>QLOH01000077.1:1200000-1800000 GCA_026901365.1 Sesbania bispinosa | reverse complement strand
GGAACTTTTATATTACATGGTACTATCGATTTGGGTTTTTATTATTTTCAACCAATATTTCATAAAAGTAATTGAAAATCATATTAATATCATTCACTAATAAAATGAGCGTTGAATTTAATAGTAAGGAGTTTAAATTACTATACTCTTGTATTTTGAACCACATGAACTATGGTCCACCTTAGACAAACCCTATACACACTCCTTGTGTGATTTTAACATCTACTGATAATAATGCACTCATTGAAATCATAGATATTGATAAGTTGATAAGCTAATTAACCGATTATGATAGTCATTGTGAGTACAAATCAATTGGGAGACTATATTCAAAGAATACTTTGGTGCATGGCTTGAAGAGGAAGTCAAGGACAAATACTCGATATGTTGTCTGAAATGATAGTTAATAATTAATTATTTAACAAAGATTACTTATTGTGCCTACAAATATAATTTGGAAATAATACAGGATGAGTTGTCTAAAGAGACAATTGGATACAGAGTGCTTGTTGTGACTACATATGGAAGATTGAAAATAATACTAGTTATAAAGCCTAGGAACCTTAAATTAGGAAATACTTTAACTTCAAGAAGTTAATTAAAAATCTCATTTGCATGGGATGTTTATATATATACTACAAGAAAAAATGATTTTAATGGGGGTTAGTTTTGGATTTACCGGGGGTTTAAACCCCACTAAGTGTTTTACGGGTTGCCAAACTTTACCCGCGTTTGAGGCAAACGCTGGAGATTTTGGATATACCAGGGTTGATAAACCGCGGGTAAAACATGGAATTTAACAGGGTTTTAAACTCCCGGGAAATACACCAGGCAAAAAAAGTACTTAGGTTAAAACTGCAAGTAATGTCTTCCTTGTTTTTTTTTTCCGGACAGCTCTTTTATTAGTCGCTATAATTAAATTCTCTAATTTGTAAAAAATAATAAGATTTTAATTTCACTATTTTGTTTATGATATTTTTAAATAAAATATTATTTTTGTAATTATAAAACAAAAGAAAGGACGTATAAACAAAAGAACAACGTAAAAGTAAAAGCATAGTGATATTTCTGGATTGGTAGATTTCATATAAAACTAATAAGTCAAATAGAATATCAAACTATTGAAAAATATGAAAAAAAATGTTTCAACAAATTACTAGCTTAGATTTCTTCTTAATAGCCAAAGGAAAATTTCATTACCCTCAAAAGATTGTCCACCTAGCTTGTCAAGTAAATTGACTACTTATGAACCTCCTCTGCAGCATTGAGACCTGGATCTTTTAAAGCAGGAGCCTCAAATCCATTAAGGGCCCTATCGTAGTTCTCTAGATATTTGTTAACCTGTAACAATACAGTACTATTATGCACAATACGTATAGCATGTACTATTATATGATTCTGAGGAATAAATATTCTTCTTTTCTATTATTTCCTAAAAGGTGGGAACTAATAAACTGATAAATATGACACCAAAAATACAGGAATAATTAAGTAAGCTAACATATTCAATCTCCAAACTCTTCTCTAATGAGACTTAAACATAATGAAATACAATAATGAATCAAAATGCAACTTACAGTGGCATTATTAAAATATAGATCAGGATTGGACTTCATTCTTTCATCTTTCTCCTGGTACATATTAACCAACTTTAGGCCTTCCGCATGTGTAAATGATAAGCCTATTCACAAATGAATATTAGATACAATAATAATCTCCATGTAGAAACAAGTATAGTAAAAGTAACCAAAAGGATGATAAAAAATTTGATTCCTATAAAGTAAATATGCATTTTCTAAAAAATTGGAAAAGTAGAAATAGCAACAACTAAAGGAATCAATGACTATTATAAATTACATTATAGAAGGACAATTCTTCTTTTTCCTGTACCTCAAACTTGAAAATTATATAAGTACATAAAAGACCAATCAATTCAAATATTAAAGTAATGGTTGATAAATCAACTTACTTTTAAGACAGTGATACTTTGCCAAACATGAAATATTTCCTCTGAGAAAATAAGAAACAGACGTGGGGCCAGAACAAGTTAGCATGGAGAAAGTTATTGACATGTAAATATATAATTATTAAGCATGAAAAAAAATTAAAATTTACAAGCATTGATGGCAATTTTAGTGACCTACAAAATTGCAGATGAAATAGTTCTGTCCCCTAGCAAGCCTGATCTGATGGCAGAGAGTCTTGCACCGCATCATACCCTGCCTTGTTCACCGCTAACAAATCCCCAGGGCTATAGTTGAATACTGCACACACACATACACAAAAATAATGAGATATTTAATGCTTAACAAAAGTTAGATATATAAAGAAATTAAAGCAGTTACTTTAAACTCTTACATAAGTGGAAAGCAGGAATTATATTTATCAAAATCCTCTAGTAATAGAATATATATTATTAGCTAGCAATTGGGAGATATATTATTAACTATTGTGTTACTTCGGATTGTAAGTCTTGATAGATAATTTAAATTCCAATCATAACAAATCTTGACATTGATCTTTAGTGCCACATTTGCCAAATACTGTCTAAGAATTTGTTTCTTCAGTGCAAGCATGAAATATGGAGTTATCCTCCACTGAATTGTGAGATGAAATATAGACAAGAAAAGTGTTTAGCAAAAACACATTCTTTGAGAGAAAAATAAAAGAAAACATATGCAAGCAAAAGCATTCTCATTTTTATAGATAGTGAAACAAATAAACCTGAAAATTAATTAGTGAAGTACAAGAATATCTTATAATCATATTGGAGTGACTTAGAATCATACCAAACAGAGAGCCATTGTTGTCTCATCGTGGAAAGAGGGGATAGAGGGGATAGAGGAAGTTACTTACTCTGTCTTCATCGTGGTCGACCTTGTCCCTCAACCTCATCTCAAGTAAATGATGATAGTCTTTTTCAATAGTAAACTAGAGAAAGTATAAGTATACATGTCAGTACCTGAATAGTGCTTGCCAATCATTCTTCTTAAGTAGCTCATGTGTATCATCGTAGCCAGTAGCAAGTCGATAATTCAAACCCCTAAGCCAAATAATCTTACTGTAGATGCCAACAAATTAAATAAATTCAAGTTCCAATCAGAAATTAAAAGAAGGTGAATCATTAGATTGTTTCACAAATTAGAAAGAACGAAAGAACATACTCATGTTCTAGTATGGTTTCTGATACGTCCAAATTTTTGCATCGTATGCCATTGGACACTGCATACTTTTCTTTCTCTTTTATTGACAGTTTGAAAACTCAGCTGTTGCATCCTTCATTCTCTGCTTAAGTTCATTTTCATGCCATGATTCACTATCTGCAAAAGAAACTACAATCTCAAGCAGCCTTTGGTGAAAACCAAACTAAAATCTAACTTTTCCAGAATGTCAACACATATTGTGAATAGATAGTCCTTGAATCAAAAGAGTTATCACAGTTAATTAATGGTAATAGATAGTCCCTGAATATTATCTATTTGAAGAGTGATCAATTTCTCAACATATATACATTGCAAAATCATAGAGAACAGAACCAATTGGAGAAAGGTTTTTCTTGAAGAAATAAAAAAATTTATTCAAATTGAAGAGATAGCTACAAAGAAATATCAGATCTAGTACTCAAACTATAGTAAGTGAGATGGTCAAAAATGGTAAATGCTATAAGTTGTTAGATTAGAAGTTAAAAATCGAAGAGCTCAAATATCTTGTGATACGACCTCATCAATCATGTGGCTGAGAAGCTTCGTGTCCCAAACATCAAACAACGTTGGATGCTCTCCCGCGCGGCTTCAGTCACTGCTTCGACTGTGGTTCTCGCCACACGCAACCTCCTCACTCAAATCCCCACCACACCTCCGTTGAGATGTTGAACCGTTCGGATCCTCCTGATTTTACGCACATAAAAAAAAAGAATAATCAATATAAGTATAATTAATCTAAACCTGGAGATCACGATCTGAAGCATCATCCTCACGTTGTCGTTTCAGCGAAGCTATTGTCGTTACTGGTTCAGAAACAGAAGCATCTCAATTGTCGTTGTTGCTGTTATCGTTGTCGTTGCATCTGCTAACCGACCATTCGTTGCCAGAGGAACTCGCCGCCGTCAAAGGCGGCGCCGAGGAGGACCAAGGCACAACCTGATTATCGCTGTCTCCGTCGATGACATCGCCATCAAAATTCGTCGCCGTCCTCCGTGTCCCAGATCCGTCAGGCGACCTCTTCCTTTTCGTTGGTGCCGGAATCGTGCGCTTCAGCCATGTCCCGAGCCAGTTCGTCGTGTGTGCCGTGAAGCTCATCGTTCGTCCCCTCATCCCAAAAAACCGTCGACAACCATGGCCACACCCGAACCCCCTCATCGGAAAAAGCCCAGCCTTGTTCCAGAGAGAAAAACGGCAGCAACGAGGCTCACATCTTGAGCAAATTTTAGGTTTAAGGTTCGGTTCGACTTTGTGGGTTTTGGGTTCGAGGTTTGAGAAGATAAGAATAAGAGTGAAGAGTCGGGAGCAGTTTAATTCAAACTTATAAATATAAAAATTTTAAATTGTGTTCCTCTTAAAGCACGAGAATTGAATTATTTTTTAACATTAGCGGGGTTTCATTGACTAACTCCGCTAGTCTAATGTTTTAACAGGGTTTATATCAACCATAGTTAGACAAATACTTTACAAGGGGTTGCAAAAACCGTGGCTAAATAAACGTGGTTAAATACTATATTTTTTTGTAGTGTATATATATATATATATATATATATATATATTACCCCAAAACTGTTTAAATGAATTAGGATAATTTTTGATAATTAAATTTAAATGTTACGTCAATGAAGTAAATTATAATTATTTTTAATAAAAATCAATGTCATATTTATTATCTATAATTATATATATAGCTTTTATTTTTATGTTTTACTCCTTACTAAACTCAAGATGAATGTTTTTATTCATTATGATAGATATAAAGTTAAACACAAGTTATTAAAATTATCATTATTATTGAAGGAATTTAACTATATTCAAGCAAAAAAATTTATAATTAAAGGGAATTCAATTAAAACAATTGAATTCATAGAATTTTAAATACCGTACAATCTTCAATTACATCATCCAAATTAGAGATGTCAAGCGGGGGCGGGCAGTGCCTACCCGTATACATACCCGTTAAAATTAATGGGTACCCATGCGGGTAATGGGTATCCGCGGGTAATCACGAGTATTCATTGATGTTTAAGAATTTAAATTTTATGAAAAGAAAGAGAGGAAATGTTATATAATATATTATAATATCATACTATATATATAAATAATCATTATATAATACCATTACATGTTAATATAATAAGAATATCATAAAAAAATAATATAAAAAAATTATATATCATCATAAAATAATAAAAAATCCTAATATTCAAATATATTTAATAGAAAAATATGTTTTAAAGAGTATGCGGGTATCCGTAGGACGGGTACATAATATAATATCCGTCCCCACCCATTTAATAAATATGCGGGTACCCATTGCAGGTATATCCACGGATATCCGCGGGTGCGGGTTTTTTTGACATCCGTAATCCAAATACACACTATAAGGAATTATTATATTCTATACAATTTTAATTGTTGAGATATCGCACTAATATGTGGTGGTATCTACTTACATTTAGACATTACCATTTAGTAGTTTGTCAAAATTAAAAATTGTATAGAATAAATTTGTTTAAGGAAGGTAATTCTATACTTCACTCCCTTTTCGTGATACCAAATATAGTCGCATATAGTGTTGCACATGGGTTGAGCTAACCCGATCAACCCAACTCAACTCAACCACTATTTGGTGGGTTGGATTGGGTCTTCGGGTCTGTTTGTGTTGGATAAGTATGAACTCAACTCGTTTGGGTTGGATAGCGGGTTGAGTAAGTACAACCCGATATACCCAACATAACCAGACATATCATATAAAAACTATTATATTATTTAATATATAATGATCTCATCTTATCTAAATTAAATTTAATAAATTCAATTAAAAATTGGTGTCATAATAGAACAATAGTTGTTAATTTGTAAGATAGAAACTTTTATGGCTGTGGAATATCTTATTCGGGACATCTTTTTATTGCATTGTGTTAAATATTTGAATTAAATTGTGTATGTTATATTTTTTCTAGTTTTGTTTTAAATTTTTTTGAACTAGTTATATGGCAAAAGTGTCAAAATCATGGAAATATAATTATATCATTTATGAAGTCCAAACTGTGATAAAAAATAACCAATTTCTATAATTTTGATTTTTCTTTTTTCTGATTTTTTTAATTATCATGATCCGATCACCCAACCGGAACCTTGACCGGTTTGGGTTAGGTTGTCTATAAAAGAAAAATGGCAAAAACCTACCCAACCCAACCTGATCATGGTTAATTGGGTTGAGTTCAAAAAGTAGTGTAAATCCAACTCAACCCAACTCGTGTGCAGCCCTAGTTGCATGACGTATTTAAGACATTGGCCCCAGTTTAGATACACTTCTGCATAAGAACTTCTAGAAGATAAAAATAAAATGAATCTAAGAAGTCAAATTGAATTTAACTTCTCCATAAGTTGAAATTAGTTACTTATGGAGAAGTTAAATAAGAGAGCTTTTGGAGTAGGTAAGTTACAAAGTCTAATTTCAACTTATGGGAAGTTAAATGCATTTAACCTCTTTAATTCATTTAATTTTTTTCACCTAGAAATATTTCTCCAGAAATTCATCCAAACTGAACTATTGTAGTATAAGAAATTGCCTCCAAGCATGTACATTTGTCCTTTCATTTTATACATTATAGCGTATACAAACTTCTAGTCTGAACTCTTATGTTTCGTACGGTTTGAGTCATTTATCTCATAGTATATGCATGAAATTCATTCAATAAAAATCATTATGTGGCCTTCCAATGTATCACACAAATATATTCAACAAATTTCGCCACAAAATAGGTCATACCTTCCTTCTTCTCTCTCTTCATTCTATAATATATATATTGAGTACCATTATATAAATTTCCCCATCTTGTGCATTGGACTCCCAATATTTTGGACCAAACCAACTTTTGCCTTTTCATATATATTTCCCCTTATATATATATGGGTTATGGAACTAAGTTAGGTTGGTGGTGCTTTCTTTCTTCTTTAGTGCAACATACATGAAACATTGTGTTCTTGGGGTGCCCCAAGTACCTTGTTTTTTCATTTTTGGAGACTCTTTATCTGATTGTGGAAACAACAATAATCTAGATACCAATACCAAAGTTAATTACTTCCCTTATGGGATTGATTTTCCTGATGGCCCTACTGGAAGATTTACCAATGGTCGTACTTCAGTTGACATAATCAGTAAAGTTTCTCACACTTCAATACCCCCTCTCTCACATATATATGAGTAGACCATGGGCTAAGCAACACTGAGTCAGTTTGTTTATAATTTTAATTTTTTTAAAAAGAAAATTAAAAAAACTTTTTAACAAACTATTTTTTAAAACAATTTTAAAAAGTGTGATTATTCATTAATTTTTAAAAATTAAAATTCTAAAACTACTTTAAATGTTTTGAAAAATTGTTTTTTTTTATTTTTCTGTTAAAAATGTTATAAATAAATCATTTCATTTATAAAAACAGTTTTTAAAAATAATTTTATAAAACAGTTTTAAGAAACTAAAACAAAGCTGAATGAAACACACCCTAAATTGCTATTTTTTGTGGTCCTACATTCAAATTTTATTAATTAGAAGTTTGGGACAGGGTTTATTTATGAAAGAGACATGCATTCACTTAAATTTTGATAACTTGAAAAAAAGTTATATAGATTGATGCATATGTGTATATTGTGTTTTATTTTGATTTTTCAATTTTAATTAATTTTTATTTGTTATTAAATTTAAACCTCTATGATTGCAGCTCAACTTTTGGGATTTGAGAAATTTATCCCACCCTATTGCAAATACCGATGGTTCAGACATACTTCTAGGTGTTAATTATGCATCTGGTGCAGCAGGGATTCGCAATGAGACTGGGACACTTTTGGTATAAATCAACTTGTTTTACTTTCATGAATTATTCATTATTGATCATCTTTTGGTATAGAGCTAATTAATGGAATTGAATTGTGTCACGATTTGTGTGTATATATGTCATTTGTTTCATGGAACAGAAGAGCTAAAAAAGTACGGAGATCCACACGGCCATGACTTATATGTGACAAAACCATAATAGTGAATTTGTGTCATGATTCATTGATTTGTGGTGAGATATGTTATACCGGTGTAAGTTACACCAAGTATTACACCGTTGAATAATTTTTTAACAGATCATTGTAATAAGTAATCCACCGTTGGATTGAAAGTTACTATCATATAGATCATACATATAAAATTTTACATTGATCCGAAATTATTTGATATGTCATTGAGATGTCTCAAGATTAACGTTATATATACATTTGAAGTATATGAAAAATCCAACCACTTAATTATCAAGTTATTGGTGTCAAAATTTTATGAAATTTGACATATATAATCATGGTGGTTAATAAACATAATTCAACGGTTGGATTACTAAAAAACATATTTGATTTGTAGTTATTAGCGGTGTAATAACTTACACCGGTATAATTTGAACCCTTCTCATATATACGAGTTTAATATATATACACTGTCAGTGTAAAGAAGTTTTACATAATATCTATTAATGTGTTGTCACATCATTTATTAAATTTAATAACAATAAGGTGTCATATTTATTAAATGATGTCACGACACACCATGAGATTATATCAATTAAATCCTTTATATATTTATACTATCTTCATTCAGTATACTTTGTCACTCACATTTGAAATTTCAAATATATAGTACACCTTTGTGCCTCTATAAAAAAATCACATCACAAATTTATTTACATTGCCATTGCAGGGTGAAGATATTAGCATGGATTTGCAGTTACAACATCACAAAGACATTGTTTCCCAAATTGCTAAGAAACTTGGAAGTGTTGGCAAAGCACGAGAACACTTGCATAAGTGCTTATACTATGTGAATATAGGCAGCAATGATTACCTAAACAATTACTTCCAGCCGGCGTTTTACCCAACAAGCCGTATGTATACTCCTGACCAGTATGCCCTTGTTCTTAGCCAACAATATTCAACACAATTACAGGTAGGTAATTTACCTTAATTTCTACTAAATTGTTCAATAATCACAAGATTCATTAATATAGGTTGCAACAATTGGTATATATATGTTATTTGGTTTTGTTTGTTTGTGAAGACTTTGCACGCACTTGGAGCAAGAAAGGTTGTTTTGGTTGGGCTGGGCGCCGTGGGCTGTGTTCCATATGAAATTTCTTTTCATGGGAATGGGTCATTAGGATGTGTAAATGATGAGAACAGAGCAATACTCCTTTTCAATGACAGAGTCAGAGCCCTGGTTGAACGTTACAATAGAGTGTTTCTTGATGCCAAATTCATCTTCATTAACAGTGCTCAGACCATGCTCGATACAAATCAGTTACCAGGGTATATATAAATATTTTTTCCTTCTTAGATTCAGCCTAGGCCTAAAGAAAGGGAGTATAAAACAAGACTATTTTAAATTCATTAGATAAGGAATTTAATGTTTTATTATTAAAACTCTTTATCAAAGTTTTTTTAATTAAAATATTTTTTGGAATCTAATTCTCATTAGATTGATCCTATATATGGCTCTTCAATTTGTAGTAACTTTAAAACATGAAACTAAATAGAGATATTGCTTATTAATTAATATTAAATTTGGTTGGTGTATATATGAATATTTCAGATATTGTTCGGTGCTGCGAAGTGGGGCTAACAGGGCTGTGTATACCTGGTAAAGAAACCATGCGAGGACAGAGATTTATATCCATTTTTTGATGCATTTCATCCTACCGATAAGGTCAACCAATTCACTGCTAAAAATGCTTATAATGCTCCCAATCCATCCTATGCCTACCCCATGGATATTAGTCATCTTGTTAAGTTGTAAATTTATATAATTAATTAAGATTAAAACTAATGATATAACTCTTTATTTACTGATGCATGTAGTCAAGCAGAAGTTTCAATGCCAGAACTTCTAATAATCATATTGAAGTTGATTGAGATTGCAATCAATTAATTACTACAATTTCCATTTGCAACGTTGTGGTGTTATATATTGCCCTTCCATGTACATATTAATATGTATAAATTCGCTAGAAAATAGCTACGCAAGTTCATAGCTAATCCTTTAACTAATTCATAAATATTTTATAGTTAATTTACTAAGTATCATGATTTAGCTGTAATTAGCTACAGATTTTCATATTCTCCATGCTGGTAACGAAACACATGTTCATATATTAAAGGGTGGCAAATTTCTCAATTCTGATCATCATGGAAGAACATTAATTGCTAAATTCATTGATTACCATTTACCAAAAATGTACAGTTATGTGTAAAAGTTTACAAAAGCCTACGAGCAGTATGATCCTTTTTATGATAATTATAAAATTCTTTTATATACGTTCACAAATCGATCTGTTAAAGATTATGTAAGTATAATCCAAAAATCACCATGAAGAATATAGTTTTCTTCTCTTTTGTTTAGAAAAAAAAAAAAAACAATAATGAACATAGTTTCAGGTGTTGACCAAAGAAAAAAAAGTTTCAGGTAGCATACAATTTCTTTCTCCAGTGACATAACGTAATTCTGGAATAATTGATGATAAAAAAACATAAAATAAAGAAACCACAAAAAAGTAAAGACTTACACATGGGGAATACGGCATTTAACGTCCATAAAAAATTTAACGTAAATGGTTTTGAATTTCAATTAATTTAAATTAATTTTCAATTAATATAAAATTTAACATGATTAATGATTGTTCAGCAGTTTTGGTATTTGAATTTTTGGTTAAATATCTAATTAAATGTCTAGTTAAATATTTGATTGAATTAATTAGATATAGTTAAATGTTATTGATTTAATTTTTATCTGATTTTTTATAAGTAAAATTTCATTTAAATGAGTACTAGGGGTGTTAATTTTTATCTGAATATGTCACATAAATTTTAATATAAATCTTGTTTAAATTTTAATTAATTTAGATTAATTTTCAATCAATATCAAATTAAATTTATAATAATCAAATATTTATTAATTAATCAATTGAATGTTAATTATATCTTTATTTAAATTATTTTCTCTCCACCTTCTCAAAAAAAGAAAAGAAATTAGTTTTGGACCGGAAATTGAAGTATTTAAGTCACATGATATGATGATATCACATATATTCATTATTATTACGACAATGTTGTTTTGGATTACCTTTTGTAGTTATATTTTAGCCCAAAAAGATTGCCTCTAAATGCTAGAAAAAAAAAATTGTAGCATTTAGGATTTTTTTCTAGCATTTATCCTAAATGCTAGAAATTACAGCACGTGCCAACTTCTAGCTGAACTCTTCGGTTTGGTAGGCTCCACTCATTAATCTTAGTATATGCATGAAATTCATTCACTGAAATCATTATACAAACTTGCAGTATATATATCGCAACAAAAACATTTCAACAAATTAATTTCGCCACAAAAATATATAGGAATTACCTTCCTTTCTCTCTCTCCTCATTCTCTTCTATATATTGAGTTACACTTGTTTGTAACCTTTCCCATCTTGTGTTTGGACTCAATATTTTGGTTCAGAACCAACTTTTGCCTTTTCATATTTGTTCTTTGATATGGGTTGTGTAACTAAGTCATGGTTGGTGGTGCTTTTTGCAATATACATGCAACATCATGTTCTTGGGGAACCCCAAGTACCTTGTCTCTTCATTTTTGGAGACTCTTTATCTGATTGTGGAAACAACAACAAATTAGCTACCGCAGCCAAAGCTAATTACTTGCCTTATGGGATTGATTTTCCTGCTGGTCCTACTGGCAGATTCACCGATGGCCGTACTTCAGTTGACATAATCAGTAAGTATATCTATGCCACACTTCAATACCTTTTTCTCACACATGGATTGGTCATGGTCTAATTTAAGCACACTAAGAGCATGATTGGTTTAATGTTAAAATGTGAATTTAAATTTGAGTTTGTTCAGTTTCAACGTCAAAATAAAACACACTAATTTGCTTTGTTTTCACAGTCCTAGTCTCAAATTTCATTAGAAGTTTGGGGCATTGATTGTAAAAGGAGACATGTAATCTTTAACAGTACTAATTACACATAAATTGCGTTTTATTTTGATGTGTCATTTAATTAATTTTTCTCTTTTATTCAACCTAGCTAAAATTCTGTTATTGCAGCTCAACTTTTGGGATTTGAGAAATTTATCCCACCCTATGCAAATACCGATGGTTCAGACATTCTTCTAGGTGTCAATTATGCATCCGGTGCAGCAGGGATTCGCAATGAGACTGGGACACATTTGGTACAATAACTCAAGCTCTTTCACTTTCTTTAATTATTCATCTTCATGACATTTGGTATACATATAGTAAATGGATTTGCTTGGTGTCATGATTTGTGTGATCTGTCATTCTTTCATAGTAGTGTCATGAATCTCATGATTCATGGATTTGTGTGCAGTGTAATTTATTTCATATAGCAGATATATTGTTTTCATCAATTGGAATTTTCAAAACCTTGAAGTATTTGGATTAGTTCACATACAATGTTACTCACATTTGAGTTTTCAGTATATGAAGACATCACAAATTTGTTTATTATATATGCTATTGCAGGGTGAGGATATCAGCTTGGGAATGCAGTTACAACATCATAAAGACATAGTTTCTCAAATAGCTAAGAAACTTGGAAGTGCTGACCAAGCACAAAAACACCTAAATAAGTGTCTATAGGCAGCAATGATTACCTAAACAATTACTTCTTGCCAGAGCATTACCAATCTAACAGAATGTATTCTCCTGATCAATTTGCTGGTGCTCTTGTCCAACAATATTCAACACAACTACAGGTATTTACCTTAATTTCTAAGTGGTTGCTTAGTAATCATAGCACTAATAGTTATGTTATTTGGTTTTTTGTTTTTTGTGCAGGCTTTGCATAACCTTGGAGCAAGAAAGTTTGCTTTGATTGGCTTAAACCCTCTTGGCTGTGTTCCATATGAAATTACAACTCATAAGAAAATTGGATCAATATGTGTTGATGAAGAGAATAAAGCAGCATTCCTTTTTAATGACAAGCTTAAAGCACTGGTTGATCGTTTTAATACTGAGTTATCAGATTCTAAATTTATCTTCATTAACAGTGCTATAATCACACGCGAGAACATTCAGTTGCCAGGTATATAAACAATTTTTTTTCTTCTATAGATTAAAATTTTGACCAAAAAGATGTCTTCAATTTATACTATATAATATGTTTATGTAAAAGGAACTTCAAAGCATTAAAATAAAGTAAATAGAGATATTGCTTATTAGTATTAATTAACTTTGGTTGGTGCCATTATATATGGATTTCAGATATTGTTAGTTGCTGCAAATTGGCGTCTAGTGGGCAGTGTGTGCCTGGTGAGGTACCATGCCTGGAAAGAATTCTGTATGGATTTTTTGATGCATTTCATCCTACTGAGAAGGGAAACCAATTCTCTGCAATAAGTGCTTATAATTCTCCCTTTCCATCCTATGCTTACCCAATGGATATTAGTCATCTTGTTAAGTTGTGAAGATGAAAACTCCTCTTAATTTCCTTATATCTATTCACTTAAGTATCCAAAAAAAAAAAGTTTCAAAGCCAAAACTTGTAATAATCATATTGGAGCTGATTGAGATTGCAATCAATTACTACAATTTTTGTTTGCATTGTTGTTGTGGTGTTATAGTTATGTGAAATAGACATATATAGAATCCTATCTTACAGGAGAGAACAAGGAAAGTAAATTAACAAAAGTTTGACAAACATGCTGCAATGTGTAATCTCTGTGCTCATAGAGTCTTAGTACACATACTAAACAGACCATAGAAAATTTTCATAATATAAAGATACAAGGTAGCTTATGAAAGTCTCAAAGACAATACAAAGTACATAGTGGAAAAGTTAAATGGATCTATTCCTCCACATAGTTCTGCTTATATTTCCTCTAGCTAGCTAGGCTTTATTCACTTGCTATCATTCTTGATCTCAAAATGCAAAATGAAGAAAATCTGTCTTTACCCTTCTCTAGCGCAAACACATCAACTGCATGCACAGGAGTACAAGATATATAAAAGAACACTAATTAGAATTCTTCTTTGTTTATTCCAATTTCCAAATATGCAGTCAGTATTAGGACTTGTTTTCGTATTCATTTTTAGTATTTATTGGCAACCATCATCTCTCTCTTTCTCTCTCTCACATTCTCTCGGGGTCATTTTTCCTTGTTTTACGAGCACAAAATTATGCCTTGAATCTTCAATCTAAAATTCAATTTATATCTTGAAAAAATTTCATTTAAGCTATGAGAATTTCACTATTTTTTTTTTTTTGTCTAAATCCTAATTCCTACTTGTTACCTTTTTATCTTAAATTTACATGGTATCAATATTGGAATAATCTAACGTGAATCAAACAAAATTTGGTCCACATAGTCCAACTTATATTTTACCGATTATTAAAGGTGAATGAATAATTTGGTCATTATATGACAATTTGAGTTTGATTTTAAAAAAATATAGATTTATAATACAATTTATGCTAGGTTCGTTGAGAATCTAATTTAAACTTAAAGGGAGAATTTATATATTATTACATGGTACTATAACTGGACACCGGTCGGTTTAATATCAAAATAAAGTGAGCATTGAATCTTATGAGTAATTTAAATTATCATAATTTTAAATTCTGGATCACATGAACCATAATTCACACTACCCATGAATATTTGGGGAAATACTGAAATCACATTTGTATTTGACTAATTTGTGTACTATGTCAAGACTCAAGAACTTTTTTTTTTATATATTGTGAAAGACTCCTTTGTTAGAGTTAGGTCTTTTTTTCCTTTTTTCTTTTTGTGTGAAAACATATTTTTATTTATAATGAAACTGTTAATAGGGCAATTTAGCATTTGTGCATGAACCCAATTGTGCTCATGCTAAATATGCCTTTGGTATAAATATTTATGCACATTTGATTTACAATTAAGTTGAATTAATTTTGATAGATTTATAAAATCAATTATAAGAAATAAATGATGTACAATTTATGAAACACATGGGAGAAAAATAATTTAAAATCAATTTCACTAAAATTGTTTCTCACTATTTCCAACGACAAGTGTAATCAAACAAGCACTTAAGCTATATATGAGAATTATTAATAAGTGAATTCTAAAAGAATTATTATCAAGTTATATATAGAGAGAATTAATAATGTGAAGCTTAGGAAGGGAGAAGCTTACACAAATTGAAGGGACATTTGGTCTTGCCTTGCATAGTGATTATTGGGTTGTAATCCATTCACTTGGAAGTAGCCGCGAGAATCAAACTGCTGCTGATCATGAGATTGCATAGATTCAAAGTTGCCTCCATCTAACACGTTCACGTTATGGTGGCTCCTCTCACTTTCTGCTATCTACTCACTCCCCCATAAACCAAAAAGCCATAAATTAGTAATAATGCTAAAAATGTCACACATATAGAAAGCATGTGAAGGAAGGACAGAGAGACAGTGTTACAGACCTTTGCTCTAAGAAATTGGTTGTTATTATGCAAGTCTATTTCCTGTAATAATTAATGTACATTTTAGTTATCATATACTTTGAATTTGAAAGTTATTGTAGAAGAAACTAATCTTGTTAACATGGCCAATAAAGGAAAAATATACCAACTAAACCGTCTAGAATATGGGCATGCAGAACTATATGTCAGTATGTATTTAGGCCTAAATCGAGTTATAATATTGGGTCTTTTTAAAATTAATTAAAAAAATTTATCAAAAAATTTATAATTTCATATAAATTTATCTTTGTAATTTTTTATTTCTTACATTATCTGAATAAATTTTATTTAATAATAAATCAATTCACTTTATATTTGTTGAGACATTATTGATCTTTATTAAATTTTTATTATTAAATCATTAATATTTATGGTAATCATAATTTTGCTCTCTTTAATATTTTTAATGTTTATAAAATTAAATAATAATTAATATTTTAATCACTTATTCAACACACATAGTAATATTCTTATTTTATCGATACTTCTAAGATAACTGAAAATATTAAGTATAAAGATTATATAATTTAAGATTGTAGATGGAAAATGAATTCAAATTATGATTAAAAAAATATGAAAAATCAACAAATATAATTAATAAAATAATTACTAATTAGGAGAGAGTTATAAGATGAGGGATCTAATTTTTTTAGAAAATCACTTCTAATATTAATTCCTTTGAAAACATTTTAAAAAATATTAACAAATAAAAATATTTTTTGAGAACTAAAATAGCTAAATAATTATGGGAGCCTAAATCAATTATTTAGTGGCCTTGTACTAGGGCCGGCCTGCAAACCTATATGCATTTATATCGGATTTAATCTTGTAGCTATTTTACACTTTCTAATATTGTGTTCTAATGTCTTAATGAGATGAAAAAGAGGAAGGGAAAGTTTAATGAATATATTCACTTTTGTTTGCTTAAATGGGGAAAGGAAACCAAGTGGTCAAACCTAAGCCCCAAACGGCCAAAACTTCGGCATTATAATTAGTTATTGTGCCTCACAAACATATTTTTCTTGGGATTCGATATTTTTAACATGAAATTAGCTTTTTAAATAATCAGAAGACTTTTTGTCACTCATAATAATCTTAAATATTAAATTTGAATATGGTTGTCTTCCGTACGAATACATACATGTATAGTTTGTTTGATTAGGAACCAAAGTGGAAGAAATGAGAAAAAATAGGAATGGAAGCTGAAAAAGTAATTAAAATGATTGTTTAGATTGTTTTGAAGGAAGGAAATTGGAAAAAACAGTGAGGAAGGAAATTGAAAGGGGAAAAAATTACATTGAATTGATAAGTGAAACTTTTTCTTTCTCCCTTCTTTCCTTTTTAACCAAATGCAAAGAAGTATTAGTGTTTTATATAAATAATGTGTTTGATTTATCATGAAATCACGTTATAAATGTGGATATAATCAACGCTACTTTTATTAGCATTGACTCGAATTGTTGGCTTTGATCCACATTTATAACATGATTTTTTCATAAATCAAAGACGCTCAAGGCAAAGTGGTGAAACTGAACGACTAGAGCGGGGGGGAAGAATGGTACTAAAAAAAACAGAAAGAAAAATAAGACATGGTGAAAGATTTATATAAATTGTACTGTTATCTAAAAAAATATGAAAGCGTTAGCCAACATTCATTTCTATCAATAATTTCTTAACATTTGAGTCCTATCTCTCTTATTTTCGTTGAATTGAATCAAACTATCATGTATCAAAAAGAAAAAGAAAAAGTCTAAAATCATTACTTAGATAAGTTTTTTATTCAGTCAAATATATGGAGGACAGGAAAGAAGAAATGTGAAATTTGACGCTTGTCAAATTTTTAAATTTATATTCTTAATAATGTTTGATGGAATTTGAAATGAATAAATGCAACAATTAAATAACGTAACAAGATATAGTTTATAAGAATTTTTAATTCAATAATTAAATTTTCCATATTTTCACTTGGTATTAATTTATTTTATTCCTATATGTATACTTCACTATTTTAAACTAGTGACTTGACAAATTAATGCTGAGAACAAGGATGCAAGGATCAGATTTGAAAAATTAAAAGATGAGAAAACGTTTACCCTTTTCTGCATGTACTCAATTTCTGCAAATAACAACTCGTTCTGATGTAGGTGTTTGGGAAGTAGCAGAAAACGAGAAGATTGCCAAAATGATCAGGAAAAAAAAAAGTCAGTATATATTAGATAATTAACAGATTGCGTAATCTTTTCTTCTTGTTATTACAAGAAATTAATACCTTCTTGGAACGAATTCTGCTAATTCCTTTCTCTAATTTAGTCTCAAGGTTTTTGAGTTCCTTGGCATTCATATTGCTGAGAGCCTCGCCCATCATTTGCCTGCAATTTAAAATAAATGTTTCCATCACTAATTACAAAAGTTTAAGAATGCTTGCTTGAGATCCCCCTTGATATGATTTTTTTAATTCTACTTTTATATATAGTGAAACATTTTTTTATCCCAATAAATGAGAAATAAACTAAAACAAACTTGCCTGTTGTGATTCTGCAGGTTACTGATTTGCACACGCAGTTTGGCAGCTTCTTGCTGGTAAAACTGAGATCATACAAATCATGGTTAAAATAAGATCCAATTTAATATACCTATCATTGCTTTATTGTGTAGTTCCAAATACATGCTGATAGAGAAATTAACTAGTCAAATTAAATTGCAGATAGACTCAATTAATCAATCAATCACATTGGTAGAGAAAAGAATAATAAATACCTGAGCATTAACCTCAGAAGCGGATCCGCCACTAGACGATTGATCTGAACATGCTTTCTTGTACCTCTCAATTGTTGCTTTCACACTGAAATAGCAATTTATGGTATAGTATTATATACAATTCATATCTAAGAGCATGTTTGATTTAGCGTGATAAACGCATATTCTTAATGTTAAAAATAATTATTTTATAGAATTTAAATTTGAATTTATCAGTTTTAACACTAAATCAAAACACACTAAGTTGTTTGTCAATGGCATCTAATCTAATACAAGGCATGAAAATTTCTCAATTCTGATGTATATGTTGAGGATCTTAGCAATTTTTCATAAGTAAAAGCATGGTTCCTAGAGATGGACAACAATGAGGAGAAACTCAACGTCACTTCAAATTCTTAATCCAGCTTTAAATTGGATTATACTTTTCGAATTAGTTTATCTAATCTCTGAACACTCTCCTCGTAAAAAATGATAGATGTCATTTATAATGTTTTTAATTTTAAATTAGTTATGTAAATATTTTTAATAAAAATATTCCTATCTATTAACACACACATAAACTAATCATGTATTTTTTTATGATATTAAAACTTTTCTTTAATCTATATACTTGAATTTAAAAAATTGTGCTTTTTAATTTTCTGTAACATTAAGCTAATTGCTAACTATTGCACATTAGCCAGAAAGACATTTTGACAGAATTATGTATCCACATTTTCCGTTATTGAACTCAAATATGGTTTGGTAAATTCATCCCGGTATTCCTAAATCCTAACCCAGTTTCTTGTTTTAATAGAAAGGAAAAAAAGGGGTGGAGGAATTAAATTTGATATTAACCATAAAGCTGGCTGGTTTATGGTTGATGGTCAAATCATCCAAGTGGCTCAGTTAACTGAACCTTAAACGCAATCTTCAAAAGCAAACATCTCATGATCTCATTCCTCAGACCCACGATGTCAAAGTCTGATTGGACGTGATCAAAATAAAATGTCACCAAATATCAAAATCAAGACGACTCTATGATTAAAAAAAAAAAAAAGAAATTTAGGGGGTAAAAATAAAACAACTTTTCTTTTCTTTTTTCTCATCTGCAACCTTAATTTCCTCGAGGCAGTGATTGGCTGCTGCTGCCACGCTGGCAAATATGATTGGTTCAACCATTTCTAGACCTATTTTTCTCTCTGCTACTTGGAGGAATCCCATGTCACCATGGATAATGCTCTCAACCACACTTCATTGCCCCCACTATTACCCAACTACTGAGGCATGTTTTAATTGCATTTTTTATTTACGGTTTTCATTTTTCATTTTTTAATCTCATTCCTGTGTTTTAAAATTTTATAAAGAAAAATCTGAAAATATTGTAAACAAAGAATTTCTATTTCCAATATTTCTAATTTTTTTTATAAAATTTTAAAAAATAAAAATAAAAAATAAAAAATCGATACAGAAAATAAAATATAAACCAAATATTAAACCCAAAAAAAATCAAATCCATTTGATGCTACTTTTTTTCAAATCACGGAGTGATTTATTTATAATATGATTTTTTTTTCTTTTCAGTCTTTTCTGTCTGAAAGTCTGCGTACATCACAGCCGTCCATCACAGCAGCAGCAGCAAGAGTTGTACGCTTCCCATTGCATGGAAGAAGCCAAAATACTCAGAACCCTCCCATTGGCTCTCTCAAATTGTCGTACCTTGTCTCTGCCCCAATTCACTAATGAGTCTACAAAAGAAAACCCTTTTTTCTTTTCTTTTTTCTCTTTCTCAGTCTAAAACTTTCACTGATATGTATATGCAAGATCTTCAGCAAATGCAAAGTCCTCAGTGTGGGATACTAACAGTGGTAGTGAAATTATGATAAGCCAGTTTCAGACCTATCTTCATTGCCTCATTACTCTCTTCTCACTGTCTTTTGCTGTTTTCAAGCCATGTAGAAGAATTTTTTACTCTAGGGAAGGGAGAGAAAAGTTTCCAAGAGAAGAGTGGATGTAAGAGCTATAGAAAGATCAACTTTAGGATCCAGAGATGCAAGGCTTAAGGAGATTTCTAAGTATAGGAATTGTGACATACATTCATAAACTCTGTTGTCAAAAGTCAAGAAACTGATTAAAAAAATTAATCACGTGTGACGTGACCAAAGATTCTTTCAACCAACACAAAACTTAAAGCCCTAACCAGAATTACCAAACTCCATTTTCTAAAACGGGGCAAATTAAACGATAACATATCAGATTTGACACCGTTTCTCACTTTTGTTTGGCAGAGATTGAAAAAAAGTTTCTTCTTTTTTTTCTATTTGCCCTGCCCCCTTTATTAATTATTAGTCCTAAATAAAACCCTAATTTCTAGGGTTATCTTTTGCAAAGGATGAGATCTTGGGGGAAAACTTAATTGGTTCAAGTTAGGAATTGGAAAATCTTTATCTGGGTGTCAGTGTTTCTGAGCAGATTATGTTGTGATGGTTTAAAAAAAAGAAATTTTGGAACCAATTTTAGACTTACATTACATTACAAACCCTAAAGAGCCCTTACTTTTTTAAGGTTTATTTATTATTTAATTTAATTCATTGACAATCTGTTGAAATTGTACTGTTTTTATGTGTAACTGACGTGTTATTATTAAGGAAGGGTCAAGAAGTTGAGAGGATAGGGCTAATGAAAACATGACAGCTTTGATTTAGGCCTTCTTACCTTTTAGATGGGCAGAGAGAGAGAGAGAGAGAGAGAGAGAGAGAGAATAATAGAAGGGAAAACAGAAAGTTTATGAACTATATGAAGAGGGAATTAGGGGTTGGCTGATCTCACAGGCCTTCATAACTTCCCAAATCCTTATATACCTGTTGCTATAACAACCATAGTGCTTTTATATTTATCTGTTACACCAGATCTATGTGCCCACCAAACCAAGAACTAGGAAATTTGTCATAGACAGAAAGAAAAGGGAGAGGAGAATGGACTTAAAAGCTCATATAAGAAAAAAAAAGGCCAAAATAGAAGAAACAAAGACAAGTGAATCTTACAGAAAATATACATAGAAAGAGGAAAATTTTAACTCTATATATCTTAACTGCATATAAGAAAAAAAGATTAGGCCCTCTGTGTTAGCTAAAGTATATATATAAATTCAATGTTCCCAAAAAGAAGCAGCAGAAACATTTCTAACTTATCAAAAGCTGGAAATAAATTGAGAGAAAAAAGTAATTAAATTGCAGAAAGCAAGCAAGTACCTGTTATTTGCATATTCATAGAGACGGCCACGGCTTGAGAAGACTACAAGAGCAACTTCTGCATCACAAAGCACAGACAACTCATATGCTTTCTTGAGCAACCCATTTCTACGTTTGCAGAAGGTAACTTGGCGATTGGTTGTGTTCTCAATCCTCTTGATCTCAATCTTCCCCCTTCCCATCTTTCTCTGAGGAGAAGCTGATGACATGGATTGGTTTGGAAAACTCATGGTTGCAAGCTGAATCAAGTAAAAGATCATTAATTTATTTTTCTTCACAACAAAAGAGTATATCTTTACAAAATCCATGACTAAATTCTGGTTTTTTCAGCTAGGAAGAATCTGAAAAGGGGAAAAAATGGAAACTTGGAATGAACAACATATAAATCATTAGCTATATTTAGCTCCAAATTTTGTTGCTTGTTGTATTAGTTTACAATCTAGCAGATCAGTGTGTTTGTCAAATCTTGGTTTTGATTTGCCCCCAAAAGAGGTGAAGCATTGAGAAAGGATTTAAAATGATGTTTCAGTATTTTGCTCACTAACCTGGTGAGGAAGAATTAATATTAAGGACAGGAGAACAGGTTCTAGCCCTTGATGTAAATATAATATTTTCTCTCTTCTTTTCCACTCAGTAGAACAGGAAGTGGAAGGAGATATCAGAAAATGAAAGCAAAGTAGCCAAAGATGGGTGGGTATTTATAAAGTTAAAAACCACCTTTCATTCATGGTGGTTTACTTACTGGTTTATGCATCTGAAACAACATACTCATCTATATCTCTGTCTCTATATATTTTATAATTTACTTTTCTTTGTCTTTCATTTTTTTTTTAAATTCCTTTACCCTCTATCCCCATTGGTTGTGTGGCATGTGTTTGAGGAGAATCAAAAGAGAAGGATAAAGGTGGAATAAATCTTTAGAATTTAACCTTTCTTAACAATTCTTTTTTTTTTTTTTTTTTCAAAAATTCATCACAAGTGAATGGAGTAGGGTATGAGAGAGAGAAGGGTCTGAAAACGATTATTAATAGGGTGAAAAGGACGTTGAGCTAAGTTGCAAAATTTATTAGCCTAAGTGATATTTCAAAATATATATAATTTAGAGGATACTCTTTTTATCATGTGTAGGAGCATATTTTGTGCTAGAACTTGCTAGCTTTTAAGCATAATCTATAATTAAGGAGTATCCTATGTATGACAATATTGGTCTTTTCAATTTAATTTTAAAAATATAAATTAAAAGATAATATATTAAAAATAAAAAAGGTGAAGTTCCAAAATTCCAATATTATTTAAAAAGGATGACATAAGTAATTAAACCACTATATATGAAATAAATAATCCGTTCTAATTTAACTGATAGAGGTGTATTTTTCGTTTGACAAAGGAAATTCGGAATTTTCCTTTAACCTCTATGCATATTTAATTCAACATGTTCTTAATTTTCCATTTTGGGTAGCTACAAGTGCGTCAAAAAAAATTCTCATTCTTCTAAGTATTAATTGTGTTAACTTTTCTAACAAACTGACAATAATAAACAACGCGGTTTTATTCTTTTTAGTCCTTGATAGACTTGTATATAACTTATGATATTTACAATGAAGGCCATTAAACCGTTAAGTCCTTCGGTGTTTAATCTGTATTATTGTGGGACTGCTTGCACCGATCATTGACAGCATAAATATGTACCTCTAACCAAAAGTTGAAGGCGACTGCTTTTGTAACAACCTGATCTTCATCATCTCCTCACAATGCTTGTTCTGCTCCATGTGAAATCATCCATAACAACAACTATTATGATCCATGTTAAAATTTTAACACTTTGATTCTTTCTTTTTTTTTTTTACTAATGAAACAATGTTTTTTTTTCTTCTTTAATTTATTGAGTTTTTTTTTTTGTGTGTGTGCAAGATCACATGTATCCTTCACATAAACGTTGAGTTGGGCATGACCTCTATGGGCGACAAAGCTCTTTCTGTATTGAGCAATGATATTCTTTTGTTAAATTCTAAAAATATAAACATTATTTTCAAGAATGCATATTATGTTAGAGTCTCATATTATCAAGAAATGATGCTAAATTATAGTATATAAATTTTGAACAATTCTCACCCTACAAGTTAACTTTTGAGATTTGAATTAGGCTTGATTAAATTTAAGATGACATTATAGCCTATTTTAAATTATTTTTTCTTATTATTATTATTATTATATGGAGTTTGCTCATGCTAATACCCGTAATTAGTGATAACGAAATTTAGTAGACTTGGTAATTTTTTTTATAATTGGATGCCACATGGACATATCACATATTTTGTGTCTGTTTGATTGACAGTTGGGTAGAATTGATTTTGATAAAATATAATAAATGACAAGAAATGAATGATGCATGATTTACAAAGTACATTGAACGAAAGTAATTTAAAACAACCAAACAATGAATTGTGTCTCTTTTGTGACTCATTACCTAATCTAGAACATTTTCATATCACATAATTATGCTCGACACTTGTGTTATTAAGATATTTTTTGTATAACAATAATATTGAGCTTTGAGGTTTAGGTAAATTATCTAAATCCTTGATACTCGACATTAGCCAAATCCTAATTATCTTATTTAGATAATCTTTTAATTTTATTATGGATTGTAGAATGTTTTTTTTGGTTTAACCACGTGTATCCTCCACGGGAGACAATTGTAGAAGTTTATCAACTCTCTATATTATAATTTTGAAATTTTCACCTTAATATAGAGTGATTCCTACTCTTACTCTCCCTCTCAATAATTTTAATTTCCTCTCTCTTCTCTCATTTGATGGTGACATCCACACATAACTTGTGAGAGTGGGATTCCGAATAAGTCAAAATTCTCTAAATTAAAATCTTATTTAAACTTTTAAATGTTAATAAATGATAATCCTTATTTCTGAAATAATTAAAGTCCTATTTGAATTTTGAAATGTTAATAAATGTTAATTATTATTTTTTAAAAGCTTAAATATGTTTTTAGTCCCTATAAATATAGGTCATTTTGTTTTTAGTCCCTATAAAATTATTTTTTGGTTTTGCAACTCCACAAAATTTTCTGTTAGCCTTTTTGGTCCCTGCGGTTAACTTTAGGTTGATGTGGCTAACAGAGTGCCACATTAGCTTACCACATGTGTTGTTTCTGTCAGCTTAAATTTGTATTTAGTCCCTATAAATATGGTCATTTTGTTTTTAGTCCCTATATATTTTTTATGTTTCCATCTCTATAATTTTTTTATATTTTTCACCTCTATCTCATCCTCATCCAACATCAGTGTCCTTTTGCTTATATTGTATTGTTACACTTGAAATTTTTCAACTCCTTTTGGGTTCAATAAAATAAATTATTTATTTATTCAATTATTTGATATTCATTGCACTTGGATTCACTATATACAAGGGGAACCTGTAACAACATTTTTTTCTCTACTAATTCTTTTTTTTCTGTATATTGAATAACAAAAATTTCATTTGATTTATGTCTGTTAACCTGTAACTTAATGAAATTTGTGTTAACTAACAAAATGGCTTGTAATTGTAAATCAAATGAAAATTTTGTCAGTCAATAAATAGAAAAAAAATTGCAGAGAAAAAAATGTCGTTACAGGTTTTTCCCCTATATACAGTAAATCCAAGTGTTATGAAATTGCAAATAATTAAATACATAAAGAATTTATTTTTTTAAACCCACGAAAAGTTTCAAAATTTCAAGTGAACAATGCAGTGGAAGCAAAAGGACATTGTGACGTTGGATGAGGATGAAATTGAGGTAAAAACCAAAAAAAAAAATTATAGGAACTAAAACCAAAAGGATCATATTTATATGGACTAAAAACAAATTTAAGTTGGCAGAAATAACACAAGTGGCATGCTGATGTGGCACTCCGTTTGCCACATCAGCTAAAAGTTAACAGCAGGGACCAAAAAGGCTAACAAAAAATTTTTTAGGGATGAAAAATAAAAAAAAAATTACAGGGACTAAAAACAGAATGACCTATATTTATAGGGACTAAAACATATTTAAGCTTTTTTAAATTTATTAAAATTTAGAATCTTATCATATTATTTTCTATGGACCCGGATCCTCTCCAACGGAGCATCTCTCTCCAGCTCTCTCCAACAGATTTAGCTACGGAATAACTAGGAAATCAAAATCCGTAGTTATTCCATAGCTAAATCTGCTGGAGAGAGCTACACACCGCTGGAGAGGATCCTAGCACATTTTCTATTAACCAAAGAGTTGTGTCTCAACTGGCAATGCAAACTCAAATTGTAGAAAGAGCTACCGAGTTCAATCCCCACTAAACACACTCTTAGGGAGGGCTAGGGAGCCTTAACTGTGACTAAGGCCCGAGCAAGACCGCCCCTGATAATAGTTAGGGGATACATGTGGTTAACACAAAAAAAATATTAATTTCTATTCTACTCCTCATTTCTAATATAGATCAACATTCTTATTAATATAGTTTTAATTTATTTAATTATATTGTATTATCAATTAATAATATAAATTAGATTTTAACGATAAAATATAAATTACTATTATAATTTAAAATTGAATAATTATCTAAGATTTTTTAATTTATTTTTTTTGAGATTATAAATTTAATATTTATTATATAAAAAATATCTTTACTCGAGTATTATATTACATGAATTAATATACTAGTAACATCTATCTATATACCAAACAAAGTAATTATTTAGAAAACTATTCCATGTTAAAGCCTAAACCGTATACGTACGTAGATTAGGATTTGATCAATTCATCCCAATTGATTTTGATCATAATTTTGTGTGCTAATAATTAACTTGAGTGGTATGGCAAATTGAGTTATTTATAATTAACAATAGTTTAATTATTTGATCTTATCTACACTTGATTCGCTTGCATAGTTACAGATTTGTTTACTCCAACCTGAGTTTACCATCCCACTACTTATTTCACTTGATTGGACATATCAAGGGAAATTGTATAGTGGGTACAGTTTGGTCTATGCCATGCCTCATCAATCATCGTGGCACCACAGGACATGTCATCTTTCCATGCCTACGTTGGCAAAACATGTTAAGTGTAGCCTTCACAGGCCTGTTTAATTTACATAGCAAGCACATGTTAGATTTTTATCAGCCATGGATCATACGGGCAAATTAAGCACCATATATCAACGTTCCTCCATTATATATACTATATAGTATATACATTGGTAAATTTTAATTGTTTTTCCTCCTCTAGTTGTAGTTTAATTGTTTTAGTTCTAAGCTTCTACCTAAATTCTAAGTAGACTTCAGTGATTGGGCTTGGTTCGGTAGTCAAAGAGAGTTTAAATTACGGCATGAAAACCCCGGGACTAGATGGACTAAATTAATGGTACTTTATTTCTATCAGAAAATTGTGGCAAGTTGTGAAATAGGAGGTTATTGGAATTGTCAAAGAAATCTTTCAGATGGGCTCCAATGAATCCAGAAATAAATGAAACAGTGGTTGTCTTGCTCCCCAAATCTCGCATCTAGAAAGTATTCATTAGCTCCACCTATTAGTTATTGCAATTTCGTATATAAGGTTGTTTCAAAGGTAATTGTGAAGAAACTAAAGCCATTTATGAATCAGCTCATCTCCCAAATTAAACTAGAGTAACTTTGTTGGGGGCAGAGAAATACAAGACAATCTGACAATAGCTTAGGAAATCTTTCATTGGCTAAGAAAGAAAAAGAGGTAAATATAGCAAAATTAGACTTATCCAAAGCCTATGTCAGACTAGAATGCAATTTTCTGCAACAAGCCTTGTTAGCCTATAGTTTTGACCAAATGTGGGTTGGGAAGATTATGAACCTAATATCTTCTGTTTCCTACAAATATAAGACATAAAAGGAGTTGAGACTAAAAGACTTAATCTAGAGAGAGGCTTAAGGCAGGGGGACATTCCCCCTATCTCTTCATCTTTGTCATGGATATATTTTAAATATGATTATTATTGTTAAGGAGAATGGGGACCTAGCTGGTATTTCACTAACTCCCTCTTCTACTTTGCAGATGATGTTATCTTATTTGTAAAAGCTACACCAGAAGAGATGTATCAACTATCCATAATTCTCAATTCCTTCTCCTAAGTTTCAGGGCAGAAGATAAACTTAGTCAAGTTCTCTTTGGAAGGAAGGTTTCTGTTGGAAATAGAAAATAAATTGTAGGAAGAAAATGAATAAAAAATTGAAACTCATACTTCTCATTCATACTAACCACCTTTAAATACAAGAAAATCATCACTAGAAATTGTAAATAATCATAAAAAAAACGTAACAACCCATAATTAAACTTAAATCTGTCATAACAGTAAAATTCTACCATAAACTCTAATAAACTCTAAAGAACCAGATGCCAATACATATTCTCAACACTCCCTGCATCAGTAGTAGTTGTTGACTCCAAGATTCTCTCTCAAGTTCTCGAATCTTCCTTTGAAAGTGTTTTCATAAAGATGTCTGCCTATTGGTCTTCTGTCTTGCAATATTCTAGTAAAACTTCTCGTTCCTTTTGAACTTCTCTAGAGCTTAGTATTAAAGTGATTAGTCTTCCCATGAAAAACTGAATTATTAGATATTGCAATTGATGCTTGATTATCTACAAACACCTTAGTTGAATTTGCTTGAGTCATTTGTAGACTAGCTAGAATTTTTCTCAACCACAAAGCTTGATTAGCAACTGCAGTATCAGATATGAATTCTGCTTCAACAGTTGACTGCGCCATAATATCTTGCTTCTTTGAAATCCAAGAAAACATTCAAGAACCAATTAAAGGTAAAGCAATAGCCTGAAGTGTTTTTCATATCATCCAACGATCCTCCCAATCACTATCAGAGAATCCATGGAGATTAAATTCTTGATTATAATTAAACAAAACTCCACAATCAAGAGTTGCTTTGATATATCTAAGCACTTGTTTAGTAGCACGAAGATGTACTTCGCTTGCACAATGTAAGAATCTTGAGAGAACACTCACAATATGCAAAATATCAGGTCTTGTTGTTGTAAGATACATAAGACTGCCAACAAGACTTCTAAAATCAGTCTCATTAACCTTTTCTGCACCATCTTCATTACAAAGATTTAACTTATGAAACATCAGAGTACTCTCAGGTTTACAATTCTCCATTGGAAACTTTTTCAGAATCTCTTTTGCATATTTCTCTTACTACTAAAGATTCCTTTTTCATCTTGTTTGACTTCCATTCGAGAAAGAAAGTCATTTCTCCATAGTCTATCATTTCAAACTCCATCATATTTTGCTTGAACTCCTCAATAAACAGAATATTGCTTCCCGTTACTAAAAGATCATCCACATACAGGAAACAATAAAAAATATCAGAATTCAAACATTTCACACAAAGAGTTGACTCACTGAGACTTTTTATAAAGCTAATACTAAGTAAGTACTCATCAATCCTACTATACCTGGTCCTTAGAGCCTGCTTCAGACCATACAAGGCCTTTTTCAGTAAATACACCTTGTCTTCCTGCCCTTTAACTACAAACCCTTCAGGTTGCTCAACATATATCTCCCGACGTAAGCGAGCTATATGATCCCGACGTAAGAGAGGTTGGTCCTATGATCCCGACGTAAGTGAGCTGCCTGTGCAGTAAGCTCACCCAGAGGGATGGACCTCCCTCTAATAGTTGGGACCTTCTGTCCACCTCTACCACGTATACAGGCATATTTACCCTAATTTTAATAGGTTAAATTAATATTAAAAAAACATACCTATAAAGTAAATAAATAACTACATAATAACCTAATAATTAATAATTATTACTACATAATTACCTGAATTAATAACTACATAATACTATAATCAATAAATACCTTATAATTACTAACTAGGTAATTACTAATGATTAATAACTACATAATTACTATAATTAATAACCTAATATTTAATACTCCTAATTAATAATTATATAACATGCATAATTACTAATAATTATATAACTATAATTAAAAATTAATTAATTAAATAATTACATGAACGGAGGTAGGTGGTGGTGGACGCTGGAGGAGGAAGAGAGAGAAATGACAGAGGACCTATGGGCAACTATTTGAGATTCTGATCGGTTTCAAAAATGAACCTATAAAGGAAGGCGAATGTTTAATCGGTGAGGATTTGAAAATGAAGGAGAGAGGGGGAGAGAAACAAGAGGTGCCAAAGAGGGAGGAAAGGAGAGGAGGAGAGGAGGAGGAGGTGGAAAGAAGAAGAAGAAGGGAGGATTGAAAGGGTTTGTGCGTGTAAGTTTTAAACTTAGCGACGACCAGGTCGTCGCTATGATCGTCACTACGTTTATTTTTTTAATTTTCAGAAAAAAATAATTAGCTTTTTTAGCGTAGCAACGACCTAGACTGTCACAACGTATATTATGCACAACTGTGCGTTGAGCTGGGCATTTAATGTTGTACCCAGTCGTCGCTACTATAGTGACGGTGCATGGCCGTCGCTACGTTTTCGCATCTAATTCAGCGCATTCTTGTAGTGCGCTTAACTCGCGGGGGCCAAAGTAGGTTCGAGCCGGGTTAAGGTGGCCGGCTCACTTTTTAATTTGATTTTATTTTTAAACTTTTAAAGTCATTTTATAATTTTGGCTTTCTTAATTATTTTTATAATTTTTTAAATTAGGCGAGCGTCAACCCACTTAATCCACCAACCAGCGGTGGATCAAGTCGGATTGGTATTATCAACTCACCAAAAAATGAGTCAATCCACTTAACCCACCAACCAGCGGTGGATCAAGTTGGACTGGTATTTTCCAACTCACCAAAAAATGAGTCAACCTATTTCGGCTCACTTTTAGCCTAAACCCGTCGTGAGCCAGTTCGGGTGAGACGGATTGGCTCACTTTCACACCATATCCCACACTCACATTGATGCTCTTTTTTTTAAGAAAAAGTGCCAGCTACAGTAAAATGAAACAATAAAGTTTTTTCCACACCTCTCCCCCCACCTCCCTTTTTCTTTTATTTATTTCCGTGAACAGTAGCATTTTTTTAACAAAAAACTCCGACTTTTTTTTATTATTTTTTTTAAAAAATACTTGTAATTAACCAGATTGATACCATACATAACCATCAACTTATATAGTATTAACCATAAATTCATACTCCCTCACTTGTGTAATAATCTTTATGATCAATTGAAATAAATGTTAAATGTTTGTATCTTTGAACAAATATTTAAAGTACATTAACAAACATTTTACTTTTATTTCAATTGATCGTAAGGATCATTACATAAGGAGAGAGTTAGATTTATGGTTAATTCTGTGTACTTTGATGATTATTTATGCCATTAAAGTGGTTAATTACAAGTGAGACAAAAGTGGTTAAGTGTGAGTTAGGATGTGGTTAAATGAGTTGCTCAAATGGTTAATATCGAAATTACTTCAGATAACTGTTCATTTTGGCAAACCTTTAATTTGATTCAAATGTACATGAGGATTTGTTACATAAGTGAGGGCAAATAATTTGTGGTTAATTATGTGTACATTGATGGTTATTTATTCTATCTAACTGGGTAATTGTAAGTATCACAATAGGTGGTTAAGTATGAGTTAGCATATGATTATATGAGCTGCTCAATTGGTTAATATCAAAGTCACTTAAATAATTGTTCAAAATGACAAACAATTACCGTTTATTTCAATTGATCATAAGGAATATTACATACGCGAGGGGGCATGAACTTATGGTTAATTATGTGTACGTTGGTGGTTATGTATGTTATCAATCTGGTTAATTACAAGTAACATCAAATGTGGTTAACTGTGAGTTAGTGTGTGGTTAAGTGAGTTACTCAATTGGTTAATATCAAGTTACTTTAAATAATTGTTCAAAATGACAAACATTTAACTTTTATTTCAATTGATCACAAGGATTATTACACAAGTGAGGGAGTATGAATTTATGGTTAATACTATATCAGTTGGTGGTTATATATATTATCAATCTGATTATTACAAGTAATTTTTTTTAAAAAAAAAGTCGGAGTTTTCATAAAAAAATAAAATAAAAATAAAAACTGCCACCGTTAATGAAAAAAAAAGGGAGTTGTGTGGGAGAGAGGTGTGGGAATATCATTGTTGAAAATGAAAGTTTGAATGGAATCTAAGATAATTTTGTCCTATGTATTCACATCTCCTATCGCATACCCTCCATGCACATCCTTATACCTATACTCACATTTTTAGATCTTGTTTTTCCTGTCTACTACAATTTAAATCTAACCTTTTTAAATGAAATTTGTTCTTCTCCTAACCATTGTATTTACTATTTTCATTATCAGTAAACGTGCATAGATTTCAAGTCTCAAAATGAATCTTACCCTTGTGTATTACTCTCTTTTCCCACATAAAAAAATCTCAATAATAGAGGAATTCATATCTATCTTTTTCATAGTCATTATTGCTGTTAATGTAGACATGATTAATGCCATTTTGAAATTTGAAGTGATGATGAAATCATGGGAGAAAGATTCATGGTGGCTAATGTCATTCTATCCCGTTAGGTTGGAAGAGAAGCAAAGTACAAACTACAATTCCTTTGAGGACTAATATACTCCTACAGAAAGGGACCACAAAATAATTACATGGTTTTCTATTAGGCTTTTGAATGATGCTGCGTATTGCAGTTCTTCAATGCAAGACCTAATCTCATAAATGCATTATACATAGGTTGTCACAACCTCACCTTTTGTCGTCAAGCAATTGTATGATTTCAACAGATTCAAGTAGTAGCTTTCACTACCATACATGCTTAAATAGAAAGTTTAGCTCAAATGGGAACTGAATTGAATTCAAAGAATGAGGAGACTGCGAGAAACTTGCTCTTGTTTAAGCACCCTCTACAGAAATTGAATTCAAACTATATGTGATCTTTTGAAAAATGTTTTAAATTAAAAGCCAGCATATCTTGGCTCTTCTTTGATAGTTCATTAATTTTGGATCAAGCCCTAGTTGAGTTTTTAATTGGTGTTATTAAATTGAATAGCTTTAAGCCACTAGGAGTTGGCTTATACTGATATAGTTTGTTTTATAACATATAATGTTAAATATTCATTACTTTATAGTTTTTTACTATTAAAAATTTACAATTTCACTATGTATAATTTTTTAATTTATACATTATTTCAAATAATGTCATGTGGACTTTATCATTAGTATGATATGATCATGCCAATCCTATATCCACAAACTAGTCCTATCACCCCCTCCTCTTTTTCCTGAAGATCACAAAAGAACTCAAGCTATACGAGGTAACATCTTTGTGTCTTTATCCTACTCTACTTTAGGGTGACTCAAGTTTATCTCAACCTATCCTTTTTCTAAAGAAAATGACGATGGTAGCTGGTAGACGCTTGCATTTCCCATTTAAAGTGCAAATCTGCTGTCCATTTTCCACATCATTCTTTGTTACCTTTAGCCTTTTGCTTTGAGCCCATACGTTTTAGTTGATGGGTCCAAATTTAATGACCCAAAAAGATGTTGAAGATTAATGGAGGGTCCTTCGTGACCACTCCTTAGATGGATCACAGAACTGGAAACAAATGAGAACTTCTTTATGTCATGATAGATTGTTTGAGCCCTTATTTGTTACCTGTGATGCTTCTCTGTAGTGTAAAGTCTCACAACACAAGTGGTTTGGAGTAAAGAATATTGAATTCAATTCATACTTTGAGAATGTGTATATACACATACATGTATATATATTAAATTATAAAAATTATGATAAGATTGCCATGTCTCCATAAAATGGTGGAGAGGGAAAAGACACTAATCTTAAACATGAGAAATGAATGGGTGATTCAATGGTTTATAATGTGTTTGGTTTACCCAGAATCACGTTTCAAACGTGGATCCGGGTCAACGCTATTTTGACTAGCGTTTGCTCATGTGGCTAGCAATAACACTGTCATGTGGCTGCAGCCGATAATTTTGAGAACTTCATTCACTGTTCTCATCTCCTAGAATACAAGACTCCTGAATACTGATATGCTGTGAAAACCATAACTGGCCCCTACGTTTCACTGAAACATGAACAGTGCTGATATGTGAACTGGGATCTTTTGAGATTAGCTTACTCTGCTTTGGTTCATGCATAAGGATTAGTGCGTATTTCTTATGGAACCATAGTTGTAATAGACTTGTAAAAAAGTTAGAATAAGGTTATATTTGGATTTATTTAGTTTAACTAAAAAACCAGGGATGAAAAAGTATATAATTCATTATTACTAGTGCAAGCTTGGATAATAAACCAGAATGAACCATAGATGGATCTTTGCCCCATCCTCGATTACTGCATGACCTCCCATTTAACTCGTCCTCTGTTGTTCCTCTCTGACTGCCACTTGATCCAATCCATTCCATCTCTGGTAGGAATTCAATCATTCCTTTTTAGATATTATCATAGTCTTATATGTAAGTACAAATCATAAAATTCTTTTTTAGAATTAAAGTTTGGAATGAAGGAATTTTTTATCATTTTAAGGTTACACCCATTAGAAAGACCAAGGATATATAACTACAGGGTATAAAAAGAGTAGAATGCGGATGCAGAAAACAAACAGTTTATAAGACAAGACAATAGTAGAGGTCCAAAAAGCTCATTTTTATGTTACTTTATTTTATTGTTTGCTTACACAACAGCTTGTGATGATATTTGTTGAAATGCTAATTTGGACTGAGAGTGCATTCAGCAATTTTCTCCCATGATTTCAGAGTTTTGTCTTCAGTGTCTGTTTTGTATAACGCAAGCCGATTTATCTGAAAGCTCAAGCCACTGAGACTGTCATCAAGAACATTAGCTCTCTCTTGAGCCTTTTGCTTCTCTTCATCAGTCAAATCTCCATACAGAATGCTCAGGTGTGGCATGTAAGCTGCAAGATCAAACAAGATATCCACTGGTAAAGGACAAGAGGCATAAACCATGACTTATGAATCTCCCACCCACCCTCTCCTTCACACTATAGCAGTGACACTTTTGCCTACTTTTTACCCTATGCTATTGGTACACAAATCATTAACACTTGCAAACTAAAGAGGCTCTCTAATTTCTTGACACTGTCACGGTGTCACTTACGGGATAGACAGTGGATAGTGTATACAATACATCTTCTCTCATCAGAATAGCTGACACCCTCGGATAATGACAGTTTTTAAAATTATAAAACTTCATCCTCCAGTGAAAATGTTTCTCATGAGATGCAAAATTTTAACTTTTTTTCATAAACGGATTGCTTATAGTAAATAGTTTCTTTCAGTGAAACTATTGTTAATTGATTCACCAAAGCAGCAATATGATTTTGTTCACAATGCAAGCTGTCTGATTTACTAGAATTTCATACCACATTGTGCTTGAAATTGCAACTAGTTCTTGAAGGTAACTTGCAACCTTATCATCTATTATCTCCTATGTAGGTTAGCTATAAGAGAGAGATTTTTCTGAGAAACATTATAGAAGTAATGTGTGCAACAACTAAGACACAAAGAGTCGAAGAATGCTGATAAAATGAACTTCATCTCAAGCTTTAATGATGAGTATCATATATTCATATTGATGGTTTTCTAATGTACTGTACCGATAGGAATTTTAGTTATCAATTCTAAAATTCAATAATGTCACATATAATAGTATCCCAAAATGCATGTTCACCAACAAATGCCAAAACTCTAGCTAGGAATAAGATGTGTAACTTACGAGTTGAACTTCTATAACCAAAATGGCTGCAGCAGTGTGCACTGGTTTCCACTACCTGGCAATATAAAACAATTTCACATGACAAAGGCTTATGCAGAAAAGAAGTAGGAATAACAAGATATTACTAATCAAGTCAAGTTTCATGATCACAGTGCAGGTACATAACCCTAAGTACTAGCCTATGCAGGTTTAAGTTTCTAACTAACCTGTACATCCTTCAAGATATTTATATTCTTGACAACACAATAATCACAAATATAATACTGCATTTGAGTTTAAAGTGACCACAGTTGTTTAATTTTTTCAATCCTTTGAGTTCCACAGTATATGAAGAAAGAAATTTAATAGGAAATTGAAAGAATTGAAGAAAAGAGAATACCGGAGTGTGGGATGAAGGAGGAGATAAACACACTGATAAAAGAAGGTGCCGGTGGCGACGCGATCGACGGTGACTTGGAAAGGCTTGAGGCCTTGAGACGCCGATCGGAGTTTGTTGAGGGCTTCGTCGGGGGTCAAGGTGATGGCCCCGACGATGGTGACGTGGGGTTCAAAGTGGGGTCCATTGAACTCAGATCGGAGGGTGGTCATAAGCTTGGTGACTCTGGCACCCACGTCATCCGGTGGGATCGCCCACACCGAATACACCTCCTTCTTTTCCTTTTCAGTTCCTTCGGTTGCCATATCCGAATGAATTATCAAAATCACAAAGCTTCTCTGCTTGAATCAGAATTGAAATTAAAGTGTTTCTGACTTTCTGCTATGCTCCGCATATTCCCTCTCCTCACATGCCATGAAGGTCTATGGTCAACTAAAATAATTTAATTAAATTACTAAGTTTAAATTATAGTCTTAATTATAAATCTGTATTTTATTTTTGAAATATTGAAATTGGCAATTGTGTCCGTTAATTATTGTAACTAATTTGATGTGATAATTCATTTTTAAAATAAATATTAATTTAGAATCTTTTTACAATTAATGTTATGTGCTAATTCCCCTAGAGAATAGGTTAAAAACTTATTAGAGATTGTTGAATAAGATTGAGTAGAAATATCATTCCTCAAAATCTAAAAAAGATGACATGCCTTCTAAATTTGAGCTTATTCCTCGGTGAGGTGTGTATGTATGTATTGTATGCCAATGAAAAATTACATTATAGTTACTTAAGAGATCTATATTGAGAATAATTGCATGACAAATATTTCAATGTTGATATGTAAATGGATGTGTTCTTAATAACACACAAGCTCCTAGCTTAAGAAAGCAACTATCTTTCTATCATATCATATGATAGAAAAAACGTGGCTCTCATAAATGGCATGTTTTTTGTTTGTTTACTATTCATATTACTGCTTTAGTTGTTTTTTCTCAAATTATGACTAACTTACCATTCTTATCATTTGGCCATTAAAGAGTAGCTAGTTGTTGCCTATAAATAGGCATGGGTAGTATGATCCCAAGATCCAAGAAAAAGCAAGTGAAAAATACTTCTCTTAGCCATTGTGTGAGTGTGAGATTTGAGAGAATATTTTAGTCCACTAGATTTTATTTTGTGAGAAAAAATTTTGTTCTCAATCCTCACCATTATAAGAGGATTTCTTGTACTGTCTCTTTTATAGTGGATTTATTTTACTCATTGTCGTCCGTGGTTTTTCTCTCTGCACCGAAAAGTTTTCCACGTAATCTTGTTCTCATCTTTTTACTACTCTCTAATTGATTAATCCAGTTCTTCCACATTGCGCTTATACCATAACATGATATGTTTAAGAATATGAAGATGAAGTTAAAAGAAAGGTGAAAATTTTGTATAAGTTCCTGGAATAAAAACTTCACAATTCCACATTCTCTGAAACAATAGCTCTAACATAACTTGCAATGAAAAGAAACATGCAGACCTCTATTAATTTTCTCACATACATTTGCAAAATAAAGAAAAGTACAAGTTTATAACACACAAATTTTTCACTCGTTACTTGTTAATCATATTAGCTATTAGACCTTTTTCTCTTTATATTCACTCCTGAGACTCAGAATTGCCACCTGTAACTGCAGGGCCTTGAGGCCTGTACTTGCACCTCTTTGAAACCAGCAAAATAGACAAAGAAGTTGATCAAGCTCAATATGGAAAGGAACAAGTAGAACAGGTTCAGATGGTTTCTATTAATATTGTTCCCTGCTAACCAACCTCCACTTGCAGTGATATTCTAGTGGTACTATTCACAATTTGTACCAATATGGTACTTAGAAAATAGCCAAGGCCATAGAGCTCCAAAGAAAGCAAGTCGATGTTGACTTAAGCCCTTTTGGTGCCTCTGAATAGAAAAACTCAAGAAGCCCCACATAGGTAAACATATCAGCTATGCCAAACACAAAGTACTGAAAAGAAAGCCAGAATATACTTAAGGGCAATGGCTCAACTCCTGGCAAAGCATCAAGCATGTTGTTGTCTCTAGCAACTCTTTTCCTTTCACCTCCATGATGCTGCAATTGCCATGGAGATGCAAGAGAGTATTAGGCCAACTCCTATGCGCTGCAAGTGGGTAACACCAGTGGGAATTCCAGTGAATTTGCGTAGAAGAGGCACACAAATTCGATCATAGAAAGGGATGATAATGATTAAGAAGGCAACTGGGATGATTGGTAGTGATGATGGTGGGATGTTAAAGTGATTGGTGATCCTAGTGTCCATGGTGAAGCCTTGTTGGACTGAGAAGGTTTGAAGCTGTGCTAGGCAAAGGGTCATTATAATTGTGCAGAAGAATTGGGACCATGCTTAGAATGATTTTGGCATTTTCTACTTGAGTAACTCTGCATAGTTTCCATGGGCTTGGAGCCTCTGAGTTATCAGGTTGCACATCAGTTTGTCTTGGATGGCTGCTTTGTCCAAGAACCTGTGCAAAAGGAACATCAATTTAGAACCAGATGCATTGGAATTGAGAGTAGTACATTTATCATGTTAGCACTAGCAGAGGTAGCTTTATCATTTATGAAATCTCAAATTAAGACCTTTTAGTTCTCTAACATGCATCACTTTTAGTACTTAAGCTATGATGATCAAGTGACATGTATTATTAGTTTTGGACACTAGTGGGATTGAACCTGAAAATATCTCTATGAGGTAGAAATTCTATTTCCTCTGCAGCTTCTTTGTCCGTTCAATCTCATATAGTTCTACAGGATCTGCAGGAAGGGGAAGGTTTCTGTTGCGTATTGCAGCAATGTAGACCTGAAAATAGATGTAAATAAATTAAAACAAGCAGATTGAACAATTCTATTTTCTATTAGTGAAATAAAGTATGATCTCAATTCAAACAATATTGTTCTTTCATAATTTATAAATGTAACTCTTATGAAAATAAGATGGAGGGGCAAAAGGATAGTAGAGTGAAGTTGAGGAAGAGTACCATGGATTATCCCATGGATCATTCCAATAGTAACCAACAAGAGTATTTAGAAAACTCATTAATAATATTAAAAAGATAGTAAAATGAGTACAAACAACTGATATTTATAGAACCGAACGACTCAACTATTTAACTAATTGGTAAAACTAAAATTAACAAATTGGCTAACAGAATTGTATTCCTAATAGTACCAAAACCAAATTATGTGCATTGTCAGGGTGATACTGATAAGAATTGAATTGATCTGACAAAGTCTATTTGTATTAGCAACTTTAATAGCCAAAGTTTCAGCTATGAACAGGTTTTGCATTAGGAAGTGTGTACAAGTACAAGAAAAGTAAAGTCAATATAACATTAAAATGATTGCAGTAAAAACTTTGATATCTTTTTTCAATTATTATTTTAATATATGTTGAATTTTCATTTAACATTGATAAAGAGTATCTAGCTAAAGCTTGTTAGTTTTATATACCTGCATGATCTCAATAATGCAATTTGTTGTTGATGCAACATGAATTCGGTATAGTGGCAATCCAAAGGCAAAGATTATGGTGCCCAAACTATAGCAATGGTGGAGATTCCAAAGCCCCAATCCCATCCTTTGTTGTCTTGTATCCATACATTAAATGTTAGGCTGACAGCACCACCAATGCAAACTGCAAGCAAGAGACCGTTAAAGAAGCTAGACATTTGCCTTGCTTCTTTGGGGTCTTTTTCATCAAATTGGTCAGCACCATGTGATGGGAGGGAAGCTTTAAGACCAGCACTGCCAAAGGCCAACAAGTAGAGGCTTATGAAGAGAAATGCTTCATGGCTGCCACTAAGTTTTGAACACTTTGCATTTTTGTCAAAGACGTTGCATATGGGTGGCTTGAGGCTAGCGTAGTGTGCCTGTACTGTAAGCAATGCCAGTCCCTGCAAGACAAATTCACAGTAGAATAGTCTATTTGTAATTAATAAGATTTAATAAATTTAAAATCTTTGAGATAGTTTGGCAATTTTCAAAATTTTGTATGACTATTGACTAGTTTATTTTTAACAGTTTTAAATTTTTTTTTTTTGGTCTAAAGGGTATTCATTGATAGAAAATGAACGGTTACACAGATGCAGCTCAATTGGTCCAAAGAGTAGAGAGCAGTATCAAACAACAAAACAACACAAAAGGAACCCTAGCCTGAACAAAGATCTAAGAAAGGTAAAGAGAGCAAAATCCGGAGAGAAAAACAGTTTAATTTTAAGTCAAAGTAACTAGCATGCTCTTTTTTTTTCGTCAAAATAACTAGCATGCTCTAGGGTCATGGTAATCTGTTATCTGTTTTGGGCTTACACTATTTCTCATATGGGCTGAATCTTGCATCTAGGTTATGCTTATCCATTACGGAGTTGCCCCCTTTTCTCTTGGCACACCATCCCCTATGGGCTGAATCTTGTTAGTTGTAACAACATACAACATAGAGGCTCTCCTTTCTCTTTAGCACAACCTACCGCTAGCTTCAGTGTCCCTTGGGGGCTTCCTCCCTCCATGGGAGGGATTTCCTCCCTCCATGTGAGGGTTTTCTCTCACATTAGGTGAGTTAATCTCTCTCTTTAGTGAGGGTTTTTATATTTTTTTCCCTCTACTTCCTTCTTCTTCTTCTTCCCTCTCCCCATTCTTTCTTCCTCATCTTTTCTGTCCACCGCCTCCATAATCTCTAAACCCTTCTCCCTACAAAATTTTCTGTTAAAGTCTCTTAGCATTGTGCAACACTGTTTTACACAAATCTGTTGTCTCTATGCACTCTCACCACAAGCAAGCACTGATCTACTCAGATGACTGCCGCTGATGATGTGATTTTTGTGTTGAGTGAATGTTGGACATGTGTCGATCCGGAATGAATAAAAAAAAAGAAGGAAAGTCCAAGTCTTTTTCCAGGAATTATGTATTAGGAGGTTTTTTTTTTGTTATTAGTAGGATTGCTAAATTAATTACTTTATGAGTATGCATGCTTGGTTTATTGTATTGATTTGTAGTGCATTGTTGTAATACTCTTATTTTAGCATCCATATGAGCCTTGTAAGTGTCGCTGGACAATTTTTTCAATGAATCTGTGATCTTTTGACAAAAAAAAAACATACAACATAGAGAGAGGAAAAAAAGAGAAAAGAGAGAGAGAAATACAATGGATGATGTGATGGAAAAAAATGGAGAAAAAAATGTGTAGAATGAGTTGTTGTATGTTTTTATTGTATGAATTTCATATCTCTTTGTTAAACTTCATTTTTCAATAATACCTTACTCTCTCTAACCTAAGTGTGTGTTTAATTTACCTTAAATCAAGTTAGGTTAATATTACTTTCTATAACGTTTGCTCCAATTCACGTTTATAACCTGATTTTGAGATAAACCAATAAATCTCTCTCACCCCTCTCCACCATCATTGACCCTCCCCACCACCACCAGACCTCTCGTTCATTTAACAGACTTCTTTCATTTGCTTTTATTGCTTCTAGAAACAGAAGCCAAAATTTTGATATGGCTTCCGAAAAATCAAATTAAAAAATTGACTTCCGGAACTAGAAGTAATAAAAGCAAGGAAAAAAAATTGACTTCCAGGAAACTAGAAGCAATAAAAGCAAAGAAAACAAAATCCAATGAAGGAAGGAGAGGTGTGATGGTTGGTGGTGGGGACGATGATTGAAGATGGAGAGGAGTGAAAGAGGAGAGAGTATTTTTAGAAAATGGAGTTAAAAAAGAGGGTGTCAAAAACAATTTCCTTACCAATACTATCAAACATGTTGTGTGGGCCCCACGTGTTCACGACAGTGGGAAGAAATTCTCCCACACATCCCACAATTTTATATTTCTCAAAATACCTCGTTCCTAATATAAATACATAAACTTATTTTTCTCTCTTCCTCACCGGTCACCACCTCGCTCTTTCTCTCTTCCACCATAAACAATCGGGTCGAGATTCTCTCAAGTCGAAGTCAACTGGAGAGTGTCCAATTTTATCATCTAACGACCATGATTTTTTTCAATAATTTTTTAATTTTTTTATTTAATGCTTTTAAAAAATGAACGGCGGAGATGCTCTCTAGATTTCACTCAACAGGAGAGGATTCCGGCCCTGCAACAATCCTATTTCAAAGCTTCTTAAAATCTGAAGTTTGCATTCCACTATCACATTATAAACGTGGATCTCGTTAAGATTTGGTGTGACTGGGTGGATTGTTGAAGACTCTTTTATAGCACTACTTCTATACCAATAATGATCAACAACTATAGAAAGTTGGCAATATAGGAGCAAGGGTATTTTTGAACCTTACCAAAAACTCAAAGAATCCAGAAATAAGAACGGATTTGTATCTGCCAATCAATGTATCAGCAAGAACGGCCACTACAATGGAGAGTATGTAACTAACACCCATGAAGTTTGTCACCATGTTAGCTGCATCTGCTAGATCATAATGCATAAACACATTGAAGTATGACACCAAGTTCACCGCCAGTGACAGAGTTGCCATATTCTCAAATGCAAAAGTGGCTGCACCCAAATGATCAAACCCAAATATGAGTCACTGCACCATTGACTTAAATAAGTAAAATGCAAATAGAATCCTAACCCACTATTTCTTTAGACCTTAAAAGGCACCTTAACATTGCTACATGTTTCATGTGATTCACAACCACTTTGAATTTTTACACTCATTTCTATTACACTTCTTGTCACACTCACTTTTTTCATTATCTCTCTTCCTTCTTCATCACATTAATTATTACATCTTCTATTTTCTATCTATTCATTTCATTTTTTCATCTCTCTTCTCTACAATTTCTACACTCAAATTTTGAGTGTGAAGGAAGTAAACAAATAAGGAAAATATATATACTAGTACATGAACCCATACTGAGTTAGTCCTAGCTTACCTAGTATGAGCAGAGAAACTTTGATTCCCCCATGTTTGTGTTTCAGAGCTTTTCTTCCTTTCCAATCAACTTTTCCTTCAACTACCATATCTTCTTCCTACATGGACATGATCGATGAATATATATGTAACCAGCATGTAACAAAGCTTGAAAGTGCACATGCACATTTAAACAAAGAAAAACAATGAATACCATGGCTAGTTCTGGAAAACTTTTGAGTAGCCAATTCAAAAGAACTAGTAAAATACAATGACAATTAGGAAAACCAATCTCTGCCTTATATATACTCTCAGCTTAGCAATGTATATAAAAGAAATACTTATGCATACATCAAGTGCATGCCTCATATGTAGATGGCTGATGACCAGTTCTATATGGAGGCAGAATGCACTGTTCTTGGTCGATAGCAAAATAGAATTACATGGAATTTGCCGACTTTAGAAGAGGAAGATTCGTTGGCACCTTTCTATTCTCAGCATCAGCAAGAACCATAATGATGTAGTACGTCTACAAAATGGCTGTATCCGAAAAGTTACCCAATTTCCTTATATTTACCTACTTCACAAGAGTTAAACAATGTGATGAAGGTTAATTTGTTTATTCTTTGACCCAAAAAAAAGTTAAAAACAGAGACAAGTTTGTTTATTCTGAATTTAATTTGAGAAAAATTGCTTCCTGTTTCGGCATATGGATGAAGACTGTTTTCTATCATTATCAAGGAAGACGCATAGAAATTTTGACAACATAAAAGTACTTGTATTTCAGAATTGTTTGACAGACAAAAACACATGTCATTTACCCTAACCAAATAAAGACACGTGTAATTGTGATTCAATCCACATTAATTTAATAAGATTTTCATGGAATTTAATAATCATACACCAATAATGTAAATAAATTTTATATCTCTATGTCTAGGTAAATATAATTGGATGTATTATCAATGTAAAATTATAAGTGTATTTATTTTATTTAATTAAGCACCTTATAAGCCTAAGAGTTTAGTTGAGTGGTATATATATAAGCATGTAATATATGAATAGACATTTACTTCCAGTTTCAAATCTTAGTTATGTTAATTATAATGTAAGTAAGATCAAGCCGACGATAAGAAATATACATTTGTAAATCCCTTAATACTGTGTCCCCACATTCCTTTTGAGAATGAGTTTAGTAATGTGTTTTTTTCCCCACAATTAGGAAAAATGATTGAAGGATGCAAGATTTATGGAAAGATGTGTTGTATAAAATATTACTAGCATTTGAGCTTTTCTTTGTACGTTATGCATGTAACTAAAGCAACTCTCCATTAAGAAAAAATCTTGGAGATAGTCCAAGAGCTTCCCAACACTCGAGTGTCTATTTAACTTCTTTTTCCCCTTTCAGACACAAACTCCAGGGAACTCTTTGAACCGTTTGTTATCACTCAGGGCTAAAATATAGTATACTGAAACATCTTTTCTGGAGATCATTTATTAAAAAATTGGCATATTGCTAAAAAATAATATTTAGAAGTACTAGAAAGCAATAAATTAAAACTCAAGTGTTCTATCATGAGTGTTACAAAGAAAAGAGAATTTTGTTGTTATGTTTTATATAAAATTGACAAGAATATATACAAACAGATATATGGTGTCAATGGTTCACATCATACTAAAAAGAAATTTCGATGATGACGGTGATTGCAATAATTTGCTTGGTAGCAGAACCCCACTTGTTGCTTCTACACATTAAACTCTAAACTGGCTCTGTTGTCTAATAAAATTCAAATAGCCGGCTGAATAATAGAATGACTTTGAAAGACGAGTATCACTTTAATGGTTTTTTTTATTCGCAACTATAAATTGGTTGAGTCATCGATTCGTCGGGGCACTCCCTCACACGCGATTAATTAGCTTATCCTATAAATTTTGTATTATATTTTTGATATTTTGCATAAAAATATCGATAGAGGGTGAAAAAGATTGATGTTTCTATTTTAATTCTATCCTTAGGATTTGTGTTAAAGAATGGTTGTGTAGTATATTATTGATGAAAATTTCAATTTAAAAATAATAATAATTTGTCTAGTGGAGGAAATTTAAATATTGATTAAATAAATTAAAAAATATTATTTATTTAAATATTTAACTAAATAGAAAATTAATATCAATTTAATTTGATTTAATATAAAAGTTCATAATACATATCATGAGGAAGAAAATACTTGACTTTATTAAAATAAGTGAACAATATATATATATTTATGAGAAGAAAAAAGTATATACCAAAATTATTTCACTCATAAAAATAAAAAACAAAATTTATCATATAAATATTAAATTATGAATAATTTAAGGTCAGTTTGATGTAGTTTTTAGTTTTATGGTTTGAAATTTTTAAAAATCAAGACTAATTTTTAATGAGTATACATTGACAATGTAAAAAAAATTTACACAGTCATCCAATGATGTGATGTTTAGTTTTAGAAATTTGTAGCCAACTTTATAGTTCCAACATGGATACATTGAGTCAAGGCATATAAGTCCCACATCGACCGGTATATAATACAAATAAACCTTTATAACCGTCTGACATACATACCAGTTTGCCGAGCTGGGCAACGTCAGCTTGTGACCCAAAGGGAGCAACAAGGTGATGGGACTTGGCTATGGTTACGCTGAGTTGAACTGGTGGGTGCACCAAGCTGGCCTGGTGTGAAGGCTTTGGTCTCCTGGCTCCTAAACCAGAGGGCACTGCGTGAGGCTGGTTTCACAGAGCAGCGATAACTGGTCGCAGCACTTCCAGCCTACAATGCCTGGTGTGCCAAGCTACTTGGACCGTCACTTTTTTGCTCTCTCACAAATAGTACTAAGCTTTGGTAACACTAGCTTCAAGCTTAAGGGTCTATTAATGCTCCTATATTCTGTGTGAAATATCTTATATCCTCTAAATGGCAAATTGTAACGTTTTCTGCTTAATGTAGTAGTGTCATATACCCAATTCCAACCAACATGTGCCCTTCAACAAAATTTGACTCGGTATGAAAAAAGGTGAATATCTGTCAATAATGTCACTATGTACAGTAAATAAACAAAATTGAATTCAAAATATAGAACACATAATCAATGATCGAATGTCGATCAACTAAACTGACAAATAAACAAAATCTACCTATAAAGAAATTCAAAAGACATCCTGTGCAAAGAATGCTAGACTATAGTTTCTATAGGAAAGGGGGGAAAATAACAGAATAAAAATAAAAAAGAATATCAATCAGTAGTTAAGCAAAGAGTACTTTATCCTCAGTACAATTTTCCCCTTTTCCACTCCAAGCTTAGCCCCTGTGACTAACCAATGTCCAGGGATATCTTGGGGCCCTTTAGACATTTCTGTCATGTCCACAATTTTTGCCAGTTTTCCTATGTGGATTGAACTATCTTCCTTTTTATCATCAGAGGTTTCTTTGTCATTGATGATGAAGAACCATCAAGTCTCTGTGCAATAGCAGAAGGAGTGGAGGGGCTATGATCCCATACGGAGCGCCTTATTGTACATCCTGGTACTTTGGAGAAAAGGAGCTTAAGGTGTAACACATTTTTGGCACCAAAGTCCCACACACCAAGCTGAGCCCCAGTGACAATGTGAACACCAGAGAGGTCCCCAATACTAGTTTCAGTATACTCAATTGGTGCAGTACTTACATGGGAGAATTTCTTCCATTTGATTGGTTCAAACCAACGGCTGTCTTGCTCCTCAGGACCTTGCCACTTGGGAGCACCTATGGCCATGTGTGTATCCCAATGAGGTATAAGGTTTTTTGGGAGAGAGACTAAGTGCTGTAAATGAATTGCAAGTCGATTCTGTTTGCCGCCTTCTAGACTAAGTCTTAGCCCAGTGACAGGCTTCCGTCCAACTGTTACCTGCAGCACCAAGTCATGTTGTTACTTGGCTAGGGCAGAAAGTTTCAAACAATGCTTGCAGACACAAATGTTAACTCCATCATAAAGAACCCAGATGGACACAAGGCAGTAAACAAACAAAAGCATATGTGCCTTCACATCGAGGAGAACAACCCTTGGTTTCTAATAGAAGTATGAATAATCCAACTCCTTAATTACTGGTTTGCTTACTCAATTAATTTATTGTCAGCAGTACTAGAAGTAGACTGAAAAAGAATCTGAACCGTCTTGATAGATAACCTCATTAATTAACAGGAATAGGATGACCGTTCTAGCACTTTTTTCAAATACTCTGCAGTGTGAATCTGTGAATAAATTTATTTTACAAAATTTCACTGTTGGTTCAATCAAGCTTGTGTAAACATTACCTGATCTGAACTAACATAAAGCTTTGGTCCCATCAAGCTGAACTGAAGGGAAGGACAGACAGGCTCCTTTCTTTGTACATTGCTCTGCTCAGGTGCCCAAACTCTAGCTAATTGAAAATCCAAGAAATATTGTAGATCTTCGACGGGTGGTTTGTCTGGTGGATATAGAGAACAGGCGAATTATCTAAACTATATAAAACTACAGAAACATACAGCTATATTTTTTGAAGTAAAATATGTCAAACTTGTCCTGAAATCATCATGAGTGTTGCGAATGTCTTTAAATTTCTTCAAAATAGCTAGTCTTCTGGCTCACTGAACTCAAAATCAATTTCTTCAAAATCCTAACAATGCTGATAAATGATGTATATGCAATCACAAAAGTATACTAGTGTAAGAAAAAACAATTCTTCATATTTCCTCACAATTGCCATCGACTCCAGCATAAATATATTCCGGCAGGTGGAAGGAACACCAAAAGCTATCTTTGTGACAAGCTATATGCCTATATCCATCATCTAAATATCATAAAATCTCCAACATGATCCTGTGATGATTAAGGTAAAAAAAAAGTTTGCTAAGGAATGATTTGAGCGATTTAATAAATTTAAGTGGCAGACCACCAGGTGGCTGCAAATCCAATATATTACTCAACACATTATCCACAAATGGTTTCTTTTAAAAATTTGTTTATTTATTTATGTTTTACTTCTCTGGTTTGGTCAAGGTTTATAAGAAGAAAAATACACACTCCAATGAACAAAGTGGATCTAATAGAAGATAGTGGATTGAAAGTAATAGAGGAAGGAATTAAGAAAGCATTAGGAGAAACCATTAAAAAGACCTTGCTTAAATCGTTTTACTGAAAACATGGCTTTTGATGCCCAATAGCATCAATTGATTTATGTAGACTACTGTCTACCCACTTAGAGGGATAAAACTTGGTTCTTATTGTGGTTGAGATTTCAAAGATAGTCATTTATTTAGCTTAGATAGTAAAAATTTATTGGTAAAAAATAATTAACGATTAAAGACTCATTGTAAACCTAGGTAAACTAACATGCCCCTATACCCAAGAGCCCTATCAGCTGGAAGCATTCACAATGCTCAAGCCCATTTGACCTTGCATTAAAATTTAACTTTTAGACGAACAGAGGAGACAAAGATCAAACTTCTCACTACTTGGTGCCTTGGGCTTTGAAACCCTATGAAGGACCAACTCTCCTTAAAGCTTAAGCTAAAAAGTGGAAGCCCAAGAATGGTTTTATATCTCAAACAACATTTTAACCTCTATGTTTTAACACAGTTTATGATTTCAACTGCTTCAAGGACACATTGAGTGCATTACCTTCTTATCATGACCAATAAATAAGTTAACTCACAGTATTAATAATTGGATTAGAGCTTACATTCCAGATATAAATCAATCGCACGCATTAAATGCTTTACACCAGGAACTCCTTCAAGAAGAGAAACAATGGGCATAAATGTCATGTTAATGATATCTGGCGCCATTTTTACAGTCTCCACCCATTTAGAATGATTTTGCTCAAAATCATTCCCTCCTCTCCTCCTAAAAATGACAGTAACATCCTGCAACAAAAAACGAAGGTCACACCATCAAGATTTCTCTAGTTTATGTATGGAATCAAGGACTGAATATTTATCAATGAGATATAGAGAGAGAAATAGCAAGAAACAAATCAAAATGATGCAACAAGGCCTAAGCCAGAACCTATTCTGCATAAGGTAAAGGAAGGTGCATAAATAGATGCAGAAAAACGTTGTGTTTACTGAGTAATCATGGGGAAAAAGGCATTTCTTTTACTAACCTTCTCCTTGTATTTTAAAGGACTAGGACCAGACAGATTTTTTACATCGTGAAATCTATCATCTCCAATGTCCTTTACATAGTTCTCAATGTCTTGAGTGGACAAACAAGACAATTGGTGCTGCCTGATATACACGACGTCTCTTCCACCAATTGTTGTAGATGTAACAATATGGGTACCATAATTCTCAATAAAACTGAGAAGAAAGGGAAGAAATTTTGTGTTAGAACTTGACCCTGTCCATCAAACCTAACTGAAACAATATATTATTCTTTCTTTTTGTATTTTTGAGTGAAACAGGGATAAGTCTATTGTACTATCAACTCAGTCAGATAACAAGAAAGCCTTGTGCAATTTTTACTGTAATTGTACCTCAACTATGAAAATTTTCTGTGTCTATTGCATAAATATCTGGGGAAAAGGAAAATACATTTGACATTGGAATTGTAATGGCTGATGGAAAGTAAAAGATCTATTCTCAATATCCAGTGAAGGTATATATGATGTTGCCATTTTTCAGTTACATCACTGCAACATCTGGCGATTAGAGTTGTAAGTTGTAACTAATAATTTAAAATCATATTTAAGACAATCATATCCCACATCAAAGTTTTGCTTCACGAGCCTTCCATACATGTCTCAATTCTCAAAGAGCAAATAAGAAAACGAATCTATGCTACCCCAACAAGAGAGTATTTTAGTAATGTTACACAACCACAACTTCACCAATGCATTAGTATTCATCATTGTCAAATCAAGTTTCAGTATTTACAGTTACTGAGGTAAAATGAAATAAAAATCTAATCAAAATTGAGCCTAAATTTCCAGGACTGGACTGAGTTTCAGCTCATGGAGTCTTCTTTAATGGATTTATAGAGAGATTAGCAAGATCTGTTTAGCTATGTTTTTTATTTTCCATTATGGATTGTCATTAATATGTTCATCTTTGTATGTTAAGGACAAAAAAAGAAGATTAAGAAAGTTGAAAATACAAAGTCTTTAATTAGATTGCTAAATTTAGACTTAAAAAATCCAGTATAAGTGACACTGGTATATATACCTCAGCATGGGGTTTGATATCATGGTGCGCTCAAAATATAAATCTCAACCAAAACAATATAAAGCTATGGTTTGTGAATAATTATTTTGAGTTTCAAAAGTCCTTTATTTTGTGGTCCATTTTCTAAATAAAAAAGAATTAAAAAAGTAGGTTGGCAAAGGATATGTATTAATCCCATAACTTAAATCACTAGAATCAATGTAAATTAATGTTAAAACTATTTTTCCGTTGTCATAAAAAATATGCTTTTCCTCTCTTTAATGCAATAATCAAACACTGGGATAGGCGTAGACTTAGAAGTATAGTCTCTATGTATATGCATAAAATCTACCAAAGCAAACAAATTTCTTAGTGTTCAGACATAGCAAACCAAAACCATTTTCTAAAACAAGTAGAGAACTGAATAAATATTATTTACAGAAAATAAAAAAAAAAACATAGTTTACCATGCCAAAGATGCTGGATCCCAGGAGTGAGGGACAGAACGCTTGATTTCTTCATTCAAGACTAAATTTAGATTGGTTAGTTTAACTTCAAAGAGTGAATTGAAATATCCAACCATGGCAAGGGATTTTGTGGCTGCTGCATCAACTGTGCAGGAGCCAGTAAAATTGAACATGGAATTGAAGCTTCCAAGTGGAATTTGTCCTGTTAGGCCTGACCTCTCATTGAAATATTTTGCCATCTGGAAAATTAATCATCAAATAAGGCCACCAATACTGTTCAACTGGGTTCAGTGGAGGGAGGAATGACACTGTATCTTTCATATACAAGCAAAACCCAAGTAAACTGAAAGAATTAATTTATGTCTTATACAGAACTAATTTATATCAAGAAACAAAAGATATAGAGATTTGTAGAAACAAGGCTCAAAATTTATACCGAATGCAAGTATTTAAACCATGATTATTGTTGAGGCAAATGTAGGTTCTTGTCCCATCAAGACAGCTATTAGATTATCCATTCATCTTATCTCAGATGAGACATTTGACAGATTTCAAAACAAACAGATAATTCGAAACCAGAAATTCCTAATGTCCCATTTGTTTGAAATAACCCGAGTGGAGCAGATTGTACTCGTATGGTGATTCTTCCCATCTAAATGTTTTATAACAGTCCAAATTATAGCTAACTTACAGTTTTACAGTCCACATGAGAATACTATACATCAGATGACACAACCACTAAACTATATCTAAATAATATACAGCAATATTAATCAATTCCATAGCAACATGAGATCAACAATGGATTGGGCTGCTTAAAGGATTTTACAAAATACAAACCATACTTTAGTTGATAATATAAGTGACCCATAATTTGAGAAAAGCTAAATCTGCAGTACTGCTAAAAGAAGCTATCTTGAAGTAGCTTGAACAAGTAAAGTATAAATTCCAGATCCTCACTTCTCAACTACTTTATAATTCCCATATTTTGGAAGAATTTGCTACATCACTCTCCTGCTTATTGGATATTTAAAAATGAATCCAAGTGTTTAAGCCTCTAAAAAGAGTTAATTCTATCCTTGAATAATCTCTCTCTACAGCTTTTAGGGCTGAGATGCTGGTTTGAAAAATTAGTTCCACTAACAGAGGAATATGGAGAAAACATACTATTACATCTAAAATGCATTCAGAATTGAGTTAAATTGTTCATTCTTTTAAGTACCAATATAGGTCTTATGTCTTATCCATTGAAAGTGCATATTTAGCCAACTCACTCACAATATTTTCATAACACTATGCTTGATCATAAATTAATTCCTGATATCATTTAACGCATGCAGATTTTACAACTACTGCCCCATCATTTGCCAAAAAGAAAATGCCACTTGGGGTGAGGACACAAAATAGTTCATTTTAAACTATACAAATACAATCCCTACTTCAGGAAACTAGGAAGACATTAGCAATTAGCAGCAGCACCATTGCCAGAGTGCCACCAAATATACTTTCACAAACGTAAAGATGATAGTTAACAAGAAAGCAAAAACATGCATAGAAACAAAAAGAAATCGCTGCATGACAAATAATTACAAAATTCTTAAACCCCAGCTTCCTTTTATTCCCTTTCTCAGATGATATTCCATCCCTCACCACAACCAAGCCAGAAAATCAAAATCAAGCAAAACAAGAGGTCAAAACAAATCACCTCATGGAAACTGCACACAGGGATCTTCTCCATAACACTCTTCCCTGGGGAGCAGTCAATATCAACAGAGACATTTGGAAGAACAACTCCATCAGAGACAACAAGATCCCTGGTACTGGCAGGATCCTCATCAAGGTGAACAAGCCTGGACCCAGGTGCCCCTTTGCAGTACAGAAGCCGAAAATCAGAGGTGACATCAAAGCCACGACCCAGAGCTTGGATTGAGTTGCAGAGGGTAGCAGTGAGAGAATCAGAGGCTGAAGTTGGTGTTTTTGATGTTGGGTTTTCCATTGAAATGGGATGTTTGTGGGTCAGTGTAGGGAAGGGAGGTAAGATGAACAGGAAATGATTTGAATGATTCTGAATTGCATTTTTTTATTGGATGGAGTAATTTGATTTGTTTGCTAATTCTCATGTACCAAGAGACATGCATTTGACTTTAATAACAATGTTTCAAATAAAAACGCGTGATTTTTTTTCCTCTGTCAGTACCAACTAGCTAGGGAGCGTACAGGTCACATGATTCTCTTGTAAATTACCAGTATAGTAGTGTGTATTTCTCTGTGTTGACTGGAAAATTCTTCACTTTTGAACTTTGATCCGTAAAGTACTAATCCTGTGTAGGGAAAGAGGATGGGGAAAAGTAGAAGAGAACAAAAAACGTAAAATCACTTTTTGTTTATTTGACTTTAAAATGGATTGGTTGGAGTGATGCATGTTTGATTCTTCTTAAATAATGTCTCGAATTTGAGTCTCATGAGTCTCATGAAGGAAAAAAAAATCCCCATCAAGCAAACTAATCCATGATATGATGTTTTGTGCTCGAATAAATTTATCTCTCGTAAAGAATAATTGTGGTTTAAACCGAAACAAAATCTAATCAAATATTCAATTGATTGATGATTCTTATTGTTACGTACCAGTTAAGCTCGTACTTTCTCCCAAATAGATTGGTCAGGAGGAGCTCAGGATAAGATCGACCTGGCACAACCCTAGCAGGATCCTTGGCTTGACTAAAGGAGGGAATCAGACAAATAAGGAAAGGGCCGATGTTAAGCAGCCTGACAGCAAGATCAACGCATATTGTCTCCCAATCAGCAAATCATGTCATAAATGATAGATAACCCGCAGCGCCTATAAAAGAAGGGGCGTAGGCAGCATTAGGATACACACTAGCTTCTTCACTTAGCCTTGTTATACCATATGAGTAGAATTTAGGCTTTGTAAGAACATGTGGCGCCCACCGTGGGGCTCTGGTAAAACTTTCCCAGAGAACCACAAGTATCATAGAAAATGGTTAGAACAAGAACGAGCAACAATGAAGAAGACCCAACATTGCATGAGCTTGTTCACCAACTCGAACAACTCAGGCAGGAAAACCAAAGAGTGTTGGAGGAGAAGGGTCGCAGTAAAACTTTTTCCCACTGGCCACAAGTGAAATACGAATTTCTGCTTGGGAAAAAGGGTGGACCTCTCCATCGATCGAGTGGTGCTTAGATAAGTCTTTCCTTAACTTAGTTACTCTACATGATCATCGATATATACATGTTATTGTTATTCTTTCCTTTATCTAAATATACATTGTTGATTTATATTTAGTGACTTACAACAATCTGTATTTAATTGCTTACAATCATTCATACCACTGGTGATAATATAACACTGCTTTATTCAAGAAATTGTTTATTTTACTCAACTTTTTTTGCAATAAATACTCTATCAAATTAATTATTTCGGTCAATTATGTAATAGAATTAATTCAATCAAATAAAGTCATATTCATATTTCTATATATGTTTTCCTACGTCATGTCAATCATCATTATTAGTTAATTAATGTTATCTCCTATGATTTCTTTAATTGTCATACACCTATGATTTCCTTAATTATCACATTATGGAGCATGAATCTCAATATGAAATGACTAAACATTATCTCAAAAATCAGTCTGGATTCTTCTTTTCATTTTATTTGCCATTTTTTCTCTTACAACCAATATGTTGGAATGCGTGCTTTTAAGTGTTTTTATTTGAAACAAGAGGCAAAGTAGCATGAAAAAATATTATACTCATACTATTATTGATCTAGTTACTCAATACCAACGTTTTTTAACATCAAATTATATCTTGGAAAAGAAATACGTAGATTTAATTCCTTGCAGACCAGGTCGACCTACTTTAGTCTAAATGACTAGGCCGACCTACTTCAGTTAAATGACCAGATCGACCTACTTCAGATTAAACACCTTTTAAGTCCAAAGGACCCGACCGACCTCATCAGACCAACCTACTTCAGTCCAAAGGATCAGGCCGACCTACTTCAGATTAAACACCTTTTAAGACCAAAGGACCCGACCGACCTCATTAGACCGACCTACTTCAGTCCAAAGGATCAGGCCGACCTACTTCAGATTAAACACATTTTAAGTCCAAAGGACCCGACCGACTTCATCAGATCGACCTACTTCAATCCAAAGGATCAGGCCGACCTACTTCAGATTAAACACATTTTAAGTCCAAAGGACCCGACCGACTTCATCAGACCGACCTACTTCTGTCCAAATGATCAGGCAGGCCTACTTCAGATTAAACACATTTTAAGTCAAAAGGACCCGACCGACTTCATCAGACCAACCTACTTCAGCCCAAAGGATCAGGCAGACTTACTTCATATTAAACACATTTTAAGTCCAAAGAACCCAACCGACTTCATCAGACCGACCTGTTTCAGGTTAAACATGCATTTTCAGTACAAAGTATTAGGTCGACCTACTTCAGGTTAATAAGACTGACCGACTTCATCAACTTAAGTACATTTCAGTCCAAAGAATCAGACCGACCTATTTCAGGTTAAACATGCATTTTCAGTACAAAATATTAAGCCGACCTACTTCAGGTTAAAACATACATTCAAGTACAAAGTATAAGACCGACCAACTTCATCAACGTAAATATGCTTTAGTCCAAAGGACCAGACCGACCGACCAACCTAAAGTTAAGATGCAAACCGATTCACCCTCTTAGAATTAGTCACATGTTGTTTTAAATTAGTAACAGCTAAATAATAATTAGCTGTCAATCCCTAATTAGTTGATAATTAGGATTAAATTTAGCAATCATGTTCTTATGTATTTATTGCATACATATTATAAATACAGCATGTGTGGTCTGAGTAAGACACACAGAAACACATAGAAATTTCGAATTCAACATAGTATCAGAGCGGTATCATCCACCGTGACCTTTGCCATCGCTTTTCCGCTGAATAGTTCCAAGTATGGAACTTTGTTCATGTTCAAACCCTTTTCAGCCATTGACACCATTTTCTAGTGCCATCAGTCGCTCTCCTTCGCCATGTAGTCTTTTCCGACGCATTTTCGACATTTCCCCGATATTTTTCCGCTATCTTCAGCCGCCGCCGAAGACGGCAAAGATTCCGACCAGCGACCACACCGCTGGAGTCGCCCCTCTAAGACGAGACCAATGCTGCCAGAACTGCCTCGAACAGTGTTCTGACGCGCTCACACGCGCCCTATCTTCGCCGACGCATTTTTCTGTTGCCAGCCGCCGTCTGCCGCGCGTGGCGGCACGTCCGGCCACCTTTCTGACTGATCTCACCGCCGCCGAACTTGCCCTTCCGTCCTCTATCCCGATCTGGGCATCGTTTGTCTAGTTCATGTCCGGTACTCGGGTCATTTCTATTTTGGATGCATTTTCTCTCCCATTTGTCGTTATCCATGATTTTTCAAAACCTAGAAATGTATCTCGAGGCTACCCAGAGCAATCTTCCTGGCCCCGTGGCTTTCCCAATGCAATCTTCCTGGCCCGTGGCTTTCCCAGTGCAATCTACCTGGCCCCACGGCTTCCCAGTGCAATCTCCCTGGCCCGTGGCTTCCCAGTGCAATCTTCCTGGCCCGTGGCTTCCCAGTGCAATCTTCCTGGCCCACGGCTTCCCAGTGCAATCTTCCTGGCCCCACGGCTTCCCAGTGCAATTTACCTGGCACCAAGGCTTTCCAGTATTATCTGGGCCCGCGATTTATTATCTTCACTATTATTAATATGGGTATATTTGTAACAAGCTTAAAGCTTAGTAAGCTTTAGCTTGAGGGGGAGTGTTAGAATTAGTCACATGTTGTTTTAAATTAGTAACAACTAAATAATAATTAGCTGCCAATCCCTAATTAGTTGCTAATTAGGATTAGATTTAGCAATCATGTTCTTATTTATTTATTGCATACATATTATAAATACAACATGTGTGGTCTGAGTAAGACACACAGAAACACATAGAAATTTCGAATTCAACACGCCCTTCGCTAATAACTCTAAAAACCAAGTAGAAACTTGGGGTAACGAGTTCAATTTCTCCAATACCCTAAAAACCGAGTATATCTCGGGGTAACGGGTTGAATTCACGAAGTTCTCCAAAGGTTCTCCAATACCCTAAAAACTGAGTTAGACCTCGGGGTAACGGGTTGATTTCGCCTACTTCTCCAAAACCCTAAAAACTGAGTAATATCTCAGGGTAACAGGTTGAATTCACGAAGTTCTCCAAAGGTTCTCCAATACCCTAAAAACCGAGTTAGACCTCGGGGTAACAGGTTGATTTCGCCTACTTCTCCAAAGGTTCTCCAATACCCTAAAAATCGAGTAATATCTCGGGGTAACGGGTTGATTTCGCCTACTTCTCCAAAGGTTCTTCAATACCCTAAAAACTGAGTAATACCTCGGGGTAACGGGTTGAATTCACGAACTTTTCCAAACGTTTTCCAATACCCTAAAAATCGAGTAATACCTCGGGGTAACGGGTTGAATTCACGAAGTTCTCCAAAGGTTCTCTAATACCCTAAAAACCGAGTTAGACCTCGGGGTAACGGGTTGATTTCTCCTACTTCTCCAAAGGTTCTCCAATACCCTAAAAACTGAGTAATATCTCGGGGTAACAGGTTGAATTCACGAGGTTCTCCAAAGGTTCTCCAATACCCTAAAAACCGAGTTAGACCTCGGGGTAACGGGTTGATTTCGCCTACTTCTCCAAAGGTTCTCCAATACCCTAAAAACCGAGTAATACCTCGGGGGAACGGGTTGAATTCACGAAGTTCTCCAAAGGTTCTCCAATACCCTAAAAACCAAGTCCAACACTTGGGGTAACGAGTTATTTTTTTCTCCAAAGGAAGATCTGTTTCGCCAAAGTTATGCTCTAAAAATTGAGGATCACCTCAGGGTAACGAGCTCACACTTTAAAAACCAAGTCCAACACTTGGGGTAACGAGTTAATTTTTTTCCAAAGGAAGATCTGTTTCGCCAAAGTTATGCTCTAAAAACTTAGGATCACCTCAGGGTAACGAGCTCACACTCTAAAAACCAAGTCCAATACTTTGGGTAACGGGTTAATTTTTTCTCCAAAAGAAGATCTGTTTCGCCAAAGTTATGCTCTAAAAACTGAGGATCACCTTAGGGTAACGAGCTCACACTCTAAAAATCAAGTCCAACACTTGGGGTAACGAGTTAATTTTTCTCCAAAAGGAAGAGTTGCTTCGCCAAGAATATGCTCTAAAAATTGAGGATCACCTCACTACACCGAGCTCACACATCAAAAATCCAAGTCTAATACTTGGTTAATATTTTCATTAATTTATATTGCAGAAGTACGACCTCACTACACCGAGCTCACACTTCAAAAATCCAAGTCTAATACTTGGTTAATGTGTTCAAGTACGACCTCACTACACCGAGCTCACGCTTCAAAAATCCAAGTCTAATACTTGGTTAATATTTTCATTAATTTATATTGCAGAAGTACGATCTCACGACACCGAGCTCACACATCAAAAATCCAAGTTCGCTTCTTGGTTAATGTTTTCATTATTTTGCAGAAAAGTGCGGCCTCACGACACCGAGCTCACACGTCAAAAATCCAAGTCCGATCCTTGGTTAATGTTTTCATTAAGTTATTTTGAAGTACGACCCCACGTCACCGAGTTCACACGTCAAAAATCCAAGTCTAATACTTGGATAATATTTTCATTAAGTCATTTTGCATAAGTATGACCTCAAGATACCGAACTCATACCTCAAGAAGACGAGTCTAAAAATTGAGGATGACCTCAGGGTAACGAGCTCATTCCCTGAAAACCAAGTCCAAAACTTGGTTGATTTTTTATTAAGTTATTATGCTCTAAAAATTGAGGATGTCCTCGGGGTAACAATTTGAGGCAACAGTTTGGAGTCCGCAAAGAAAACGAGCAATTTTATTCAATACTTCTTTACACCGGAAGACTGCCAACCACACCCAAGGATACGTGACCGAGTAATACCTCAGATGGTTTCCCCCAAAATCTTTAAGACCGAGTTAAGCCTCGGATTATTCCACCAGAATCTAATTTTCTTCGTAACCGAGTTATACCTCGGATTAAAAAGTTGAATAAAAGTTTCCTCATGACCGAATTCTACCTCGGATAATTTCACCAGAATCTAAGCTTCCTCATGACCGAGTTCTACCTCGGATGATTTCCCCCAAAATCTTTAAGTTTCTTCATGACCGAGTTCTGCCTCTGATTATTTCACCAGAATCTAATCTTCTTCGTGACCGAGATATACCTCAGATTAAATAGTTGAATCTAAGTTTCTTCATGACCGAGTTATGTCTCAGATTATTTCACCAGAATCTAATCTTCTTCATGACCGAGTTCTACCTCGGATAATTTCACCAGAATCTAAGTTTCTTCAAGATTGAGTTACTCTACGTTCCATGACCAAGCTATACATAAAATCGACCTCTATTTAAAGGGCATCACATATATAAAGACGAAGTTGGACGACCTTGAACAGATTGACCTTAAGTTAACAAATTGATCTACAACCCCTAAAGACGACCAAGTACATATAACTAACCGAGCAACGCCTCGAATAACAGGTGGAGTTTATACAGCTAACCGAGCACAAGTCTTGGGATAAGCAAAATCTACCGAATCAACTTAGTACAAACTTTGAGGACGACATGTTAAAACTATTAAGCCGACCAAGTACAAGTCTCAAGATAATAAAAATACAGATCTCGGAATGGCCGATAATATACACTACATATTGAGTATTGTATACTCCTCGATCGAGTTACTACCTCATATGACTTTAACAAGCTTCATCGCTTTTCAAGCTCATAGCTTGGGAGGCTTATGTATCATACCTAGCCGACCAGGTACTCGACCAACCTTGGTATATACCTAATTAGCACTCCATCTTCAAGAGAGTCAATTACGATTATGATTGGGAAATCACAATTATTGGGGCATTTATGACAAATTGACATCTACCCCATGATTACATAATCCCACTTTATAACCTCTCAGTCACTTATTATATAAAAGGGTACCTCAGGTATGTTCTCTTACTACTACTCATATTCTCCTGGATCCATACTGACTTGAGCGTAGGAAGAGGCGCGAAACCCAAAAGGCACATCAATTAAAGGAATGAGCGGTTAAGATCAAACTCATCCAACGGTTCAGATTTAATGACAACGGCTGACAATGTTACGAACTGCACAAGTAGAACTTCAGAAAGACCGAGCAAGACCTCGGATAAACGAATCAAACAGCCACAACAAAGGGGATCAAACCAACGAATCAACTCAGACTAAAAGAAAATCTTCGTGCAACGTACCAACTAAGTTCATACTCCCCTAAAGAAAATCATTTATAAGTGAGTTCGGGTCAATACCAATCAGAAGTATCACATCAGAAACAGTTAAGCTACTTTACTGAATAACACCTCGTAGCTTGGGAGGCTTATGTTACGTACCAGCTAAGCTCGTACTTTCTCCCAAGTAGATCGGTCAGGAGGAGCTCGGGATAAGACCGACCTGGCACACCCTAGCAGGATCCTTGGCTTGACTAAAGGAGGGAATTAGACAAATAAGGAAAGGGCTGATGTTAAGTAGCCTGACAGCAAGATCAACGCATATTGTCTCCCAGTCAGCAAATCATGCCATAAATGATAGATACCCCCGCAGCGCCTATAAAAGGAGGGGCGTATGCAGCATTATGACACACACTAGCTTCTTCACTTAGCCTTGTTATACCATATGAGTAGAATTTAGGCTTTGTGATAACACTTATCTTATGAAGTATAAGAAAATATTATATCGATATTTATTTTTTCTTACCATTTTTTCTTTTTTTATGTAATTTCAATTTGAATAATATTGGTTGTACATGTATATTATACAACATAAACAGAGAAAGAGAGAGAATAAAATAAAAAGAGAGAAATATGAGATAGGATAGATAATATGATAGAAAAAGTTAAAGAAAAATATATTATATGAGTTATTATATATTTTTCGTTGTACGAATTTTATATCTTTTTCATTCCTCACTTATCTCTCTTCATCAAATCGGACCGAAAGTGTGATATATTGGTCAAATGCATGATACAGTTGACTTTAGCAACTCTAAAATTTTTTAATTTCTATTTTTAAATCTTACAAATATCATATGCTTATCAATTTATTTAAAATATGAATTCAATTTTAAAACATTATCTGTATTATAATTATTATTTAGGGGTACTTTTAGGATGTTTCGCCTCATGGATATATAATCGGTGAAATACCATTTTTACCTGTAATAATGGGTTTACTGACCTGCCAAGAGAAATAAAACTAAAATTTTGAAATTGTAATAAAGACCTCATTTGTTTATTCACTTATTGTGTCTCAAATATTCATTTTTAATTTATTCTACAACTACTATAAAAAAAAATCTTCCCATGGACATGTGTTGCTTTTTCCTTTTTTTTTATTGGTATTTATTTTTTTTATAATGTCATTTGTATTCTTTTAACACATCAATTATTTTTTAACATTTTTTGTTTTTTTAATATTTTTCACTTTTATTTATTACTACCTCTATTCTTATTTACCTGTCTCATTACATAAAAATATAAATTAAGAAATATAATAAATATTTTCATTTATATTTAAATTTATTATGTTTTTTTCAATATACCATCTATTTTTCTATTTTATTTATTATATTTTTACTTATTATCTCCATTTTTAATGGTAAAAGTAGAAACGAAACGTATAACTTTTTTCTTTCTAGCAATCTATCCCTACCCTTTCTATTCATATAAATTATTTTATTATTTTTATTTTCTTTTGGACAAAAAAGACAATGACAGTGTTAGTTTAGAAACAATTGAGACTTTGGGTTACTATTACTATTATCATATTTTTTTTTTACTTTTTTTATTCTTTTAAAGTAGCGACTCTTTTTTTACATTTTTTGTTTTTTATTTTTTTCATTTTTATCTATTACCACCATCATTCTTATTTACCTATCTCATTACAAAAAAATATAGATTAAGAAATACAATAAATGTGTTGCTTTACATTAAATTTATTATGTTTTTTCAATATAGCGATGGTTGTAGAACAACTGGGTCATTATTACTTAATATCAACATTGCTTTGTACTTAAATCATTTTTTTTTGTGAATTATGGATATCCTCCATGGATGGAAAATTTGCTCTTATCGTGAATGTATTAATATCTAAATAATTAAATCATATTGTTATAAATTAAAACTTTGATATTGCTCTGTCACCTTGATCCATTGATCGAAACAAATATCTATCTTTACCTTTAATATTTGAAGTATGGTTATAAATTGAAACTTGGTGCAGAACCATCATTTGATCATTTATTATTTTTAATTTTAATCATGGTTATAAATTAAAACTTATAACTCTTACTTTCATCCAGCTAACTACTTCCATGAACCAAATTTCTCAAACTGCCTCCAAAATTTTAATAAAGATGTCACACACCTAATGCGATATGCACCTCTAAAATAATTTTTCCAATTTTTTTCACATTATTTACTATTTTCTTTGATTTATTTCTCACTTTAAATCAAAAAATTCATAGTAATTATGGGAAATTGAGAAAACCTAGGTGTTCATTTTAAAACATAGGTGTTCATCTGAACGATTATAAGTGGTCATGTGTCATATTGCATAGCCTAAAAGACAATTGGACAAATTATATTTTCTCAACAACATGATAGAAACATAATAGAATTGGTTCGCTCGAGCGAGAATTCACTTACTCAAAATAAAACAGGGCAAAAACATATTTGCGAAATATAGTTGAATTTGGTTTCAGTCCCTGCAATTTAAAATCGACGGTTTCATCCTTCAAAAATTAAAAATACACCAATTTAGTTCTTATTGCATAGTTTTGCCACAGATTTTGCTACTGATTAGCTACAAATTTTTATCGATAAGGATTAAATTGTTATATTTTCAATTTTTGAAGGACCAAAACCACCGATTTTAAATTACAGGGACTAAAACCAAATCTCGACTATATTTCAGGGGCTAAAAACATATTTAACCCTTCTACTTTTAGAAAGACTAAGGACGAGGACGGAAAGGAACGAAAAACTCCGGAAGTTGATTTCTTCATTTCTTCTCTAAATCTTGTGTTTGTAATGGTTGTCATGAGCGGCTAAACTTTCTCTTGGGATTGAATGCAGTCAATTCGAGTTTGGATGTATTATGGTGATTTATATATATAGTAATTTCGTTTCTATTCGATATTGGTATTTTCATTCTACTCTTATTGCTTGATTTTATCTGATCAATAGTATCCTGAATTTGATTTTAAGATTTAACTGGAAAGTACTTCTTGAAATTTGGTCTGAATGAAAATACCCAATATGTTGTAATACTAAGAATAAATTCCAATGTATCGATTGCTTTATAACATCTGATCGTAATGTTGGGTACCCTGTTTAATATATGAGGAATCGATATTTAGTAGATTTTTCTTATGAATTTTATACTCGAGGAAACGGTATAAATGACTTTCATGTGTTGCATTAATATCGATAATTTCGATTATTATATATCTATGAATAACCAGAATATAGAAGAGTGAGATAGATGAAACTCAATCTCAGCTTCGTTAACTAAATCTTTCTATATTCTTTTAGTGTACTTTTTATACTTATTTGAATGTTATTGAAACTTTTCACTATAAAAAACTATGAACAAATTCGATTCCTGTTTAAATATACTTAGTGAGTGTACAAATTAAGGAATTTATAAAAAACATAATTTATCGTGGGTACGACAACCCCTTTTTTACTCACTACATGAAATTCGCAAATTAGCGTCGGCCAAAAGCCATCGCTAATGGAGAAAAAACCGTCGCTACCAGGTAATTAGTGTCGGCTTAGCGACTACCACAAGACCGTCGCTTATATGTTCGTTGTTAATAAAGTAGCGACGAACAAAAATAGTCGTCGCTACGTAGCGTCGACCTGACCAACGCTAAAGTTGTCACTCTAGCTAGGCGTCGACCTTTAGCGTCAGCTTGTAATATATTGTGCGAGAATCCTTTCCTCCCAAACTTATCAATTGTGAGAATCGAACTCACATCCCACATGATAGAAAGAAGAAGCATTATCGTTGCGCTAATTGTGTTTTTTGTAACATATAGTGCAAAATATTATATATATATATATATATATCGTGCTTGTTAGGTTAACAGAGTGACGTTAATGTTAACTATAGTCGCCGTTAATTTTTTTTTCAACGGTGATTCCTTTAGTGTAGCGTCGGCCAGGTCGACGCTAACTTTTCTAATTAGCATCGGCCATGGTCGACGCTACTTAAAAAATTTTTTAAAAAATATAATGATGACTTTAGCGTCGGCCAGGCCAACTCTAAATTAAAAAATTAAAAAAAGTGTTTTTGTCAACAATGATGCCTTTAGCGTTAACATTATGTCAGCCTGGCCGACGCTAGTAGCATCGGTGTCGTGGCCGACGCTAATATTCCGCATCTAATTTATTGTTTTCTTGTAGTGACTCTATTATACTACAGTTAACTTTGGTACGCATACCAGAGAATCAACAAACAATTTGGTTTATTGGGCCTGAACTCGCCCGTTGCCCGCCCTTGGGCAAGCTGAGATTTTTCTCTTTCACATGGCACTCTGTCCATTTTAACAAAAATGATAGTGGAACTCATAGGTTCTCAAAATTGGGTAGCGTCGGAAGGCCTCAAGGGCATTTTACATTTATTATTCTTACTTCAAATTTGAAAATTATTTAAATTATTTTCTCTATTGTTATAGCTTTTTAATGTTATTTTTATATTATATTATTTATTTTAATTTTTAATAAAATATTTTATCATTAAAAAGTTTATAAGAATTTTAAATTTATAAAAAACTAAAATTATAATTACGTAATAATATATTTTTTTTTTATAAATAAAAAGAGAATTTTTATGATAAAAACTTATGTATATATGTTTTTTTATGTCATTTACATTCACCAGTTAGCTTATCTTAGTTGATTTTACCAAACATAGCCATAAACATATTAAATATGTTTTCTTATATCATTTTACATTTACCAGCTAGCTTATCTCATTTGGTCTTGGGGGAAAGTAGAGAATTAAGTCAAAGGGCATTTTGGTGATTTTCTGATAAGGGTAGGGGCAAAATGATAATTTCACATAAAAAATTTTGTGAAAATTCTAAAAAATTATTAAAACCATTCTCTAACCTTAATTAAACCCCAAATGATAATTAAAGCCCATTTAATCATCCATTCACACAATCACACATACATATTTCATAAAAAGCAAAAATGTGGGTGTTTATAGTATGTAAAATACTTATAATTAATTCACTATTTTGTTAAAACAACACAATAAAAGAGAAATTTGAGTTCACTTACATTACAGTAACATAAACAAGCTTCAAACAACCAAATACCCTTTTTCCATAACATCACATTTGAGAGGGCACATGTGTATAATAGTCTCTCATGATTCCTTGTTTTTTTAGGTTCGTATACCAACTATGCTACGATAATGGCAACATGGAAAAACATTCCACTTCTTCTCCCCAACAACCTCCATGATGCCTCACTAAACCACTTTCATGAGCATTTGGTATCTTCCTTTGTTTAGCGCAATTTAGAATGCCTTGATCCACCACCATCATGCCTTTAATATTGTCCAATTGTCTTGAAGTAGAAGTAGAATCATAATTTAGGTATTTACATTAATTGGGGAGAAATTAGAGAAGAAAAAGGGTTATGCATCAAATTAGGAAAGTCTCATTTTAGTAAATTTAGTCCCTCAAAATTACCATTTACTATCATTTTAGTCACATGAGACTGCTATATATGAGTCCATTGTGGCAATTAACATACCAAGTTATCACATTTGTTAATGTTACCGAACAAACATTGCATGTAAGGACTAAAGCGACTCATGAAAAGCAAGTTTCAAAGACCAATATATTAATTTCTTTCTTTCATAAATCAAATTAGTCGACCTCAATTTTCCAGGAAACTAACCTATTTAGAGAGTGTTTGGTAAAACTAGCAGAAAGCTAAAGCTAGCCAATTCAAGTGTCTGGTACCTATTTAGGGTATAGGGTTTAGGTGTTGGTATAAAACTAGCTGAAAATGGTAAAAATGACATATAAGGACTAACTAATTATTAAATGACGATGAGTGAAGTTGTTGAGGGATAAAATTGTAACAAACTTTTCAACTTATATGTAAAAATATGAGCTTTTTTAATAAAATTTGTCTCAAGTAGCTTCTCAAAAAAGCTATTAAAAAACTAGTAGCTGCCTAAAAAGATACCTTACCAAACATAACCGAAAGAATTTCAGCTACTAATTAAGCTTTCAGATAGTGCAAATATCTTACCAAACACACTCTTAGAGTGTGCAGTGTGTTTGGTAAAACTAATTGAAAAGTTAACTGAAAACTGAAAAATTAGTTGATTTGATTTAAAAATATTTGATAAACTAGTTGAAAATGATAAAATGATATATAACGATATCATTAATTAAATAATGATGAGTGAGAGTTCTTGAGTGATGAAATTGTAATAGGTCGTTTAAGGTTGTTTCACAAAGATTAAGGAATGCAATAACTATGTCTTTTAAACCCTTTTTTTTTCCAAAAATGCCCCTTTCTCTTTCTCTTCTCTCATTAATGTCATTAATATTTCTCTTTCTCAATAACCATACATAAATACTATGGTTTATATTCACACTGTTCACCTATTGCTATAAATTTTTTATTGAACATAAAAAATACCTTATTAAAACTTTGAACTTTTAAAACATTTATAATAAAACTTTATAATAAATATTTAAAATAAAAAATAATCATATTATGATACGGGTAAAATTAAAAAAAAAGCATTTATTATTGTCGGTATATGAAAACAACTTTTATTTAAAAATAAATTTAAGACCCTAAAATAAATAAAAATAAACGAAGGGAATACCTCTTTAGTAGCTTCTAAAAAAAGCTAATAAAAATTAGTAGCTATATAAGCAACCTTATCAATAGTATTAATGAAATGTTTGAATTTCAGATTCATCTGGTTAGTAAACATAATAGTTATAAGATAAGGTTTAGGGTTTATTTAGATCATTAACAAGTTCCCTTAGAACACTCGTGAGCATTTTCTATAATAATATATTCCTTCACATTACATTGAGAGCAATTACACTCGCATTTATTAAGGCACTTCATCTATTAGTACCGTTACTACTTAAACCTAGAAGACCCCAACACGTCAATTGTAACTCCAGCTCCTCTTTAAAGCTCAACCAACGTGCTTTATTTTCTTTTAGGTTCTCCGTAATTATGAATTTAATCTCCACTCATTTTAAGCACACCCAACGATAAATGGTTGGAGTAAAGATCGAGGACAGTTTTAATTCAACGTGACAACCCGCTTACATTATTCCACAGGTAACACAGTAACTGTATTTGATAAATTAGATAAAAAATTAGTTGAAATATGAAAAATTAAATAAAAGTTGAAAGTTGAAATTGAAAAATTAGCTGATTTGATTAAAGGTATTTGATAAAATTAGTTTAAAATGACAAAATGATGTATAATGACATTATTAATTATTACAATAATAATTAGTAGGGTGGTTGAAGGATATACTTGTAAAAATTTTCAGCTAGTAATGAAAATGAGAGCTTAATATAAGACCCCTTCTAGAAGAATTGAGTGTCCTTTAATAAGACAACTTGCAGATTTTTAGACAATTAATTATATTTCCATATTTACCCTTGATTAATGTTTTAAACTCTTTTTAATTCCCAAATGTGAATCATTAATGGAGTTTTACATACATGCCTCAACTACACCATTGAAATGTGACTTTTGGAGTCTTCCACCATATAACAATTAATGTCTCTAGAATATAGTGACTTTAAATAGGGATATATTTGGAATGCTATAATTTTAAAAAAAAAATCAGTATATTAACAACTTTATTAGATTATTTGAAAAGATTAAAAGGATTTATTAAATGGAGTGAGGGAGTACTCCATAACCATGGCAAATACTTGAATAATTGCATTTGAATGGATTGATGAAAGAATTTAGAGGAACTTAGAATTACTACTATGCATTATATATCGAGAGGAACAGCTTGTGTAATTAATTTACTTGATAATAGTAAAAGACCTCAACAGCTACTCCAATCCCCTGAAAAGCTCCACTAACATGCTTTATTTTCTTTCAAGATACCAAACTATTCTCTCTCTGTCCTTCATTTCATTTTCTCCTTAATTAGGTTCTCTATAAATATGCATTTAAGCTAAAGCTCCACTCATCCTGATAGCACACCAAAACAGTTTATCTATCCATTTTACTTCTCTGTGCATACTATCACTTGTGTTCTCAAAATGGCTGGAGCAAAAAGAAGCATTACCAAGACCAATCAACGTGATGACTCACTTGCACTTGCAATACCCTCTACAGAACAGCCTCAGCCTCTTGCTGTTGTTGCTCCCATAGTGTCCTCCTACAATGAGAAAAATTACGTCCAGTTCTTTGATGCTGTTGAGAATCTCAGGCGCCTTAACATTGCCAAAGAGGGGATACAGCTTCCAACCATTGTTGTTGTTGGTGACCAATCCTCTGGAAAGTCCAGTGTCCTTGAATCTCTTGCTGCTATTAGCTTGCCACGAGGACAGGACATTTGCCAACCAGGGTACCCTTGATTATGAGGCTCCAAAACCACCCACTCGAAAAAGCCAGAACTTGTGTTGGAGTATAATGACAAACCATCTCAACAGATGAAGCACATGTCTCTGATGCCATCAATACTGTCCACACAGAGACTTGCAGGGTCAGGAAAGGGATTTCCAACAACCCATTGACATTGTGGTGAAGAAGAATGGTGTTCCTGATATTTCAATGGTTGATCTTCCAGGTATAACTCGTGTCCTGTTCATGGCCAACCTGAGAATATCTATGACCAGAGTAAGGAACATTATCAGGGAGTATATAAGGCCAGAGGAGAGTAATTATCTTGAATGTTCTTTCTGCTACTGTTGATTTCACTACCTGTGAATCCATTAGGATGTCCCAGTCCTGTTGATAAAACTGGTTTGAGGACCTTGGCTGTGGTCACAAAAGGCTGACAAGTCTCCTGAAGCTTGTTAGAGAAGGTTACGCTGATGATGTCAACATTGGTCTTGGTTATGTTTGTGTGAGAAACCGTATTGGTGATGAGTCTTATGAAGAAGCCAGAAAAGAAGAAGGGAAGCTTTTTGAGACTCATCCACTTCTTTCCAGAATAGACAAATCCATTGTGGGAATTCCTGTTTTGGCTCAAAAGTTGGTTCAGGTTCAAGCTATGATTATATCAAAAACTTGCCTGAGATTGTGAAGAAGATCAATGAGAAGCTTGGTAATAACTTATCTGAGTTGGAGAAATTGCCTGCTAACTTATCTTCAGTACCTGATGCACTTGCTGCTTTCATGCATATTGTTGGATTGTCAAGAGATTCTCTCAGAAAAATTCTTCTAATTGGAGAATTTGATGAGTACCATGATGATAAACAAACGCATTGCACTGCTCGCTTGGTGGAGATGCTTAATTCTTTTGCAAGTGATCTTTATAGCTGTGCTGAAAGTGATGTCACCGAAGGATTTTCTAATGGAAGAGTTAAGGGTTTTGGAGGAAGCCAAATGGATTGGTCTCCCCAAATTTCATGCCTAGGACTGCTTTTCTTACCATTCTGCAGAGGAAAGTGAAGGGGATTGCTTATTGCCAATAAATTTTGTTGAAAATGTTTGGAACTATCTTGAAACTGTTGTGACTACTGTTCTATGCGTCATTCTGAGAATTATTATCAGCTTCAGGTGGTCAACTAGAAGGGCAGGGGAGAGTCTTATTGAAAAAAAGAAGAAAAGTTCAATAAATCATGTGATGGAAGTTATTGAAATGGAAAAGCACAAAGATTACACTTGTAATCCCTGAGTACATGCAGGAATATAACAAGTTAATCTCTCATCAAGATGCTTTTTTGAATGAAGTTTTGAATATTGATAAAATGTTATCCCATGTTAAGCTTGAAGGTGTTGGTAATATTGAAGTTGGTAATCTGAGGAATTATCCACAAATGCTGAACCAGGCATTTGATTGAAAGTGAGAATGATTGCTTATTGGAAGATTGTGCAGAGGAGGCTCATAGATAGTATAGCTTTGCATTTAATGTTAAGTATCAATGACCTGGTGAACAAGGATTTGGAAAAGGAGATTTGCCATGATCTGTTATCTCCAAGTGGTGGTGGAGTTGAAAGGTTGCTGGAGGAGTCACCCTCTATTTCTGGGAAGAGAGAAAAGCTTAGCAGAAGTGTCAAGGTTCTCAGGGAAAGCAAGGAGACAGTTGCTAATATCATGGACAGAATTGGGAGTTATGGTGATAGTTATTAAGATTGTTCTACTTATGTCGTTTATTTAAGCTATTTTATCATTTTGCAACTTAGTTGTTTAAAGGTTTGTCTTTTTTTTTTTTTTTTTCTGCTTTAGTTATGGAATGTTATTTTGGTTTCATCAGTATGTGGTGATTTGTTTCTGTTAATGGAAGTACTTTGGTTATTTTCAATTTTGCCTTGTGTGGAGTTTGAAAACTCATGTCTCTTATTAGTCTATCCCAAAGAAGTATATATAATCACTAGAATAAGACTGGAATTGTGTTTGAGACTGATTTATTAAGCAGTTTGTGAACGGTCATTTTACCGATTCTGTTTGGTGTAAAAATATAAAAAAGGGAAAGTATTGCCTTACATTACACTGTGGATACGTAAATTGTACCACTATACTATTTAAGCTTAACCAATAAAGAATAGAGAGAAAGTGGGTGAACCGTGGGGAAACAGTGTTTATGTAAGCCTATCGAGACTAAAAAAAAGCTGATATTGTCAATGTTGTGGGTTGTGTAAAAGTTTTCACTAAAGTTAAACTTTTCAAAATGGGTGGAAGAAAACTGACTTAAGTATTTAGCCATTGTTCTAGGACCAGTAATGTACTCACATTTGGTGGACTAATATAAGTAAATTTTAATTATTTTTACTTTATTTAATGAGATAAACCTAAAATGCTCTTTAATTTTACTTTTTAACCACTCTATTTGAAGAATCATGTGCCAATAGAAAGAGAGTATGTCCACTTAAAACAATTTTCAATAAAATTGAATGTAGGGTAATTTATGTAATGCAAGTACTTTTTACATGATACCAAGAAAATTTAATGAGTTTAACCAAATTTCTTAATATGTGTCAATTTAGTTATTTTTGCTTATATTTAACTTCAGAGTGACATTTGGAAGGATATAGTTTTGGTGAGAAAGGGAATGATAAAAGTTTTGTTTTAGAATTAGTAAGAAAGTTATGTTTATGAAAATGAATGAAATTATATTAAGTTATATATATATATATATTCCCTTTTAATTTTTCATTCTTAAAAATTATTAAATTAGCATTTACTTTTAAATTGAAATTTTACCATTTCTTCATTTTCTCAAAACCTTCTATAAACAAAAATTGGAATAAAATTTTAAATTTTAAATTTAGAATTAGATATTAAATTATTTTTTGTTAGCCTGTTTTTTTTATTATTTTTATTGTCAAATTTTAAAATCAAAATATATTTATTTAATTGAAATAAAAATCCTGCTTCTTTATTTTGGCTGACACAAAAATTAGCTTTATAGTAGTATTTATTTAGAGTGTGTTTGACTTGTCATTTCAGCTAGCTGAAGTTGAAAATAGTAGCTGAAACCATTTCAGCAGTGTTTTGTGAATTAAGCTTTTTTGGGTAGTTACAAGTTTTCTTAAAAAACTATTGGGTAGCTTTTTTAAAAATGCTTCAATTTCAGCTACTAGCTGAAAATTAATTACAAGTTCAACCCTCAACCACCCCACTTATCATTATTTAATAATTAATGTTGTCCTTAAATGTCATTTTACCATTTTCAACTAGTTTTACCAACACATTCAATAGTTTTTCAGCTTTCAGCTAGCTTTAAGCTTTCAGCAAGCTTTTCAGCTTTCAGCTAGTTTTTCAGCTATTTTAGCAAACACACTCTTAATACCCATGCTATAAACAGTGACCATGAAGGAATGTTTTAAGCTTTTATTCCGCAAGGGTCTGTTAATATCATTTTAGCTTTGTTACGTTCTTAAGACTGATATTTCCTTTTTGCTTTCTTAAGTTCTAAAGTTATTATTAAGATTGAAATTATATAGAGTGACTTAAGCAGACTTAGACTCAATTATGCTGAGTAAAAAAAAGCAGGATAAAGGATAGCATAAATTTATATTGGTTTCACCCAAAACGTAGGCTAGCAGCTGCATCTGGTTTTCACTTCAAGTGATATTAAATTTAGACTAATCTCTTCCGTTATTATAAGTATCATTAGTGCACTGCTCCACCATTAGTCTCCCTAATAATTAAGTTCTTCGTGCAAAGAGAAAGAGAATTTATTAGTGATTTTTTTAATTTTGAGTAAATATTTATGTAAGAATATGGGAAAAAATAATATAAGACAAAATTAAATGAACCCAGTGTCAAATTTTGTGATCTTTTTGTAAAATGTGACATTGGTAAATCCAATTATTAATCATATGATATTTTCTTCATGATTATTTATATCAATTTTTATATAAACTGAACATTTTACAAGTATATTGTTTAATAGTGAATGTTAATTGCTTATATTTTAAATAACATACTATGCATTAATATAAAATAGTGTTAATGATTCATTCTAAATATATAATCTTATAAGTATAATAAAGAGACTCACATTTAAAATATACTAATAAAAATGGTTCAATTTTTTATTTGTTCATGACAATATTTAAATGCACTATTCTATAAACTTAATTCAAATGAAAAAATGCCACATTGGAAGTTATTGAAGTTCATAGAGAGCAAGGGAGACGGTTGCTAATAGCAGTGTACAAAAATTGGAAGGTATGGTAACCAAGCTATTCGATCAAGTTGGAACTATTAGTAGTTTGAATCTTCTTTTTTGTCTGGCTGAAATTATGCAGTTGGATTTTTCTTTTTGGTTTATATTATCGTGGTGTTTTTGCCATAGAAATTTCTACTGTCAATGGAATTACGTTGGTATTTTTCGGTTAGTCTGTTTTGAATTTTTCTATAGTCATTGATCTGGAGAAACCAAATGTTACTTTTTTAATATGTCATTAATTAATATGCTTTACCCTAAAGTTCACATGTGCAATCTATATAGTGAAAGGGAGTCCACTAGTCCCTCTAATTAAATGCCCTAAAAAAGAAAACGGTGCCGTTGTACCCACCCTCTATGAACAATAAGAAACTTACAGAACTCACCATTTCATGTGAATAATTTGTCAAAAAAAAAAAAAAAAAAAGCTGAAATCTAAACGTGAAGCAATTTTGATCCACATTTTTTTTTCTTTTTTTCATACTTTAATTTTATTTTTATTATCATATTAAAATAATTTTTCTTATATTTATTCTTATTATCTGTTTCATTATATAAAAGCTCACATTCATTTACCATTTTTTTTGTTTTCTTTTTATTTTGTTGTTTTCACAAATTTGATTATTATTATATTAAATATTTTCTCTCATTATTCGCTCATATTATTTTGTTTCATTATCAAAGTGGTATTTTAAAACCAATGAGTGTCTTTCACGTGAAGCTTTTTTTTTCTTTTTTGTTTTGTTTGTTTTCACAATTTGATTTATTATATTGTTATATTAAAATATTTTGTCTCATTATTCGTTCATATTATTTTGTTTCATTATAAAAGTGATATTTTATAAACCCTTAGTACCCTTCCCGTGAAGCAGTTTGATCCTACATTTTTTTTCTTTTTTTTTTATACTTTAATTTTATTTTTATTATCATATTAAAATAATTTCTTTTTATTATTCTGTTAGCTGTTTCATTGTATAAAAACTCACATTCATTCACCATTTTTTTGTTTTCTTTTTTTTCTTTTATTTTGCTTGTTTTCACAATTTGATTTATTATTATATTAAAATATTTTCTCTCATTATTCGCTCATATTATTTGTTTCATTATAAAAGTGATATTTTATAACCATGAGTATCCTTCACGTGAAGCTTTTTTTTCTTTTTGTTTTGTTGTTTTCACAATTTGATTTATTATTATTGTTATATTAAAATATTTTGTCTCATTTTTTGTTCATATTATTTTTGTTTCATTATAAAAGTGATATTTTATAAACCATGAGTTTCCTTCCCGTGAAACAGTTTTAATCCTACATTTTTTTTTCTTTTTTTTTCATACTTTAATTTTATTTTATTATCATATTAAAATAATTTCTCTTATTATTTATTCATATTTATCTATTTCATTATATAAAAAACTCACATTAAGAAATACAATAAATGTGTGATTTACATTTACTTTTAACATGATATTTTAATATATCATTTATCTTCGATTTTATTCATTAATGTTTTCATTTATTATCTCACTCATCTATTCTATTTTATCTATTTAATCTATATTAAGATTCCTATTTATTCACTTTTACGCTGTGTTGTGGTAGTGTAGAGAGAAATAGGAAGAGAGAAATGAGATGAAGAGAAATAGGTGAGAAATAGAGAAGAAATTGAGTTGTTTGGTAGGAAAGAAATAGATATGAAATAGAGGGACAGAAATAGTATTTTGGTTTGGTAGAAGAGAAATAAAAAGGAGAGAAATTGAAATTATAATATATAAAGACCAAAATATCCCTAAATATAAATTGAATTAAATTTATTAAAAATTAATATATTTAAATTTATAAAAAAATATTCTTCTAATTTTAAAACAATAAATGTTTATAAAAATAAAAAATAAAAATCATATTATTTTTTTACAATATATTAGTTAATTATAAAATTTATATTAGTGCGACGCACGAGCATATCTAGAACTAATTATTGTAAATGAGCATGCTCATTGGGGGTCATACAAATGAGCATGTTCATCGCGGCTTATTGGGGTCATACAATGAGCATGCTCCATTTTGTTTGCTCTCTCTCTAGAATCTCTTCGGAGGCAGCAGTTATCTTCGCTTATTTCTTCGCAAATTTGCGGAGAAATTTTTAGCCTCGGGAATCAGCTCTAAACATTTCTCTCTTCCCAAATTTCTACCTTACCAAACTACAAACCTATTTCTCTTCAAATCTATTTCGTTGTTGGTAATGAGTTTATGAATTACATGTACCCTTTACGAGACAATCTGATTAACAAGTACCATTTACATGTACTTTTTTTTTCATTTTTTCAATTTTTTTCTCTTTTTATAAAGTTGCTTTTTTATAAACCACATTTATCCTTCACGGGAGACAGTCTTGCTCCTATTGTTTTCTTTTTCTTTTCTTTTCCCTTTTGTTTTTGTTTCTTTTCACAATTTCATTTTTTTTATTATTATATTAAAAACATTTTCTTTCATTATTCGTTTATAATATTTTGTTTCATTATAAAAGTGATATTTTATAAATCACGAATATCCTTCTTGTGAAACAATTTTGATCCTACTTTTTTTGTTTTTCATACTTTAATTTTCTTTTTATTACTATATTAAAATAATTTCCTCTCCCTTTATTTATTCCTGTTTATCTGTTTCATTATATAAAACTCACATTACGAAATACAATAAATGTGTTGATTTACATTACTTTTAATATGATATTTCAATATATCATTTATCTTTTTATTTTATTCATTAATGTTTTCATTTATTATCCCACCCATCTATTCTGTTTATCTATTTAATCTATATTAAAATTCCTATTTATCTCATTTTTAATTTTTAATTTTTTGTTATTATATTAATATATTTTCTCTCATTATTTGATATCATTAATCTGTTTCATTACAAATGTGATTTTTTTATAAATCACGGGTATCGTTCACGGGAGACATTCCTGCTCATACTATTTTCTTTTTTTTCCTTTTTTATCACACTTATTTTTTTGTTATTATATTAAATAGTTCCTCTCTTTATTCATTCATATTTGTTCTCATTTCAGTTAAAATATTTTTTTTTTATAAACCACATAAGTTAGTTCAGCTCCTGTCTTTTTTTCTTTTTCTTTTTTAATCATATTTAATTTTTATTTTTTATAATTATTATATTGAAATAAGTTTTAAATACATAAAGACATTACATATTGTAATCGAAAATATATATAAATAATAGGAATTTAAGTAAACACAAATGAAAAGACAACACTAATTTTTTGAAATGAATACAATATTAATTGAAATAACCTAAATATATACTTTCTCATTTCCTTTTTATAAGACACCTTTTAGATTTTTTTATTCCTTTTTTATAAGTCACTTTACAATTTGAAGAAAACATTTTATTATAATTTTCCTTATTCCCTTATTAACTTTAATGTCTTTCCAATTATCAAATGATAGTGGAGTTAGTTAAATAATACTAACTTTAGTTGCATCAATTGCTAAATACCTTATATGCCCTTAATTTATTGTGAGTAGTTAAAGAGCTACCCACTCATTTACTCATTTAATACTAAGGGTATTTCTGAAAAAAAAAATTAAACTCATGGCACAATTAATTACCACTAACAGATTCCAATGCATTTCCTTGGTATTGATGATTTTAGTCCAATGTTTCTTATATATAGGACCGGAGGTAGTATTAAATAAGGGCAAAACTAGAAAGTTAAACTATTTTAAAACTCAAATAAAATAATTAACTAGGTTTAATTACTTTTATTGGTCTTTGTGATTCAATATAATGTGCCTTATAAAAAGAAACGGAGGGAGGTATATGTATATTTGTTTATATTTAAATGTATATATAAATTAGATTTTCATTTTTTTCCCAAAAAAATAAGAAATGCGGAACACAATTGGGGAAACCTCGAATGAATTTAATTTTATTTGATCATCTCACTCCATTAAAGTTTTAACGAAAACAATTTTCATTTTTTTTTGTTTTGTTGTGACCATTAATAAAAGTCAAAGCTAGACATTGTCACACGTTGGTGTTTATTTACCAAAAACTATTTTCCTCTCATGGTCAATTATATATATATGTTGTTATATCTAGGGTGAAGTCTCGACAAGGACTTAGGATTTTTATATGTGATTATATTTTTAAACGTTATAATTTGACAAAAAATATAGTGTATAAATGGATATTTCTAAAAATATAAATGATATGATATGGTATATTTTACATTTATAATTATTAATGTTTGAAATTTGTTGTTTCAAATAAATTTTTATGTATTAATTTTTTTTAATTCTTTCTATATAAATAAGTATAAATCTTTATCTTTATATATATATATAAATAGAGATGGGTCTGAAATTTATTTTGCCGCCAAAAAAGAGGGCAATTTTGGCAAAAAAAAGAGTAAAATTCGTTTTCCAAATTTCAAAATCTGATTTAATGTGAATATAAATACATAGGTCTTCTAAATTTGGTTTGATTTGAATATAGATGAGTATTCTAAGTTTGATTCTAAATATGATTTGATTCTAAATTTGTATTATAATAAATTATAATCAATGATTTGATCTGAAAATTTATAGATTTGCTTTTAATTTGTTTGTATAAATCCGTTCTCATTCTAAATTTGATTTTATTTGAATATAGATTGGTGATTTCAATCATGTTCTAAATGTTACAAACATGTTGTCGAGATGGGGACAAAGCATTATTGTGAAAAATGCAAGATAACTGTTGCTGTCCCAAGGTAAAACTAGGATTTTAGTTTATGTTCTTATTCAAAGATGAAACTGATTTTAGTTGCTGTCCCATATAATATGCGTTTTTAAAATTGCTAATTCGATCAGGTTTAAAGTGAATGCAACTATGATTGATGAAACTGGGTCAACATGTTTGATCATGTTTGATGGTGTCCTTTCTAAGTTTTTGGGCAAAACTGCTTCTGAGTTACTTGGGGCAAATGATAAGGTGGAATTTACTTACCATAATTCATTAAAACAATCATGTATGGTTTTGAAAATTAGTTTTCAGTTCAAAATTAATCTTTTGTTTTTCAAATTATAGGCAAAAGACAGAGGATATTGTCCCCTTGAGATTGATGCGTTGGTGGATAAAGAGTTTTTTTTCAAAGTGGAAGTCTCTGATGCAAACATTGTTTACAATTTCAAAACATACAAAGTCAGGTTCATGACAGATGACAAAGAACTGATTGATCAGTTTAAGATTATGCACTCAATTAAGGTTTTTGTGAAACATCTATTCTTTTAAAAAATATAATAATGGTTTATTAGGATTTTATTCACTAAATAACATTGATCATATTTCTTTTCTACTGTTTGCTTAGGATTTGTATGAAGATAATGAGTACAATGAACAACAACCAATTTGACAATACAAGTAGATGATAACTTGAAGGTGAATATGAATAGATAATATAATTCTTTTTAGTACCTACTTTTGAATCATTATTTTTGCATCGATTCATTTTAATTTTGGTTTTTATTTGTATATAGGATAAATCTGAGCAGGAAATTGTCAGCCTCTAAAATTGAGTTGTCTCGACACATTGAAGTAAGGTCATTTTATATAAGTGTTAGATATAGATGTTATTACCAATTTGAATAATGTTTTCTTTTTTATGGGAACTATTCAACTTAGATGTATGATTATGTTATGAACTTGCATTAAGTTTTTATTGTTTTTAATTTTAATGTTTGATATTAGAATGTGTGATTGTTAAAATTTGGTTGATTCATTATCACTTATTGTAGCTTCCATTAATTTGAAAGGGATGTTAATACTTTTATTGAGGACGTTAATACTTTTATTGGGGAAGTAACGAATTTCTTTTAGTTTGAATAATAATTATGATCATTAAAATAGTTGAGATTATTTCTTGGTCATGTTGATATAGGAAATTTTATCAGACGATGATGGCGAGACTCCATCGAGCAAACCAAGTGGGAAGAGATCTATTGATGATGCTGAAATTTCACTAGCCGTCGATGATGGAGGCACACAGAATTCCAGTACAAAATTCCCCAAAAAAGTGAAGATCAAGATAGAGCCCAAGGACTAAAATGGAGCTGCTGTTTTTTTTTAAATAATACTGCGCAAAATTACACTCTGAACTTGGGCAGGATTGGTGAATTTTACTTGGCCATCGTTTTTTGAACCATTTTAACGCCAGTATTTATGAACTTGAATTTTGTGTTAGTTATGCTTATCGTTATCGTTATTATAATAATTATATTATTTTGTCATGAATGGAAACTCAGTCGTTTCCATATTCAATTAATACCGCGCTTGGGCAATGGTCAGTAATGGGGTTTGAGTCATTGGAATGCAGAAACATCCTTGAGAAGATGGAAAATTGCATTAATAAACAATAAAATGAGGTTCATTCACCTAATAATTAAAACTTTATGTTTTCCTTTTAGATTCCAAAAAAAATCATTTAATAATTCAATTAATTTTAACAATTAATGAAATCATTGGACTATTAGTTGTGTTGCATCCTGATTCATCTTTTTTGGCCTCATTGAATTACTACAACATTTAGTTATTTAATTAATATGGCACTTACATCAAACAAATACATAGGTTTTCTAAATTTGGTTTGATTTGAATATAGATGAGTATTCTAAGTTTGATTCTAAATATGATTTGATTATAAATTTGTATTATAATAAATTATAATCAATGATTTGATCTGAATTTTCTGACAGTGGATCATTATTTCAGATTTTAATTTATGTATCTGCTTAATGCTTTGATTATAATCAATAGGTTAGAGAGACATGATTTAGATTTAGAGAGACAATATTTTGATTTTATTTGAATATAGATCGATATGTTTTATAAATCTGATTTGATTCTAAAGCTTATTTGATTTGAATATAGTTGTATTTTCTAAATTTGATTCTAATTTTATATTAAAATAAATTAAAATCATGGATAAAAGCAATAATTTGATTTGAATATAGATAAATTGATTTCACTTTATGTGTATAGACCTGTTCTGATTCTAAGTCTGATTTAAATGTGAATATAAATACATAGGTTTTCTAAATTTGGTTTGATTTGAATATAGATGAGTATTCTAAGTTTGATTCTAAATATGATTTGATTCTAAATTTGTATTATAATAAATTATAATCAATGATTTGATCTGAATTTTCTGATAGTGGATCATTATTTCAGACTTTAATTTATGTACCTGCTTAATGCTTTGATACCCTCATCTATTCCAATTTCCCATGTTCTATTAATCTATTCATTTGGAATTCTAATTCCAGTGTGAACTTAATAATGACAGGTATTAATTACTAAAATCTCCTTACCATGTATATATATATGCAATGTTGAGTTCACTTTGTCAGATTTTCCATAGGTTATTTGGAATATATCTAAACATACAAGTATGTTTTTTGATTATGCAACATTCCTTTGAGAAAATTCTCTTCTTCTTCTTCTTTGTTATCAGTACTCTTTTCTTCTATTAAATTCATCTAATGTCATGCTTTCTTTACTTTTTTTGTTAGGTTTTATGACCTGATTTTTGTATTAAATTCTCTAACCTTTTATCTGTTTAAGGATGAATTGATGGATTTGATTCTTTTGTATGATAAATTCTATTTTTGTTTCCAAAAAATCTGTTTCGTTTTGATAAATTCACATAATAACATAATCCTATTTAAAAAAACTATGTGAAAAAAACTATGTGTCCTTCTTCTATATTATTATTCTTATTTTCTGTTTTCATAGTTATCTTTTTAAATGTTTTCTTAACTTATTGTTGAAATGAAAAATTCTCATCATTTATGTTGAGTTATCAATTATGAAAAATTCACATCATATTTATTTATTTATTTATTTGATTATTGTGTTTGAATAAACAAACAGGGGAGTCGTTATGTTAATTAGCCTCTACCCATGTTGAATGGTGCAATCAAAGCAGATCACTAAAGTATTTGTTCAAGTATGTGAACAAAGGTCATGACCGTGTGACAACAACATTTTATGATGCTGGAAAAGATAACCAAGAAGTGGACGAAATCAAGTTATACTATGATTGCAGATATTGTCTTCCTGTGAAGCAACTTGGAGAATATTTGCATTTGACATTCACTACAGGCAACCTTCAGTGGAAAGACTATCATTTCACTTGCCAAATGAGCATGTTGTTGTATTCCATGATAGTACCTGCATTGATTCACTTTTGAAAAACCCCGTGTTCATGAATCACAATTTTTGTCATGGATGGAAGCCAGTAGCATATATCCTGAAGCAAAAAATCTTACTTATGCTGAATTTCCCACAAAATTTGTTTGGAATGCGCAAGACCGATATTGGACTCCAAGAAAATCAGGTTTCTCTATTGGAAGGTTATATTTTGTTCCACCAGGAAGTGGAGAACTTTACTACCTCAGGATATTGTTGACTACAGCTAGAGGACCATCATCATATTTGCAAATAAGGACTGTAAAGAATGTGACATATCCTACCTTCAAAGATGCTTGCTATGCTATGGGTCTTTTAGATGATGACAAGGAGTACGTTGATGCAATTAAAGAAGCAGGTCATTGGGGCTCAGCAACATATTTGAGAAGGCTATTCACAACATTGTTGTTATCAAATCAGCTTTCAACTCCTGAATTTGTTTGGAACAGGACTTGGGAATATCTGAGAGATGACATTCTTCATAGACAAAGATCACTTTTGCAGCGAAATGGTATGTTAACTTCATCTAACTTATTATCTTATGTCGAAAACATTTTTCATATATTTTTAATCTATGGTTATATCTGATATTGTTTTATGTATCACAGATTTAATCCTTACTGAGGATGAGCTAAAAAATTTGACCCTTGCAGAATTAGACAAATTGTTGCAGAGTAATGGTAAGAGACTATCTAATTTTGCAACAATGCCACAACCAGATTTCATATCTCTTAATCAATCAATGAATAGGTTGATTTTTGATGAGCTAAACTACGATAGACAAGCATTGGCTAATGAGCATGACCAGTTATTGTCTAAAATGACTTCTGAGCAACGGGAAATTTATAATAAAATCATGACATCTGTGTATGACAACAAAGGAGGATGTTATTTTCTATATGGATATGGAGGGACTGGGAAAACTTACATTTGGAGAACCATTTCAGCAGCTATTAGATGCAAGGGAGAAATTGTGCTTAATGTGGCATCAAGCGGAATAGCTGCTTTACTAATCCCAGGTGGTAGGACAGCTCATTCAAGGTTTTCTATTCCGATTAATGTGGATGAGCACTCTACTTGCAATATTAAGCAAGGAAGTGATTTGGCAGAGCTGATTGTCAAAGCAAAATTAATTATTTGGGATGAAGCACCAATGACACACAAGCATTGTTTTGAAGCGGTAGACAGAACATTTCGTGACATAATGCGTTTTTCCAATGAAAATAGCTTAAATAGACCTTTTGGTGGTAAAGTGATTGTATTTGGTGGAGATTTTAGACAAATACTTCCTGTAATACCGAAAGGATCAAGACAGGATGTTGTTCATGCCAGCATTAATGCATCATACCTTTGGAAGCATTGTCAAGTCTTGACATTAACAAAAAATATGAGGCTTCAAACTGGCTGCTCTAATCTGGATGTTGAAGAAATAAAGTTATTCTCAGAATGGGTGCTTAGCATTGGAGATGGAACCATTGGGAAACCAAATGATGGAGAGGTCAGTATTGAAATTCCCAATGATTTGCTTATATCAGATACTGTTGATCCTATTGCTTCAATTGTGGAAAATACTTATCCATAATTATTACAAAACATGCATGATCCACTATTCTTTCAACATCGAGCTATTTTAGCTCCAACAAATGACATAGTTTTCAACTTGAATGAATATATGTTGTCATTGCTTCCTGGAGAAGAAAGAACATATCTCAGTTTTGACAGTCCGTGTACAAAAAGTGTTGATTTCAATTCTGCAGATGATATTCACACTCCAGAATTTTTGAATACAATTAATTCATCTGGTCTTCCAAATCATGTCTTAAAGTTGAAAATTGGTGCGCAAGTAATGTTGTTGAGAAACATTGATCAGTGTTCAGGTCTATGCAACGGTACAAGGCTCATTATTACTCAGTTAGGAGCTTATGTATTAGAAGCAAAAGTCATCTCTGGAGTAAATGTGGGGCACAAGGTATTCATTCCTAGACTGTCATTGACTCCTTCAGATAATAGAATTCCTTTTAAGTTCCAGAGAAGGCAGTTCCCTATCGTTGTGTCGTTTGCAATGACTATCAATAAAAGTCAAGGTCAATCTTTGAAGCATGTTGGAATTTACTTGCCAATGTCTGTTTTCTCCCATGGCCAATTATATGTTGCAGTTTCCAGAGTCACCAACAGAGGAGGATTAAAATTACTCATAACTGATGATGAAGGACATGTTTCAGATTCAACTTCAAATGTTGTATACAAAGAAGTCTTCCAAAATTTACAATAGGTTTGAACTTAAATCTTTTCAACAAAAATCATCATTATTATCACTGTTGTTGTTATAATTATTATTATTATAATCATTAATTATTATTTTTAAATTATTAATATTATTCTTATTATGATATGATATGATTATGATTATGATTACTTTTTTTATTGTTCAAATATTTTTATTTCAAATTGTCTTCGATTTATGACTATCATATACTAATACCTTTATAACTTTTCAACCTATTTTTTGCAGGGCATCCACGGAACTTCTTTCAATGTCTACTTACTATTTTTTATGTAGTGTGAAACTACATATTTTTGGACCAATATTGTTTTATACGACAAATGTTATGAAAAACTGTTTACTGAAATTTTAGTTAATAAGTCTTTTCAATCAAGTTTACTATTAATATTAATTGTTATTATTAATTGATCATGTATTCTTAGATAAATCTAACACTCCACTCTCAATCGTTTCCGTCATATTCTCGCCCCGTGCATCGCACGGGTTCCCCACTAGTTTTAATATGAAAAAAAATCACTAATCATTATCATTTCCTAAAATTTACATATTTATATATTAATTAAATTAAATATATTATAGTATTCAGTATAAACAATCTATTTAAATAATAATATCCATGCATCGCATGGGTCGAACACTGGTTTACTATTAAGACACGAGACAAAATGGGCTCTGGAATTTTAGTGGGTGTCTTATTGACACTGTACATTATGTGTGTGTTTGGTTTAGTGTTGAAATCAGCCAAACTCAAATTTGGATTCCCTAACGCAATTATTTCTAGCGTTAAAAATGTGAGTTTACCACGTTTTAACGTTAAACTAAATATGCTTTATGTATTGGTTAAACTTCACCATGGGTGTCCTTTTCATGGCTCCCTTCTGAGTTATTTTGAAAGTAGAGTTATAATTTTCTAAGACAATTATATAATATTGTGAAATAAGGATGGTGACCCGTGTGTAAGATGAAATGAAGTAATGAACTACCAGCTGAATTATAACGTGTTTGGTTCATTTGGATCGAGCGATCTGAGCTAATATTATTCTCAATAACGGCGGCCTTAACAAAACATAACAGAGTTTGAGTTTCTCTTATAATCATGGCATACCAGAAAGTAAAAAAAACAGGAATTAATTGATCCATAACTTTCATTGACATAAAAGCAGTACTCCACCGAAAAAAAAAATAAATCAGTACTGGGGGGTTCACTCTAGCCAATCCCAATCTTTTGGTAACATTATATTCGTGTGAAAATAACTCGGCTAGAAATGATTCATTAACAAATCCTATAGCAAGTTCCAATGACACCTTTAACGACCACAAAGCCAACTGTCGTTGTTTCCTCCAATCAACGACGGGTTCTTTTGAACCGTCATTGAAAAATTGTAAAAAATTTTATTTGCATCATTTTCGACGACGGTGGCTATGGAACAATTGTTTAGCGTCATTATAGCCTTATTTTGCACTAGTGAATTGGAACAAATTTATTGTTCAAAATTAACTAGGCAATCAAATACTCAAGCTGAGATAAAAAAGAGCACTTTTGACATGAGGGTGATGTATTAGACGATGTGCCCATGTATTGTTCTGCCATAAAACGTGTTGAATTGGGAAGTGACGAAATATGAATGTGTAACATTACACAGATTGGTCCTCTAACCTTGAATGATGTTGAAGATTATTGTCTGAATTGGTGCTTAAAAGAGATGATCCAAATTTGCTATCTTTTGCATAAACCCCTTGCACTATAGATGGAGAACAAAGAAATCTACTTTTCCCTCACAAGTTAATGAAAAACTATGGCCTCAACCGGTGTAAACTCCGAAATTATCTAACATTGAAATGAGGGATGCACTTTTTACGAAATACATTGTACAAAGTGAAATCAATTTTGTGAAATCATGATTTTACACTGTTGAATGGTAACACAAACGGAGGCTTCATGCTTTCCATATGAATTTAGGAAGAGACAAAATACAATTGGTCACCTATTAATGACTTTTCCTTTTATTAATTTTTATAATTGCCAGAGACCCTTCCTTACAAATTTTAAGAGTTGAGATATTTAATGCAATTAATTCTAGGAGGTCATAAAACTTGAGATAACAAGTTGAAAAGGGGTTGTACTGTACATCACCCGTGGATGAGGTGAACCATAGAAGCCACCTAATTTTAACATATTGAATTTAAGTTAATGTTACAATTTTCTTGATATCAATTAAATTTAAAACGTTTAAAATATATATGGCACTCAGTCAATAAATATGAAAATTTAAATTAATGAAATAAAATTTTAATATATTATTATTACATAATCACATGATTTTAAAAACAGAAATTGTATTTTTGATGCATCAAATTAAAAAAATATTTTTAAAAAATTTAAAATCACTTAAATGTGAAGATAATTAACACTATAATCATTGATCAAGTATAAAGTGATAAATGTAGAAATAATTTCAATAGAGATGTAATTAATATTTTAATCAAGGGTAGAGTCATAAATATGAAATTTATTTCAATGGAAAAATAGTTAACGTTCAATGAATTAATCAATAAATATTTATCATTATGAATTTAATTCAAAATTTATTTAAAATTAATTGGAACTGATACAAATTCAAGCAAAATTTATATTAAATTTTATGTGCTATATTCACATTGAAATTAAATCAACAAAATTTAAGTATATCTTATTAAATTAATTTAATAGTTAATCATATATTTAATAATATACTAAATAAAGAATCATATATTTGTTTGAAAAATTATTTAATTCTACATTAATTAATTGAAATTCAAACAACATTAATGTTTGAAATTTATGTTTCATATTTAAATTTAAATTAAATTATTAAAATTTAACTATATCTGATTAATTCAATTAGATATTTAAAAAAATGAAATATTAAAATATGCAATCATCAATCACCCCACAATACTAGCTCAGTACTCTACACACACACATTCAAGTAATACCATCATATTAGAAAAATTACACACATATTCAAGTATTATTTAATAATAAATATTTACTTACTAGCACTAACACACACACAAGTAATACCATCATATTAGAAAAATTACACACACATATTCAAGTAATACCATCATATTAGAAAAATTACACCCATGCATCACATGGTTATATGTATTAGTATTATTTAATAATAAATATTTACTTACTAGTATATTTTAAATAACGTATTATACTCTAATTATATAAAAATTATTAATGAGTTAATCTAAATATACTTATAATATCTGAATGCACCTATTTTTACTCCATATACATAATTCAAATGAAAAAAAAAGTCATTACATTTATTTTTACTTGAGGAAAGACAAACACATTTCTTATTTTTACGATCCTTTTCTCTCTTTCTCAAATTTCTATTCTGAAATCTCTTCTTCATTTTTCTACATTTTTTTAGGCAGTTATTATTTTTATTGGGTGATTATTGGTTTGTGGTAAATTTTTTAGACAGTTATTATTATTATTATTATTATTGGGTGACATGGAAACCAAAACTCCCCTACTCTTTATATATATATATATATATATATTATAGATTCAACATGCTAATCAAAATTTTAAGGGCATCACATCGTTGTGATTCTTTACCTTTTTATTTTGTAAAATGATTTTCAATCTCAATCGTAATTATATTTTAATAACTTATTGGAAATGTTTGTGTAGTGATGATGTTAATAACAAGGCCAAATCTTAATTATATTTTAATAACTTAATGGTACAAATTCACAGGGAAGGAGGGAAAAAAACTTATTATCTTAAGATTCCTTCATTTCCAATAAGATTTCTTGCAAGATGTCGATGAGAGGAAAGGAAGAGCTTTATCATAGTTCAGTCAATCTTTAGAATCTCCTTGATGTTGTTGATTTGATACTTCACAATGTACGTACGTACGAGCACAGTGCCCTTTAATTAATTTATACCCAAATATATGCAATATGATATTATATGATAATGGTAAAAAAATCATACGTCAGCCATTTGATTACTTGGTTAGATACCACAAATCAATTGAAATTCTGCAGTTTACTTTGAGCTGCATAAATCTATTCTCAAACTCAATCAAGCAAAATAATCATAGAAAAATGTGAGGAAAAGCTCCACCAATCTTTCTTTCTTCAAGATACTGAACGAGCCTGAGTATCTGTCCCTTGTATTTCATTTTGGGAATTACTTGATTTACACTCTAAATTTAAAGTGTAAATAAGTATAGAAAAAAGAGAAATTAGAGAAAATAAAAAGTATAATAAATAATGTGACTAAAAAAAGACAGAAAAAGAGGTAAAGACAAAAATGTTGGCAGAGTAAAATGATAAAAAATAGGAATTATTTCATTTTCTCCTTCTATATAACTATGCATCTAAGCTGTAAAATTCCTTTCATCTTAAGCAATAGCATACCAAACAGTTTGTGTAGTGTATCCATTTTGTTTCTTTTCTGTGTACACCATATTTCTGTCCTAACATGGGAAAGAAAAGTTCTACCAATGCTACTGCTAACCAACGTGATGACTCCCTTGCATTAGTCCATGAAACAGAACAGCCTCAGCCTCTTGCTGTTGTTGCACTTGCACCCATAGTGTCCTCCTACAATGATAGAATTCGTCCAGTTCTTGATGCTGTTGAAAACCTTAGGCGCCTCAACATTGCCAAAGAGGGAATACAGCTTCCAACTATTGTTGTTGTTGGTGACCAATCCTCTGGAAAGTCCAGTGTCCTTGAATCTCTTGCAGGTATTAGCTTGCCACGAAGACAGGGCATTTGCACCCGGGTACCCTTGATTATGAGGCTCCAAAACCACCCACTCCCTAAGCCAGAACTGCCAGAACTGTGTTGGAGTATAATGGTAAAACCATCTCCACAGATGAATCACATGTCTCCACTGCCATCAATGTTGCCACAGAAGAGTTAGCTGGGTTTGGGAAAGGGATTTCCAACACCCCATTGATCCAACCTGATATTTCAATGGTTGATCCAACCTGAGAATATTTATGACCAGATTAAGAATATTATCATGGAGTATATACAGCCAGAAGAGAGCATTATATTGAATGTTCTTTCTGCTACTGTTGATTTTACTACTTGTGAATTCATTAGAATGTCCCAGTTGATAAAAGTGGTTTGAGGACCTTGGCTGTGGTCACAAAGGTTGACAAGTCTCCTGAAGGCTTGTTAGAGAAGGTTACTGCTGATGATGTCAACATTGGTCTTGGTTATGTTTGTGTGAGAAACCGTATTGATGAGTCTTATGAAGAAGCAAGAATAGAAGAAGGGAAGCTTTTTGAGACTCATCCACTTCTTTCCAAAATGGACAAATCCATTGTTGGTATTCCAGTTTTGGCTCAAAAGCTGGTTCAGATCCAAGCTATGATTATATCAAAAAGAGATTGTAAAGAAAATCAATGAGAAGCTTGCTTATAATTTATCTGAGTTAGAGAAATTGCCTGCTCCCTTATCTTCACTTGCTGATGCCATGTCTACTTTTGTGCTTATTGTTGGATTGTCAAGAGATTCTCTCAGAAAAATTCTTCTCAGTGGATTGTCAATAGAATTTTTTGATAAGGTATGGAACTATCTTGAAACTGTGGTGGTTTCTGTTCTAATGAAACATACTGGAAATTATTATCAGCTTCAGGTGTCAGCTTATAGAGCTGGCCAGAATCTTATTGCTAAAAAGAAGGAAAATTCAAGCAAACATGTGATGGAGGCTATTGAAATGGAAAAGCGCGCACAGATTACACTTGTAATCCTGAGTACAAGCAGGAATATAACAAGCTAATCTCTCGTCAAAATGCTTTTTTGAACCAGGTTTTGGATGATTATAAAAAACCATCCCATGTAATGCTTGAAGGTGTTGGCAATATTGATGGTTGTCATCTGAGGGATTATCCACATATGCTGAGTGAGGCCTTTGATTTGAAGGTGAGGATGATTGCTTATTGGAAGATTGTGCAGAGGAGGCTAATTGACAATATAGCTTTGCATTTGATGTTAAGTATCAATGACCTTGTGAACAAGGATCTGCAAAAGGAGATTTGTAATGATATGTTATCTCCAAGTGGTGGTGGAATAGAAAGGATGCTAGAGGAGTCTCCAGCTATATCTGGAAAGCGAGAAAAGCTTAGCCGTAGTGTTAAAGTTCTCAAAGAAAGCAAGAAGACGGTTGCTAATATCATAGACAGAATTGGAAGTTATGGTAACAAGTAGAAGTATTGCTCAATGTTCTTCATAGTATCTCCTCCACTGACCAAGCTATTTGATCTTGTTGGAACTATTAGTAGTTTGAAGGTGTCTTCTTTTTGGTCTGGCTGAAATTATGCAGTTGGATTTTCTATTTGCTTTTGGTTTATTATCATGGTGTTTTGCCATAGACATTTTTACAGTCAATGGAATTATGTTGGTATTTTTCGGTTAGTCTGTTTGAATTTTCAAATAGTCATTGATATGTTTTTTGTTGGTCCTGTCATCTATATTTGTTTTAACTCATTGCAACCACACTGGAGAAACCAAATGTTACTTTTTTAATATGAAAAAAGTTACAACAAACAGGGGCTTCAATCACAAAGATGAATAAAATATGCTTTACCCTAAAATTCACATATGCAATCTACATAGTGAAAGGAAGTCCACTAGTCCCTCTAAAATGCCCTAAAAAGGAAAAATAGTGCCGCTGTACCCACCCTCTATGAACAATAAGAAATATACAGAAGCTGAAATAAATTGTCAAAATAAATGAAGCTGAAATCTACCATCTGCTTAAATAAAGCTGAGGGTATCTCACTTATGTCATTGCCAAATATTGAGGGAGAGCTACGTGTAAGGACTCCTGTTGAATTGTCTGTTTGACTTGTGCTCAAGCTGTGATTTTCCCTCTGTTGATGGATGTCCCTCATGGCTTTAAACCTTAAATCTTCACTGAGAACACTTTGTTCTGGGATAACATTCGGAATGTTTGTTCTTCCTTCAAGCATGTTTACAACCTCAGACATTGTAGGCCTAAGTGATGGCGCTGCATTTGTGCACAACAGGGCTACTTTCAGCACATTATTTGCTTCAGTTGGGTTTACTTCTGATCCTAACCTTTCATCAACCAGTTTCATTAAGTTTTCAGTACGTTGCAGATGACATGCCTGCAATGTGAATTTTGTTATCTTTCTTTGTGAAAATGACAGATGTTTGCATTGGATAACTATCAAAGCAAGGGAATTTATAATGGCAACATGGATAAGGGATTGAAGTATGGTAGAATACCCTATCTAAAAGACAAACACAATTATCACTTGGCATGTAATTGTGATTGCTCTTCCCACTAACAATTTCCAAGACCACAACTCCAAAAGTGTAAACATCAGCCTTGTAAGTCAAGTAACCCCATAATGCATACTCCGGTGCCATATATCCTCTGCAAAACAAAATTAACAGATTCTGATTCATAATCAAGAAAATGTTGAGTTTGTATCAACAAGAGAGAGATAACTGACATTGTACTAGCCACTCGAGTGATGATATGGGTCTTCTCCTCTTCATCAAGCCTAGCCAACCCAAAATCAGATATTTTAGGATTTAAATTCCCATCCAGTAACACATTAGTAGCTTTGATATCTCGATGAACAATCTTGAGCCTTGATTCTTCATGAAGAAATGCGAGACCTTTTGCTATGCCAATGCAGATCCTAAGCCTTGTAGGCTAATCCAGATTATGCTGATTTTTTGAGCCTATAGAATGGGCAAAAAGAAGTTATAATTAAATTAATATGAATCATAATTGCAAATTTCTATTTCCCTGCTGCTAAAGTGACAGAAAAGGGTGAAAAAATAAAATTAAAAGCATAGAGAGTATCACATTCTAAGGACTAAGGAGAGTAATTATTGAATTTATTTGTCTAGACCAATGGGGGGAAAACGACAACAAGCATCCACTCCTTATTAAGTCGCTATCCCGAAAATTGGAGGATAAATTTCTGTGAAGATACACTTATATTAATCATATTTCATAATGATTTCTCATAATGACTATTTCGCACCTTATCTTACAGAATATATAATAAAACAGATATGATAGTTGCACTGCTGGGTAAAAACTCACTGAATAAAGCATAGGCCAGGCTATTATTTTCCATGTACTCATACACCAATATTAATTGATCCCCTTCAATGCAACATCCATGAAGTTTCACAAGATTAGGGTGTTGCAAACATGATATCATGCCTATCTCATTAAAAAATTCACGGTTTCCCTGCCGCGACTTTGATGAGAGTTGTTTGACTGCTACCCATGTACCATCAGATAATTGACCATGCAATCCAACTGTTATCTAGAATTTTACATGCTAGAGGAGATTAGCAGATTTTTTATGATTGGAAGGAAGTTGTGTGTTTACTCTAATACCTTGTAGACAGGACCAAAACCACCTTCCCCAATCTTGTTAGCAGGACTGAAGTCATCTGTGGCATCTCTAATTTGCTTTAAGGTAAATGTCCTCATCTGAAAATCTTGCCCTTCAGTACCTGTTCAATAAATTAACCATAAAATAAGTATTTCAGAGGAACAATCAGTTTCGTTCTAATTTCTATTTATTAAGTTAACTTTAGATTAGATAAAGAAGAATGCAGAACATATCTGCATTGTTTGAGAGAGTTTGATGTAAGTACAAATTTTTGTTCATATACATAGAAATGGTTGCTAATATAAAGGCAAAATACCACCCACAGAAAAGTTAAATAAATCATTATCTCCAATATAAAAGGCTATTGGATCCAAGAATAAGGTCACTAAATAAAGATATGATAAAAGGAAACCCATATAAACAACATTTAGAAAAATCTATTCTTGTTGTGTAATTAAATTATCTGTGACACATTCCAGTGAATTTGTACAAGGACGGAGTGCTCAGGTACAACATAGTGACATATCATTCACATATTATTATTACTAGGACACAATTTTCACTTCTATGAACTAACAAAAAAACAAAAAGAAGAAATCACATAATTAAATCAATGTGTATTTGATTTCACAAAAAAATCACGTTACAAATGTAAATCCCGGCCAATGCTACTAGTGTTACTCAGTCTCAGTAACATTGATTTTGATATACATTTATTTATAACATGATTTTGATAAAACCAAACAACCTGTTCGGGAAAGAATCAATTGATCTTCTTATCCATGTTCTTCACAAGCTGACCCATTTGAAACCTCCAATACAAGAAATAAACCAAGCCGAATCCAATCATCACATACAGCCAAACATTCTCATCCTCACTCTCTTTAGGGGACCTCTTCTCCTCAATCCTAAAACTCTCCCTCTCCGAACTCCCCAAAATACCCTCCTTCACATGGCCATATAACACATAGGCGCTATCCCTCTCCCTGGCAACAACCGAAGTAGGGTACCCTTCCAAGTCGAGGTCAATTTTGTCAAACACCACACCCTCTCCCCATCCATCATTACTCTTGAGGAACCACAACTTGTGGACACTTTCCGGGGACACCACCAAAACGACGCCGTCACTCCTCAAAGCGACGCCGTCAGCGCACAAGAGATCCTCGTTAAGAAGCACGAGCCTTGCCGTGCCGTCGTCTGCATCAACCTTGAACATCTTGCCCGTATTGGATTGCACCACCAGGAGGTAGTTACCACTGCTGACGTAAGCAATGCCGTTGAGGCCACAGAAACTATACGTTGTGTCGCGGTCCACGGGATGTTCCGTGAACCTCGGGGAGTTCGAGAAGATTGAAGCCTCTCCTTTTGAGTTAACCTTCCAGATGTAGTTGCCAGCGGAGTTCGTGACGTAAGCGTTTCCCTTGAAGTCCACTGCGACGTCGTTTGCGATGGCTCGTGATTGTTCGCCGGAAGGGAGGACGGAGAGGAAGAGGCGGCGGCGGGAGCGGAGGTCGTAGGCGGCGAGCGCGTTGAACGGAGGGAGGGGTTCCATGGCGTGGAGGGCGGCGAGGACGCGGTTGTTGCGGGAATCGACGGCGAGGCCTAAAACGGTGACGTTTTCGGGGAGGGAGGGGTCCGAGATTAGGGTTTCGACGACGCCGGCGTCTGAGATTGCGGAGATGGTGCGATGGCGGAGGGATCCGACGAGGAAGTGCTGCGCTGTTGGATCCCAGGCGAGGCCTTCCGGGTAAAGGTTCGGTGATCGGAAATTGATGACGTGGGGGTTTCCGGCGAGAATTGATGAAATCTCGTTGGCGAGGAAGAGGAAAAGGAGGACGGTGGCGGCGGTGGGGTAAGTCATAAGGGAGTGTTTGGATGAGATCATTGTGATGAGTGTTTGACTTACTCGATGTAGTAGTGAATCACTGGACAGTGAATAGTGTAATCATAAATAAAAACGAATTGCTAGGTTCAGTAATTAATTCGTATATATATATACCGTGATTATGCTCACTTTCTTGTCAAGGGGGTTTCTTCTATTTGTTTCTTGTCAAATGGGAAAGGATAAGCGGATATGGATGTTTTGAATTTTGACCCGCTCTAAATTTTTTGTTTTTTTTTATTGTGAATATAATTTTTTATTTTTAATTATCTTTTAATTAATTTTAAATTTTGACTATTTGTATAGTAGTTTTTTGTTAATTTAAATTTAACTCACACACAATAATTTATTTTTTTTCATAAAGTTTAAATTATCTAATCATATTTTAAAATTTAAAAATATTGATCTTGAGAGTATTTTCAGTTTCGGCTCATTTTTTCTAAAGTAATAAATTTTAAAAAATAAATAATGTTTTTTTAAATAAAAATATAAATAAATGACATTTAGATTTTATAATAATATAAATACGATCTAAATTAATAGATGAATTTAAATTGTTCTTAAAAAGACCTTGCAACCAATGAAGAGTTCACGAGAACATTTAGCTCTTTAGAATTCTCAACATGGCTGAAATCGTATTGGTTTCAGGCTTTTATACTTTATAATCATTCTATCTATAATCTCTCTCATACGTATTACCTAATCATCCATCAAGAGTCTAATACATGTATTACCTAAAAAAGAATGATACTTTCATCGGACTGTGGATTAGACCATTGATGGATGATTAGGTAATTCGTATGATTGAGATTATGGATAGGACGATTATTTAATAATAAATATTTACTTGCTAGTATATTTTAAATAACATATTATACTTTGAAGTAAAAATTATTAATGAGTTAATCTAAATATATTTATAATTTTATAAAGTATAATAAAGTGATTCAATTTTTTATTTGTTTATTACAATATTTGAATGCATCTATTTTTACTCCATATACATAATTCAAATGAAAAAAAGCCATTACATTTATTTTTATTCAACATGCTAATCAATTTTTTCAGGGCATCAGATCGTTGTGATTCTTTACCTTTTTATTTTGTAAAATGATTTTCATTCTCAATCATTATATTTTAATAAGTTTTGTTTAAGAGCATGACAAGATATCATATATTAGCCATTTGTTTGGTTTGAAAGAATAAAGAAAAAGGATAAAAAAATACAGATTTTAATACACTTTTTCTTATATTGTTAGAAAGAAAAATGGTTGAACAAATTTTCATTGAATTCAATGTAATTTTTTCTTTATATTTGTTTTTTCTTTCTATTTCTTGTTTTCATTATTTTGATACACTTTGCAGTTTACTCTTGAATTGCATAAATATCATAAGTTAAGTTTTTGTTTATTCCTGTTATCAACAATGAAAATCAATTCTGCCGATTTTAAATCACTTTTATTTAATATTCTTCATAAATCATATATTATCATTTTTTATTATTAATTTTATAAATCTATGAAAAATAATTTTCTTACTCTAAATTAAACATTAGTGTGTTTGGAATCACGTTAAAATGGACTTGGATCCACGTTTGCAGGAACGCTATCAGTAGTACTCCCTCCGGTCCTATCTATAAGACAATTCAGATAAAAACACACATATTAAGAAAAGTAATTAATGCGTTGATTTTCAAGAATTACTCTATAAGATTACAAGTTTACCCCTATTTAAAATTGAACTCCACTACCATGGTAATTGTGTCACCTTAAAACATTTAATGGTCAACAAGGGCAAAAATGAGAAAAAACAATAAATGTTTCTAGATTAGTGCACTTTGTCTTGTAAATAGGACCATGGAAAAGTTTCAAACATTATCTTATAAATAGGACCGGAGGGAGTAGCTTCTGCCTAAACGTGCTTTGGAGTACGTGCCTAACGGATTTCCAAACACACACCATATCCTCAATCTATTCTCAAACTCAATCAACCAAAATTATCATAGAAAAATGTCAGGAAAAGCTCCACCAACCTGCTTTCTTTTTTCAAGATACTGAACGAGACCGAGTATCTGTCCCTTGTATTTCATTTTGGGAAATACTTGATTTACACTCTAAATTTAAAGTGTAAATAGATATAAAAAAATATAAAAGTAATTGAGAGAGAATAAAAAGTATAATAAATAATGTGACTAAAAAAAAGACAGAAAAACGAGGTAATGTGACTGAAAAAAAAAAAAGACAGAAAAAAGAGGTAAAAGACTATGCATCTAAAGCTCCTTTCATCTTAAGCAATAGCATACCAAACATTTTGTGTAGTGTATCCATTTTGTTTCTTTTCTGTGTACACCATATTTCTGTCCTAACATGGGAAAGAAAAGTTCTACCAATGCTACTGCTAATCAACGTGAAGACTCTCTTGCATTAGTCCATGAAGCAGAACAGCCTCAGCCTCAGCCTCTTGCTGTTGTTGCACTTGCACCCATAGTGTCCTCCTACAATGATAGAATACGTCCAGTTCTTGATGCTGTTGAGAACCTTAGGTGCCTTAACATTGCCAAAGAGGGAATACAGCTTCCAACCATTGTTGTCGTTGGTGACCAATCTTCTGGCAAGTCCAGTGTCCTTGAATCTCTTGCAGGTATTAGCTTGCCACGAGGACAGGGCATCTGCACCAGGGTACCCTTGATTATGAGGCTCCAAAACCACCCACTCCCAAAGCCAGAACTTGTGTTGGAGTTCAATGGCAAAACCATCTTAACAGATGAAGCACATGTCTCTACTGCCATCAATGTTGCCACAGAAGAGTTAGCTGGGTTTGGGAAAGGGATTTCCATCACCCCATTGACTTTGTTCGTGAAGAAGAATGGTGTTCCTGATATTTCAATGGTTGATCTTCCGGTATAACTCGTGTTCCTGTTCATGGCCAACCTGAGAATATTTATGACCAGATTAAGAATATTATCATGGAGTATATACAGCCAGAAGAGAGCATTATCTTGAATGTTCTTTCTCCTACTGTTGATTTTACTACTTGTGAATCCATTAGAATGTCCCAGTCTGTTGATAAAACTGGTTTGAGGACCTTGGCTGTGGTCACAAGGGTTGACAAGTCTCCTGAAGGCTTGTTAGAGAAGGTTACTGCTGATGATGTCAACATTGGTCTTGGTTATGTTTGTGTGAGAAACCGTATTGGTGATGAGTCTTATAAGCAAGAATAGAAGAAGGGAAGCTTTTTGAGACTCATCCACTTCTTTCCAAAATGGACAAATCCATTGTTGGTATTCCAGTTTTGGCTCAAAAGCTGGTTCAGGTTCAAGCTATGATTATATCAAAAACTTTGCCAGAGATTGTAAAGAAAATCAATGAGAAGCTTGCTGATGCCATGTCTACTTTTGTGCTTATTGTTGGATTGTCAAGAGATTCTCTCAGAAAAATTCTTCTCAGTGGAGAATTTGATGAGTACCCTGAAGATAAACACATGCATTGCCCCGCTCGATTGGTGGAGATGCTTGATTCTTATGCAAGTGATCTTTACAATTGTGCTGAAAGTGATGCCACCAAGGATTTCCTAATGGATGAGATAGAGGTGTTGGAGGAAGCCAAATCGATTCGTCTTCCAAACTTCTTGCCACGAACTGCTTTTCTTGCTACACTGCACAAGAAAGTAAATGGAATTGCAAAAAAAACCAATAGAATTTTTTGATAAGGTATGGAACTATCTTGAAACTGTGGTGGTTTCTGTTCTAATGAAACATACTGGAAATTATTATCAGCTTCAGGTGTCAGCTTGTAGAGCTGGGCAGAATCTTATTGCTAAGAAGAAGGAAAATTCAAGCAAACATGTGATGGAGGCTATTGAAATGGAAAAGCGAACAGATTACACTTGTAATCCTGAGTACAAGCAAGAATATAACAAGCTAATCTCTTGTCAAGATGCTTTTTTGAACCAGGTTTTGGATAATTATACAAAACCATCCCATGTAATGCTTGAAGGTGTTGGCAATATTGATGTTTGTCATCTGAGGGATTATCCACATATGCTGAGTGAGGCCTTTGATTTGAAGGTGAGGATGATTGCTTATTGGAAGATTGTACAGAGGCGGCTAATTGACAATATAGCTTTGCATTTGATGTTAAGTATCAATGACCTTGTGAACAAGGATCTGCAAAAGGAGATCTGTGATGATATGTTATCTCCAAGTGGAGGTGGAATAGAAAGGATGCTAGAGGAGTCTCCAGCTATATCTGGAAAGCGAGAGAAGCTTAGCCGTAGTGTTAAAGTTCTGAAAGAAAGCAAGAAGACAATTGCTAATATCATAGACAGAATTGGAAGTTATGGTAACAAGTAGAAGTATTGCACAATGTTCCTCATAGTAACTCCTCCCCTGAATTCGATCTTGTTGGAACTATTAGTAGTTTGAAGGTGTCTTCTTTTTGGTCTGGCTGAAATTATGCAGTTGGATTTTCAATTTGCTTTTGGTTTATTATCATGGTGTTTTTCCATAGACATTTCTTTCTTTTTTTTTTTTTGGTGAATGGAGGGTGCTAAAACCCCTGCCATAGACATTTCTACTGTCAATGGAATTGCGTTGGTATTTTTCTGTTAGTCTGTTTTGAATTTTCAATTAGTCATTGATATGTTTTTTGTTGGTCCTGTCATCTATCTTTGTTTTAACTCATTACAACCCACTGGAGAAACCAAATGTTACTTTTTTAATATGAACAATGTTACAACAAACAGGGGCTTCAATCACAAAGATGAATAAGATATGCTTTACCCTAAAATTCACATATGCAATCTACATAGTGAAAGGGAGTCCACTAGTCCCTCTAAACTGCCCTAAAAAGGAAAAATAGTGCCGTTGTACCCACCCTCTATGAACAATAAGAAATATAGATAGTCTATATTGTGAACTCACCATGTCATGTGAATAAATTGTCAAAATAAATGAAGCTGAAATCTACCATCTGCTTAAATAATGCTGTATTATGATTCTGAGGGTATCTCACTTATGTCATTGCCAAATATTAGGGAGAGCTACGTGTAAGGACTCCTGTTGAATTGTCTGTTTGACTTGTGCTCAAGCTGTGATTTTCCCTCTGTTGATGGATGTCCCTCATGGATTTAAACCTTAAATCTTCACTGAGAACACTTTGTTCTGGGATAACATCTGGAATGTTTGTTCTTCCTTCAAGAATGTTTACAACCTCAGACATTGTAGGCCTAAGTGATGGCGCTGCATTTGTGCACAACAGGGCTACTTTCAGCACATTATTTGCTTCAGTTGGGTTTACTTCTGATCCTAACCTTTCATCAACCAGTTTCATTAAGTTTTCAGTACGTTGCAGATGACATGCCTGCAATGTGAGATTTTGTTATCTTCCTTTTATATGGTGAAAATGATAGATGTTTGCATTGGATAACTATCAAAACAAGGTGATTTGTAATGCCAACATGGATAAGGGATTGAAGTATAGTAGAATACCCTATCTAAAAGACAAACACAATTATCACTTGGCATGTAATTGTGATTGCTCTTCCCACTAACAATTTCCAAGACCACAACTCCAAAACTGTAAACATCAGCCTTGTAAGTCAGGTAACCCCATAATGCATACTCCGGTGCCATATATCCTCTGCAAAACAAAATTAACAGATTCTGATTCATAATCAAGAAAATATTATGAGTTTGTATCAACAAGGGAGAGATAACTGACATTGTACCAGCCACTCGGGTGATGATATGGGTCTTCTCCTCTTCATCAAGCCTAGCCAACCCAAAATCAGATATTTTAGGATTTAAATTCCCATCCAGTAACACATTAGTAGCTTTGATATCTCGATGAACAATCTTGAGCCTTGATTCTTCATGAAGAAATGCAAGACCTTTTGCTATGCCAATGCAGATCCTAAGCCTTGTAGGCCAATCCAGATTATGCTGATTTTTTGAGCCTATAGAATGGGCAAAAAGAAGTTATAATTGAAAATTTCTATTTCCCTGCTGCTAAAGTGATAGAAAAGGGTGAAAAAATAAAATTAAAAGCATAGAGAGTATCACGTTCTAAGGAGAGTAATTATTGAATTTATTTGTCTAGACCAATGGGGGAAAAAGACAACAAGCATCCACTCCTTAATAAGTCGCTATCCCGAAAATTGGAGGATAAATTTCTGTGAAGATACACTTATATTAGTCATATTTCATAATGATTTCTCATAATGGCTATTTCGCACCTTATCTTACAGAACATATAATAAAACAGATATGATAGTTGCACTGCTGGGTAAAAACTCACTGAATAAAGCATAGGCCAGGCTATTATTTTCCATGTACTCATACACCAATATTAATTGATCCCCTTCAATGCAACATCCATGAAGTTTCACAAGATTAGGGTGTTGCAAACATGATATCATGCCTATCTCATTCAAAAATTCACGGTTTCCCTGCCGCGACTTTGATGAGAGTTGTTTGACTGCTATCCATGTACCATCAGATAATTGACCCTGCAACCCAACTGTTATTTAGAATTTTACATGCTAGAGATGAGCAGATTTTTTATGATTGGAAGGAAGTTGTGTGTTTACTCTAATACCTTGTAGACAGGACCAAAACCACCTTCCCCAATCTTGTTAGCAGGACTGAAGTCATCTGTGGCATCTCTAATTTGCTTTAAGGTAAATGTCCTCATCTGAAAATCTTGCCCTTCAGTACCTGTTCAATAAATTAACCATAAAATAGTATTTCAGAGGAACAATCAGTTTCGTTCTAATTTCTATTTAGTAAGTTAACTTTATATTTGATAAAGAAGAATGCAGAACATATCTGCATTGTTTGAGAGAGTTTGATGTAAGTACAATTTTTTGCTATGCGCCAATATACATAGAAATGCTTGCTAATATAAAGGAAAAATACCACCCACAGAAAATTTAAATAAATCATTATCTCCAATACTAAAAGGCTAGTGGATCCAACAATAAGGTCACTAAATAAAGAGATGATAAAAGGAAACCCATATAAACAACATTTAGAAAAATATATTCTTGTCGTGTTATTAAATTATCTGACACACTCCAGTGAATTTGTACAAGGACGGAGTGCTCAGGTACAACATAGTGACATATCATTCACTTATTATTATTACTATGACATTTATAATTAGGATAATCCAATCCATAGAACTTAAATTAATCAACATGAGTTCATGATGTATAATTGTATTAATTATTTTTCCTCCTAAGTTAGGACTTAGGATGTCTCAATGAGATGATACCTGCCTTTTTTGTACTAGGCTCAGCTTTCTTTTCTTTTCTATTTGTCACCTCTGACTCTCTGTCAATCTATACACTAGTTGGACCCATTGTGGGTCTATTCTAGACAGCCTTACCTTGCATTTGCAAGATGCTGGTGACTTGAACAAGTGACCTCCTAATCACATTGCAGAAATTCTAATCATTGTTCTGAGGCTCCCTTTCTAAAGCACAATCGCACAAACAACCAATAATAACAAGTATTTGAAGTTCTTTATGAAACTTGCAGCTGCTTGTGAGAGGGTTCCTTTTGTCCAATGAGATGAAGTAGTGACAGAGGGCAAGTTGGGAGTGCTGGAAAGGTGTTTATAGGAAGAAAACAAAGGCAATGTATGCAAGCCTTCACTAGATAGAGGAGAAGGGATCTAAATGCAGAGAATTTGAATGTTGACTCTGTGGTGTGCAAAGTGACTCAATGCTGGCTCTTGGGTGCCTCTCTTGACTCTTTTCCAAGAGATCCATGTAAAGGCTAGAGGTTGTCTTGGAGGCCACTTAAGCTCTTAAACTTTTAGAAGTGGGGAATCCTCTTTTACATAAGGGAAGTGGTGCTGTCAAATAAACTATAGAATTTGAGCGAGTTCTTTGAACTTAACCTGCTATCTTAACTTTCTTACCCACCTTGGCCCTAGTGAACCCCTAATGAGGTTTATCATAATGGACACTATTTGTTAACAAGTAGCATTCTACTGTTAACGGGACTAACGACGCTATTCAATCTTACCAAGCCACATCTCCTTGCTAACTTCCCAAATGCTAAGGCTAAGTGATTGAGTTTCCAGGAAGTTTGAACTTAGAAATCATTACGTAGAAAATTAAATGAGCTGATTTCAGAATGTTATGAACATGTATTCACCTCTTTGTGTTCTAATTATTCCTTTCATGCAGCCTTTCCTCCAAAAGATTCCTACTATAATGAGGACTAGGCATAGAGCTGAAACTCCAAATCCAACTCCAATGACTATTTTATGCCTTCCACTATTTCGGTCTGAACAAGGTTTAGAATCTGGAAAGAAATACAAAAGAGATATTCCGGTTATCCAAAGAAAAGAGAATGGTGCCAAAATATTTAAGTTAGAACTGCAACTTTAAAAATTAAGAAGTTTCATTCAAATGCACTAAATTCCCATGTGACCATTAATATTTGATTAAACCAATGGATATAGAGAAGCATGTTTACTTCCCAAGTCCCATACAATAATACAATGCACTAAATTCCAGCATATAAGAAAAATTCTAGTGTGGCAAGAATTTAAGACAGTGCAACTCCATTTCATGCCTTTTGAATGTTATTCATGAAAAAAAATCCAATGTTACTCTTCCGTATACCAAGGCCAGGATGAAAAGGAAACATTAAACCAACAAGCTCATGATCCATTTGTATGCATAAGGATGGTGGTGGAGAATGAGAGAGATGCCCTCAATGCAATGCCTTTAGTTATGTATACAAACTTATTTAAATCACAGAGATTACCATAAATAATACAGCACTATTCTGAAGTTGAAAGTTACTATGTGCAATCATAGGAAATGGAGGGCCTGAGAAATTGATTACAAAGATAGAAACAATGAAATTCCCAAATTTTATACAAAGACCTATGGTTGCGTATTTGCTACACCTAAATGACCCTGAAAGTTCATAAAGGTTAACTAGAACAGGTAGTTAGTTAAGACAATTAACAATATTGCAGTTAAAAAGGATCATTTTACTGAACTCTTGAGCATACAAAAACAGTAATCAGTCCCGGATATGTTTAGAACATGGCAATAGGATAGAAGAGTAGCCTATTTTTTTCCATTATTTTCTAAGATATACCTGTTACCATTATACCAGAATAAGCCCATGTAAAATTTGATTCAAGGTTGACATTATTAAATGTGTGCCATACAAGAACAGCTGCTTTTGATCCACACTGCTTTGAGACAGCTATGATTGGGCTACCTCCATCTAGGCAAGGCTTAAACTTAAAGTACTTAGTCTTTTGCTAATCATTGTTGATGAGGGAAATTTCATTTTCAAATTGATAACTTCTGGTATTAGAATTATGAAGGAAGAATTGAGGAAAGATGCCCTGTCAAAACTTGTCCATCTTTATATTATATGCACTAAAATATCCCATAAGGAAACTGAAATATGTAAAATGACCTAAGCAGTTCAGATGCTATCTTCTGAGTTCTGATCAAATGTATGCCAAAAACTTGCCCCACATTAATATTACAATACACAAGCTAAATCATTATATGACTCACCAGAAACAATAGAGAAAGCTGATATGAGGGGACCATAAACACTGCCAACAGGAAGAATCCTTGTAGTCCCCTTGCCAGCCCAATAGAATCGAATCTCCAGAATATTGTCTGTTACAGTGACATTATGAATTGATATTATGCGTGGTTTTTGAGCAGCGTGTGTTTCACCTTCAATATTAAAATCCTTCCAAATTAACCTTTCCTGCAAAAGAGCAATCTTGTTAAATCGTGAATTGGCGAACAAGACATAGTTTCTTTATTTTGATCAATACCTGAACATAGATATCAAATAAGCGCCTCCCAAGACTTCTAGATGTGTTATCATTTGTAAATATTATTTCTGCAAAGTGGAGATTTACAGTATATTTCCCATTTTCCAAGCAATAGTGAAAATAAGTAAGCAAAATCGGAGAGACACGAGCCGTTGTATATATTTCAGGCAAACTTGAAGATGATAAAGACCTGGTGTAACGTAAATTTTGGTAATCACCATCATCCATGAAGTCCCCAGTGCTACTAAAGCCCCAGTAATTATTATAATCATTAAAATATTTAGCAGCACCACCAACCACGTCTCCATCTCCTACATAGAGGATATTTTCATCATTTCCCCTCACCTGTATATCGTTTCCACCACAATTAACATGCAGACAACTTGAATCTGCAATAATAGACAAATGAAGTTAGAAAAAAATATAGAACAGTTGGGCGCCAACTATTGAAATAAGGGCATACAAATGCCACAGGTTACTTCCTATCTTTTAATGTCCCCATTGCTCAAAACTAAGATACTTTTGGTCTTTATATATCACCTTCTTCTCACTTTAATTTGTTTTATTTTTGGTGGTTATGGGCTTATTGAGTTAAAATGTGTGCTGCTGCACATTTGGGCTGGGAAAGTAATATTTTGTGGTCAATGTGAGTGTGTTTTCTTTCTGAGCGAGTGTTCTGTGATCTTTCTGAGCGAGTGTTCTGTGAAGACTCCATTAGACTTAGCCTTTAGTGCATAGGTCTAATAGTCTATGTTGTGTGAACCCTGGAGAGCAATCTGCTATCCAGATTGCTCCATAGGTCTGCAGAAATTGCTTTAAAGGCAGTAGTCTGAGTCTCTGACCATGACACAGCTTCCTTTACTACGACTATCAAACTAACATTAACCATGATGCAATTTCTAAGATGATCATTATGAACTATTTCTTTTTTGGCTGTTCAAATCTCAAATCAATTGAGATTTGCAATATATGCACTTTCAACTAGAATGGAGCTCTTCTAGCATGGATTTAAGTCGTATGAGTCAATTCCAAGGTACGTTTATCCAATTCTGTATGTCCTACTTTTCACATTCAGTTAGTGTATCATCTTCATCAAAATAACAAATCCAGGAATAAAAAAAATTAAATTATAATTCAGTTACCAAACTTTTATATGTTTGGCAGGTTCAGATTGGATACAAAAAATGATATATAAGAAACAAAATTAAGCAATTAATTTAAAAGCAGTAAAAAAATGAAAGGAAAAGGACAAAAAGAAAAGAAGATATGCATGAGAATAGATACATGGTTACCGAGCACGAGCATCTACCATTGTATTCACCATGACAGATAATATGATTGCTCTATGTATGTTTATTTTTTATGTATATACATGCATATACACAGCAGCACACACTCTAATGGATTTCAAAGCCCAAATGAATCAAACTTCAAATTGATCAGAAATTAATGTAGTCAAGGGATTTTATAATATATGTATCTCAACTGTTTGTTTTCAAAGAAGCCTAGGTTACTTAAAAGCTCATAACTTGTATGTGAATATGCAAAATAAATTGGATGTTAGTTCCCCGAGACTCGATAAAGTAGCAAAAATTTCCAAATTTAGAAGATTATCATACACTTACATCTAGGACAGTTGAATGTTTTTGAACATGGAAGAATCCCCTGTCTGTCAAGAATCAAGAGTAATAATGTTATTGCTAGTGTTGAAGTTATAGGGTTTTGGATATAAAAAGGAAGAAGAGAGGAGAAGAATAATTCATAATAGATAACTGATAATAGATTGATTAATGATGGATGATTGATTACAAAAGACTATACACTAACACTTATTTATACTAACCAATATAGACTAGTCATTTGGAAACAAATCATAATAATTATCTAGAAATATGGAAACTAATCCTAGGAGATATTATAGGATTAAACATAATCTTAACGGATATTCTTAAGATATTAAATATATTATTCTAATATTCTAAAACTTCTCCTCAAGCTAAAGCTTACTAAGCTTTAAGCTTGTTACAAATATACCCATATTAACAAAATTGAATATAATAAATCGCGGGCCCAGATAGATTGCACTAGGAAGTTGTGAAGCCAGGTAGAGAACACTGGGAAAGCCATGAGGCCAGGTAGAGTACACTGGGAAAGCCGTGGGGCCAGGTAGATTGCACTGGGAAAGCCGTGGGGCCAGGTAGATTGCACTGGGAAAGCCACGGGGCCAGGTAAATTGCTCTGGGAAAGCCACGGATCAGGTAGATAGCTCTAGGTAGCCGCAAGATGCATCTATAGGTTCTAAAAAGTCATAGGTCTGGAACCACAGGTAAGAGAGAGAAAACCAGAGGAGAGAGAAACAAGTCAAACAGGGAGGACCAGCAAGTACGAATCCCATAAATGTCAAAACGAGACCAGATCTGGAGAGAACATGGCGAGGCGAGTCTGCCGGCGGCAAGAGTGGTCGGAACGGTGGAAAACATGAGAAAAACAGCCGGAAAAAGCACGACAAGGAGGAGATGGAGACAGAGCACACCAGTAAATGCACGGTGGATGATTTGAAAGCACGCTAGAAAGATACACGGCACGGAGGCTGGAAATAAAAGAAGGGTATGGATATAGAGTAAGAGAGACGAACAAATAAAAGTTCTAAACTTTGGAACCCAGTAGCGGAATAGGGTTGGGATAGGTCATGGTGGATGGTACCGCTCTAATACCATGTTGAAGTTACAAGGTTTTAGATATAAAAAGGAAGAAGAGAGGAGAAGAATAATTCATAATAGATAACTGATAATAGATTTATTGATGATGGAAGATTGATTACAAAAGACTATACATTGACACTTATTTATACTAACCAATATAGACTAGTAATTAGGAAACAAATCATAATAATTATCTAGAAATATGGAAACTAATCCTAGGAGATATTATATGATTAAACATAATCTTAACGGATATTCTTAAGATATTAAATATATTATTCTAATATTCTAAAAGCTAGAACTACATTTGTCAACATAGTTTACTTAAATTATTAAAACAAAGGAAGATTTAAAAGATAGGCTCTTACAATTCATTGATCCCTGAGGAGCTCCGGAACAAGTTTAGGTTTAAATTCCTGACCAAGTTAAACAAGGTGTGACAATCATCATCTTTTGAAGATACATAGTAATAACAATAATGCTATTTATACACCATTTGCATTAATTCTTACACCACTTCCCTTTTAGATAACATAATTAAAAAAACACATTCTAATATAGTCCCTCTCTACCTTTATTTTCACAAACTAGAAAAAGTGTGAAGAAAGTATAAGAATTATGGAGTATAAACAACAAAGCCCTAGTAATAATTATTGTAAAAGACTGAATTCTAACAGGTGATCTCCACAAGCAGGTCTCTCAGGTCCTTGCCACGTAAAGTTGTTGTATGAAAGATCACTGAATACAAATATCAGAAAGAAATATTATCAGTAGCAGAAAATCATTATAATTATAACATCATATATACAGTCATATTCTTCAACTAGTGCAGAATCCATTCAACATGCTATTTTACAATATTTGAAGCTAGAAGACTTATAACAGGTTCATCAGCTAGAAAACTGTGCATAAATAATGTTCTGCAGAGAAATAAAGAAAAATCTAAACAAGAATGAATTGTAACCAGATCAAATTCATTCCCTCACAATAGTGTGAAACAAATTTAGGAATTCCTAAGCACAGAAGCAGAAAGATAAAGTATGCTTGAAATTTAAATCGCTAGCTCCCTTGTCTGACTGGTGGCAAGAACTTGGAATACACTTGAATTGAATTGAGAAGTAAATGATACTGCAATATTGAAGTTGACATGACTGAGGTAAGAAACATACACATTGCTTCCATCCATCAAGATTGAGGCAGGTACATCACCACTTAGCTTGTTGCCAGTTAGGAAGCTGAAAAAAAACAAAGAAAATTGTTTACAATTACACATTCTAACTTTGAGGCAATAAAAGGGAGCATTTTCTAGAGGGTACATGTCTACATACATGGTTCTGTCTGAAAACAAACTCAGCTCAAGGGTAAATATTAGAATAATACTTTCTTCAACCCTCAGCTGCTGATATTATTGCATGTGCATATGTTTTAAGTTTTTAATAGATGAGTTTCAGCTCTTTTATGAAGTTGAGAGAGAGAAGGTAAATTAATTATTCTACTTATAGTTCAGTGCAGTATATTCAAACATTTGGAGAAGCATACTTACAGGAATCTCAGATGCCCCACATGTATAGTTTCTGGTATTTCCCCAACCAAATTATTGAAACTGAGATCCCTATAAAGTTGAGGAAACATTATAAATTTCTGCATTTAAAAAGTTTGGATTCTGAATTAGAGTTGTGTGAATATACAACTAATTTTTTACTTATGGATTAGGATTATTATGTCATCATGAATCTGTATCATGTAATTTGCTCTAGGAAGCAAATTTTGATTTGAAAAATATGTCTTTCATGGCAGCATCCAGGAACAAACTAATAGATGCAGCCTAAACTGATACAAGTAAAAAAAACAAAGGAAGCTGACAACAGATTGGTGCAACTAGTCTACACCATCACATAAAATGATTAAATTAGCATAGGAATTTCCCCATGTGTAGTTGCATATATTGAACACCCGGGAATAAATGGATATGCAGCTGATGATTTGTTCCATTTATAATAATTTGATTGATTAATTAGAAAACATTGATGATTCAATTTCACTTGAGGCTTTTTATTAGATTTAAAACTTCATAGCCTCCCATTTATTTTCCATGGTAGAATCTGTTCCATTGTCCTAAATACTATTTGTTTAGCAGAACGGTCCTCTTAAATGTTGCTGAGAAAATGAAAAGCGGAATTCCCTGTTGCATTCTTTATCTTTCTTCTCTCTAAATTCAAAATATTCCCTTTCATTCAGTTTTGCTTCTGTTTTTCATTAAAACCAGCACTATGAATGTTTAATAAAATAAGTATAGTTGTTTTTAAGGAAAAATAGATATGTTATTTGGAATTGCTCAAATGAAAAGAATTGGTAAACAAGCTTAGGCATAAAAAGTCAAAGTGTTTTACTTACAACATCTCCAAACTCTTCATAGTCCAGAAGTAGGTAGGAAGCTCTCCAGTAATATTACAATTTCTCAAAATCCTAAATCAAAAAGTCTGAATTACTTTAAATTAAACAATAGCAGAAAAAATGTGCCAACTGATTTTTAACACAAAACTCAACATACAATTTTATCATTCCTGTCATGTTGCTTAAATTAGGAAAATCCTGACTTGGACTATTTACATCACTAATCCTCCTGCATCACATTTGTTCCCAGGAGTTAATACACACACACACACACACACACACACACACACACACACATATAACAAGTAAGATGAACTCGGGGGAAAACATTAAAGAAACAAATAATAAAGGAAATGCTAACAAGTGTCCTAAGGGCACTAGTTAAAGAACCAAAAATAGAAATGTTTTTATTAGTGTGTAGCATTTAATGTTTCACATGCAATCAATACCGTGATTTCCAATAAAAATCTTCTATATATGGATTCCTTAGCCCATGCCCTTAGGACACTCGTTAGCAGGACCCATAAAAAAAAATAGTAGGCATTGTACTTACAGTTGAGATAAATTAGTCAAAAGAGATATATTTGATGGGATAGGTCCCTCCAGTCCAGTTGCATGCATTTCTCTTCAATAATGTAAATTATAATGAGAATATCAATCTTAAAATAATACAATGTAGGCTCATCTATTGTCAAAAGTTAAAGCACATCTTAAGTATTGTTAAAAACTATAAGAAGAGAGAGACAGAGAGGTATGCAATCTCACAGTCTATGAAGTTGTTTCCAATTCTGTATGAAGCTAGGTATTTTTCCTTCGAAACTATTATCATTTATCCTACTGCAATGCACCAAAAAATGATATTCATCAGGGAAAGTATAAGTTTTTATTTTCTCAGAAAAACAGTTAATCAGAACTTACAAATCTGTCAAATTCTGTAACTGAGCAAATGTCACTGGTAAGTTCCCAAGCAACTTATTGGATGATAAAATCCTGCAAGGATATTATATAGAAACCATCAATACAGATTGTTTAATCTGTCAAATATATCCTAACAATAAAACTCACGAGTCTTGGAAAATAAATAGGAACTCATTGTCTCACAAAGTCTGCAGGTTAAATAGATTTCCAAGTTCAGAGGGAACATCGCCAGAAAATTGGTTCGCTTCAAGGTTCCTGATTTGAGGCCAGAGTAAAAAACATTAAAATTAAAAGATGTCCATGAAAAAGTAAGATAATTTCACCATATCATTAATAACATTTAAGAAATAAGCACAATACAAGGGCAGCTTATGCTAGAAGCTTTCAGTTGGAACGATATAACAATATACATATCACAAGAAATATATTAGAGACAGAAATTTAGTTTCAATATTGAACTTTGATGAACATAAATCTTCAGAAAATAAAAAAGAAAAAAATGTGAAAAAATTATTTATGAACTTACAGGTATGTGAGAGTGGAGATATTTCCCAGCTCGATAGGAATTTCTCCTGATAAACGATTAACAAATAGAGAGCTGCATAATATGTTGTATTTGATTAACACGTAAGGCATGTAACTGAATGGAAACTTTAATTAAATGATGAGAACTTACATAAAAGTTAATTTCATTGAAGCCCATTCCTTTGGAATCGTCCCATTTAGGTAGTTTAAAGCAAAATCACTACAATGAGAGCAAATTTTGATTCAATGGGCAAGGGAACTAGTATAACCAATATGGGAACAAAAATAAGTTGAAGAGGAAAAACCAGATACTAATTTTAAAAGTAAACAACTATTAGGAATTTTTAAGGTGCTCATAGTTCTTACATTTCTCTGAGGTAAGGAAGCTTAACCAATTGAGGTGGAAGCATGCCAGGAAGGTTGTACCCCTTGAACATACTAAAAGAGGAAAATAATTTTTTAAAAAAAATTAGGCTCAGCCAACTATTATTAAGATTGAAATATATAAACAGTTAGCTATATCAGAAAATGTAGCAAAGGATAAATAACTTCAAAGCACTCAGGATAAGATGAAGAGATTTTTACATCCTTACTACATGACAGAAGGTGTCATTTTCAGAAGAGCAATCACAATCGATGCTGCTTTTAGATCCATCAGGTGGCTCTGGTGTCAACCCCACCATTTTAATTTGACAAGAATCACTATCAAAATTCCAATAGGTGGCACCCATCGTACTAGTGATTTCTTTAAGGGCATTAACTGATAAACATTTGAAGATGATATAATTATAATATAATAAATAAATAAAGTTGTATGGCAAAAGAAAAGGAAACAAAATAACAAATAATGTCAGAACTTAATAAAGGTATCTCCATAATTAGGACAACTGACATTAGAATTCACTAGCTAACTTGACATTGACTTTGGAGGAGTATAAACAATTCAAATTAGTGATTAAATGCAGTTTGTAGCTACCCACTAGACACACTAGAAAAAAGGGTGAAAACCTAACAGTTTGACATGAGCAGCTTCTGTCAACTGCACATAAAATATGACCTAGTTAGTTATCATTTGTATATGAGGACTGATTAGCTTAAAAAATTGATAGCAAAGTCCAGGAAATTTCTACAGAGAATGCAGAGGTCTATATACTCCAAATTGATCACACCATTTAGAACAAATATAGAAATTTCTACAAATTTCTTGTAGGGAATGTGAAACCATTCAGAACAATTCCAGAATTAAAAGGTAGTTATGATTCTAAAAGGATAAACAATTCAAAATTATTTCCCAAATGAATTCTTTCTTTAAAAACTTCAGTTAATCAATAGAATCTTTTGACATTCAACTGTTTAGTTCCATCACTCTGTTGCTTCTTACTTAGTTCTTACATACTAGCTGATATTGTTGTATAACCATTAGATAGTAAAAGTATCTGCAGAATGCAAAGGAATCAAACTGGCTGAGGTTGATCCTAAATCATTACAGACAATAAAATCAACCAACCTATTGCTTTACTCTTCTGCCAGTAGAGAATCTATTGTAAAAAAGATACAAGATATTTTTAGCTCATTTGATATACAGTCTTCCGAATAGCATATGCCCAATTTATAAACTTATCACAAGTCTTTCCAAGTTGCTATTGAAGTCTATTAAAGTGAAGGAGAAAATTCCTATCACCCTAGACTTAGTGTGCTTTAATACATGGCATATAACTATTAGGAACAAGTAGATGAAGTCCTTAAAATCAGATCAAAATAAAACCTTGAAGAGTGAGGAAAATTTATCACACCAGTGGTACAACAAATACAAAAGGACTTCCAATTTTTTATTCTTTTTTCTTTTTTTGTAAAAAATGAGTCTTTAGTTACTTTTGTAGCTTCCAGAGAAAGCTAATAAATAATTTCTCTCATTTTACTGTTCAGAAACAGATCACAACATTGTAAAATCACATTTTAAACGTGTATCCGGGCCAATGATACATTGAAACGTGGTTCACAGTAAACCAAACTCACACTTACACCTTAGCTTTGTGTTTGGTTTGGTGTTAAAAACAGACCAAACTCAAGTTTAGATTTCCCAACACAACTCTTTCTGGCATTAGAAACGTACAACGTTTCAACGCTAAAACAAACATGCTCTAAGATTCGTGTTACTGGCAACACAAAAACAATAAACAGTGGTGAATAGATCAAGATGTATGATGCAAGCAAACACAAAGGGACCTTCATCCCTAAACCAGCTTGTTTGATTCCCTTCTGAAGCTTCGTTCAGTACTCAACAAAGATACTGCTATAACACTAGAATAGAATGAAAGCTAATTCTTACCCTCATCCTGGGGTAGTTTGGATTCTGCAAATTCCAGCCATCTGAAACAACTCAATGCAATGATTAAGAAAGCAAAGAAGGTCCTTCTAGATAGCATCTTCAAAGACCCAGCACACAGAATGTGATGTTGCTTTGACAAGCAAGTAGCAGCAGTATAGCACAACCACCAAATAGGGCAATAGGCACAAGATAATATTAGTTGTTTTGTCTTCCAAACATTCTTCCTAAATCAGCACATACAGAGAAACAGAGAGAGAGAGTGCTGTATGCATGAATTGTTGTTGTCTTTCGTAAATAGTGCGCTCACTGTTACTGGTGGAAACTAACGCACACAGATGTTATCACAATGGAGTTGTATCAAATTTTAATTTTGTATTTAGATATTACTTGTATCTTCTCTGCATACTGTATACTATCATATATTTAATCGAATTATATATATATTAATAAAAATGATTAAAATTAATTAATTTTGTTGTGATTTTAAAAAATAATATAATTTTTTATTTTTATTTTTATTTAACATCATTAACTAATCCAACTATTATTTAATAGTTAAAGAGGGAATAATATTAATTTAATTATGATTTTTTTCATACTCCAATTTATATACTTATTTTCTATATATTTTTTTATATTAATTATCATATTTTATTGAAAGTGATTAATTAAGTGATACATAATTTGTATTTGGTTTCTTTTAAAATTATGTTATAATGGTGACATGAGTTTATATCAACATTTGCTTTAAATCAATATTTATAATGTGATTTTAATAAAAATTAAATATACTGATACTTGATTTGTCTGAGATAAAATCAATTTTAATTCTTATGTATAAAAAAATGAAAAATAATATCCTTGATAAGATATAGTATCCCAGTCCCTATTCGATGTAGGAGTGCTTTCTCTCTTTCCATTTCCCTGCAACATACACCGTGTATCTGTATTTAATAATAATATTGTACAGATTCTATTAAAAAAAATTGTATCTAAAAGGAAATTGTACCCTACCCGCCCCTGTATTGTTACAGAATACAGATTGTTTTGGACCACAAAAAGTTTTCCTATTGTGCATAAGTGCATTTGAGAACGATCGCATTCGCATGAAAGAGAAAGGAACGCACGTGTTACCTGTGTGGTATCTTATCATTCAATCATGCATTTTTCTTGTCCCAACCACATATATTAATTTGGACAAAAAAACACATATATTAATTGAGCTCAACATTCACGTTTTAGTACTATAAATATCTCCCGGCCCATACTAAATAATTGTAGCTCTCATGTTTATATATATATATATATATATATATATCCATATTCTTTATGTTTATAATATATTTATATTCGAATTTATATTATTCACATTTTAATTAGATGGGATATATATTTATCCTTTAATATGTATTTTTCTTGATAAAGTAGTAAAATATAAATATTATTTTATTACTAAAATAAATCATTAACATTAAAGAATATAAATTAAAAGGGCAATATCTAAGGATTTGATGTATATATATTGGTACTCATTAATTGATGTGACAACACATCATTGAATGACAGTGTAAAACTTTTTTACATTGTCAATGTATACTAATTAAACTCAATATCTAATTCAATTTCAAAAAATATTAAAAAAATTTAATTCATTATATACTAATTAATATTTGTTTAATTTGTGAAGTCTAATTAATATATATTCTTTGTATGATATAGATGGTCTACTTTTGCTTAGACTACAAGGGGAATTTCTGATGCAGAGGGAGTCTGAAAAAGCGTTATAAAAATCATGTAAAGATTAATGACATGTTTGGTTATCCATCCACAAATTCATTAATTACACGAACTACTATATATATTTTTGTGAGAAGCAATTATATATTAACACTTGACCTATATCAAACTTCAAAACAAATAAACTATATGACAAATACATAGTTAGCCAAGAGATGATGTGTTTAATGGAAGTAATATTTGAATTTGGTAACGCCAATCAAATTAAATATCAACTTCTAATTAACTTTGAATAGAAATGCTGACGTTTGACTCTAAGCTAATCGAGAACTAGAATCAAAATCAAACTTAGCTTTCATCTTTCCAACCAATGAGCAGCAAATGTGTGGCAGATTGTTTAAGACTTCCGCACGCTAGGTTATAACTTTAATTTTTTTCACATTCATGATTTCTATTATATTTTATTGTATTTCTTTTATAGGTAAAAGAATTAAATTAAATACAAGAGGTACTCCAATTTATTACAAACCAAATCACCAAAACTCAAAGGAATTATATTTTATTATATATTTACCCTTTTTTTCTTTTTTTTTCTCACTTTTTCTCTCTCATTAAATCGATTATTATATCATTTACTTTATCTTTTTCAATTTTATTTTTATTTCTATCTTTCTTTTCTCTATATTTCTCTCACTTAATTTTAGTGTCTTTTCTTTTTAGATTAAAATCAAATTAATGAACTCTATGATAGAATTATGAACCCATAATTTCATTCCTAAATATCATCCATTTTCTTTCATTAATCTTCAAATTACACTAATTGCATAAGTAGCCATCTAACTATCACAACATCCATCAAATTGGTTCTTATCAATTACCAACATAACAGAATATTATGAATTAAAGTTGGAGGACTCATAACGCATATTTAAAAATTTGAGGATTATTTATATAATTAATTTAATTAGTTAACAATCTAATAAAGAAAAAAAATGACAAATTGACAAGTTTCAACATGAAAATGAGGGTTTATTCAACTAGATATAAAAGCGAATTTTATTTGGCGGTGTTATATGATGAATTTAATGATTTTAACAATGAATGAGTGCACACAACGTTTTCGCACTCACACGTGTAGTGTTTAAAACATGTAATTTACTAAAGAATAAAACCCTCCTTGCTATTCATAACACCCTTTTTCTTTTTATTTTGTAGTCCTTTCCCACTTTTCTTTGAATTTGGTCCTCTCAGCCTCTTTATCTAACAGAATTTAGCTACAGAATTACTTTTTTTTTTGTCAATAGAACATTCATTGAAAAATGTCCAACGACACTTACAAAGCTTAAGGATGCTAAATAGAGAATATTACAGTAGTGCACTACAGATCTAAACAACAAATCGAACACGCATACTCGGTCAATCTAAACAATTTAGCAGTCCTAAAAATAACAAAAAAAAAAACAAATCAAAGCCTCCTATTACAAAAATCTGAAATAGCCTGAACTTTTCTTCTCTTTTTTTAATTCCTTCCGGATCAGCACATGTTCAACATCAACTCCAAGCAAAAATCTACAACATCAATTGCAGTCAATCTGAGTAAAGCAGTGCTGCAAAATCGAGCTCTAGTAGTGAAAATACATAGAAGGTAGCAAGACTGAGTAGAATCAATGCTGCAAGATGATGACTCTAACATAATCTCGTAAAGGAGGAGGTGGTGGCCGGAAGGGAGAAGGGAGAGGTGGTGATGGTGGTGGTGTTAGATGGGGGAAGGAAAGAAAAAAAAACAGAAAAACACAACATAAAACTCTTACTAAAAAGAGAGAAATACTCACCTATTATAAGTAGAAAACCCTCCTATAGAGGGAGGAGCTTATCCCATGGAGGGGAAGAGCCCCAAAGGGCAGACTCTCTTTGCCTGTGAGCTAGGGACGGTCGTGCGGCGCTAGGGTTATTTTGGTTTCCGTTTGAAGAGAATAATTTGCTACAAGAGTTACTAAGTAAATAAATTTTGTAACTGACTCATAACTGTTTCATAGCTAAAACCTACTTAACAAAAGAGAATCCTTACACCTTTCTTTCTTTCTCCGTTCCTTTTCCTCACACACCACCCCTCCCTCTTCTTTTATTCTTTTCCACCCGCAACAGGATGCTGAGTCAGCTTCTTTTGGATAGCTAGGAATAGGATCTCGACAAAATAGAACTAATTAATTCAAGAGGAATATAACTGTAGACCTCAGGACTTAAATTGTGTTTTATGTCACAATCAGCATGAATGTTCCTCCCTTTTATTTTTCACCTTATCTTCTTAAGTCTAGTACTAATTTTATGGTACTTGTGTACCGATACATTAAGAATTTTACCGCCACATGTAGGTGACTTTGAGTTGGAAAATGACTTGCAAGAATGGTGTTTAATAAAACCAAATTACAAACAACCCCTATAATTGTGTTTAATGCTAGCTTACTGCACCAGTGCACCAAGTGGTCTCAGGGGGAAAGGAATCTATCTATTTACTATAATTAAATCAGATTATAAGAGTGCGTGTAATAAAAAAATTTCCCGTCCAAAATTTTAACCATTATTTCATATTATTTTTCCTCTCTCCTTTTTAAAATTATACTTTCTCGCTCAAAATTTACCCCTTATTTTTCATTATATTTCTCTCCAAATCTATTTATCTATTCTATTCACTATAGACATGTCACTCTTGTGATAAAAAAATTTCCCCCCCAAATTTTAACCATTATTTCATATTATTTTTCCTCTCTCCTTTTTAAAATTATACTTTTTCGCTCAAAATTACTATAATTAAATCTGAGTCACTCTTGTAATAAAAAAATTTCCCGCCCAAAATTTTAACCATTATTTCATATTATTTTTCCTCTCTCCTTTTTAAAATTATACTTTCTCGCTCAAAATTACTATAATTAAATCTGAGTCACTCTTGTAATAAAAAATTTTCCCGCCCAAAATTTTAACCATGATTTCATATTATTTTTCCTCTCTCCTTTTAAATTATACTTTCTTACTCAAAATTTACCCCTTATTTTTCATTATCTTTCTCTCCAAATTATATGAAATACACATGCCACTCTCATTTTCTTTTTTATTTTATTTTTTTTATCTTACTTTCATTGTTTTTATTATGATATTAAAATATTTTCTTTTATTATTCGTTTTTATTAATATGTTTCTTTATAAAAGAAATATTTTATGAACTTCGGGTATTCTCCACGGAAGACAATCTTGTTCCTACCATTTTTTTTCTCCCAAAAACATCACATCATCATTTTTACTTTCTTTTTATTTTTTATCAAAATATTATCTCCATTTATTTAGCTTCTATTGTAGTTTTTTATGAATCATAAGTATCCTCCACGGAAGGCAGTCTTAATCCTGTCGTTTTCTTTTTTCTTGTATTTTTTATCTCACTTTCATTTTCTTTTTTCATTGTGATATTAAACTATTTTATATCATTATTAGTTTTTATTAATATGTTTCTTTATAAAAGAAATGTTTTATGAATTGCGGGTATTCTCCACGGAAGACAATCTTGTTCCTACCATTTTATTTTTTCTCACAAAAACATCACATCATCCTTTTTACTTTCTTTCTATTTTTTTATCAAAATTATATCTCCATTTATTTAGCTTCTATGTAGCGTTTTTTATAAATCATGAGTATCCTCCACGGGAGGCAGTCTTAATCCTGTCGTTTTCTTTTTTCTTTTATTTTTTTTATCTCACTTTCATTTTCTTTTTTTTATTATGATATTAAAATATTTTCTATCATTTTTCATTTTTATTAATATGTTTATTTATAAAAGAATTTTTTTATGAATTGCAGGGATTCTCCACGGAAGACAATCTTGTTCCTACAATTTTTTTTCCTCCCAAAAGCATCACATCATCCTTTTTACTTTCTTTTTATTGTTTTATCAAAATTATACCCCCATTTATTTAGCTTCTATTGTAGTATTTTTTTATGAATCATGGGTATCCTCCACGGAAAACAGTCTTAGTCCTGTCGTTTTCTTTTTTCTTTTATTTTTTATCTCATTTTCATTTATTATTTATTATGATATTAAAATATTTTCTCTCATTATTCGTTTTTATTAATATGTTTCATTATAAAAGAATTTTTTTACGAACTGCGGGTATTCTCCACGGGAGACAGTCCTGTTCTTACCATTTTATTTTTTCTCACACATTAATTTTCTTTTTTTTATTATCCTTTTTTACTTTCTTTTTTATTTTTTATCAAAGTTATATCTCCATTTATTTAGCTTCTATTATAGTGTTTTTTTATGAATCACTGGTATCCTCTACGAGAGGCAGTCTTAATCATGTCGTTTTCTTTTTTCGTTTATTTTTTATCTCACTTTCATTTTCTTTTTTATAATGATATTAAAATATTTTCTCTTATTATTCGTTTTTATTATTACGTTTCATTATAAAAGATTTTTTTTATGAACTGCGGGTATTCTCCAAGGTAGATTGTTCTGTTCCTACCATTTTATTTTTTCTCAGACATTAATTTTCTTTTTTTATTATTATTTTATTACATTTAATGTAAATCAACACATTTATTATATTTCCTAATGTTTATTTTTATGTAATAAAAAATCAGAAATGGATGATGACAAAAATCGTATCATCCTTTTTACTTTCTTTTCATTTTTTTTTATCAAAATCGTATCTCCATTTATTTAGCCTCTATTGTAGTGTTTTTTACTCCTTTTTGTTTGTTTTTAATTAATCATTCACTTATAATATCAGCAGCAATTCATTCTCACGTTAGTAAAGTGATGTTTTTATGAATCACATGTATCATTCACGGGAGCCGGTCTTAATCCTGTCGTTTACCTTTTCTTTTATTTTTTTTATCACACTTTCATTTTTTTTATTATGATATTAAAATATTTTCTCTCATTATTTATTTTTATTAATATGTTTCATTATGAAAGATTCTTTTTATGAATTGCGGGTATTCTCCACGGGAGATAGCTCCGTTCCTACCATTTTATCTATTCTATTTACTCTATATTAAAATTGTTCTCACAGTACATGTGTCGTGTTTTCAAAATTCCATTATTTATTTATTTGGTTTTTTTATTCTCAATTTAGTAATGGTTTTTTATGCAATAAATAACAGGTATCCTCCACAGGAGAGTCTTGCTTTTGTCGTTTTCTTTTATTTCAATCGCACTTTTGTTTTTTTTTATTATTATATTAAATCATTTTCACTAATTATTCGTTCCTATAATTTGTTTTATTATAAGAGTAATTTTTTTAATGAACCAGACAAGATAGTCTTGCTCTTATCATTTTATCCCGTGCGAAGCACGGGTAACATAAATCATACCATCAATTTACCTGTGCGAAGTCACGGGTCACCTACTAATCTAAGAAAAAGGCAACTCACATTGTGAATATATTAAAAAAATATATTTTTCTACTATTTTTGTTACATAACAAATTGTTTTAAATAATATGAAGTTAATGTATCAACATATCTATATGTCTATAGTTTTATTAGTTATTATCATTTTATTTATATAAATTTTCAAACACATTCCACTCAGATCAAGGTTGCTTAAAATATTTTTCGCTGATTTTTTTAGTTCAATTGAAATTTTAATTCATTTATTTTCCTTACTTAACAACTAATTTATTATTAACTAGGGGAAAATTAGAATAATTCATGATAAATTATGGTAGGCTCCTTTTGTATGGGAGAGTAGACGGTTACACCATAATAATTTGTTGAGCTTGATTTTTGGTAATTTATTGGTTTTAATTGAATTTTATATTGATCTATTACATAATATGTATCAATTAAATCATTGTAAATTAGGCAAAATTAGAATAATTATGAAAAATTATGTTAGTTATTTCTTCAGTTAGAGAGTACAATGTGTCATTTGAAAATGTATATTTTATGTTGTTAGGATAAGAACTTAATTAAAGCACTGCATTTCTCAAAACACAAACACAAGTTCACAAACCCTAACCCTAAAAACAATTCGTCTCTAAAATTCATTTCTAAACTTGTTAGAGACGAATCAGAGACAATTTTTTTCTCTAAAATTGAAATATAATTCCTCCGTCTTTAACAGGTTTAGAGACGAATTTTTTGGTCTGTAAAAATTAAAAAAATTATTAAAAAAATACACATCTGAAAATTTCCAGAAGCCATTTTTATCCGGAATAGTTTTACCGGAAATTAATTTCTGAAAGTATTTTTTAAAAAATTAATTTCTAAAAAAGGAAAAAAGAAAAAGAAAATGAGTGAAGTGTTGGGAGGTGGAGGAGGCAGTGGCTGTGGGATGGTAGTTTAGGGAAAAAAAATCAAAAGGTAGGTGTAAATAGTAAAAGGGAAGGGGTGCTAAAGACAATTTTCCAAATATTATGGAATTGAGTTTTGTTGTCTATTTAGTTCAAGGTTGGCCTTAGCCTAAGGTAGGGGAGCCATTTCTTTAGGCCCATTATATCCTAGGCCTCCAAATTTTAATTTTTAATATTATTTTAAATTTAAAAGGAAATTAATTAGTTCACATGTAGGTAAAAGTATATATTTATCCCTCAAAAAATAAGCTTTTCATTTTACTATAACTCTCTCTAATTTAGAGCCAATAAATTGGGTTAGCCCGACCAGTATGGCCCGTAAAAGTCCGTAAAAATGTAGGACTCAAACATTTTATTTTAGAAAGCCTGAATAACTTCCGGGGTTTTTTAAGCTCAGCTCGATAAAATCTGCTACCAATGTGAAACCCTCAAAAAGCTAGGTAGACCCCAAAAAAACCGTAAAAATATAGGACGCGAGAACTTATTTTAAAAGTCTGAATTACTCTCGAGCTTTTTAGCCCAGCCCGATAAAGCTCTCTACCCACATCGGGCCAGGCAGCCCAAATTGGCAACTCTACTCTAATTAGTATTTACACTATTTTTCTTATTTACTATTGATTTTTACTATTTTATTAATCCAAATTAAAATTCATGTGTTCCTATTTAATATTGTAATAGTTGGAAAATACCAAAATTTACTAGAAGACTAATTACTCTAAACATTATTTACCTGTTAAACAATGACTAAAGCAATTGCAGTTTATAAATATTTTCTTTTTTTTTTCCAAATTTTAATATAAATCAATGTCTTTCATTCAACAATTCCATATATTGCCAATTACAATATTCTACCCTCACACTTTCAAATTGTCATCAAAATTTTGAGTTGTGTTTTTCTTTTATCTTTCATTACTCAATAAAATGATTTTTATAATAAAAATTTTGAGTTACTTTTATCTTACATTGGATCATTATTTTCTCAACAAAAATATCAACTGACAAAATATATGTTAAATGAAATTGTTTATAATAATTTAGTAAGTAATTTTATTTTTCACAAAAACTAAAGATGAACTTTAAATATAATTTTAATAATTTTAATAAATTATTTTAATTAATTTGAGAACATCTCATTTTAAAATTTACTTTAAACCTAAATATGTACACATTAATATATAGATTTTCATTCTAGTGAGCACCAAAAATCTAAAGTTATCAGAAAAAAACATTTGACTGATATAGGGCCAGTTTGTTTGTGCTTAAAAAAAGTACTTTTTTAAATTGTTTAAAAAAATTGATTTTATTTTAGAGATTCTTGTATAATCAGAAATAAATGTTCGTTTGGCTACAATCCTAAAAAAACACTTTATTTGCTACAATAAATGCTTTCACATTGTGAAATAAATGCTTTCACATTGTTAAAATGTTTTATCTCTCTTCTATTTTTAACTGTTTTTTTTCAAGAAGCAACTCTAAATTGCTTCTTAAAAAAAACAGAAAACTGATTATTTTCTTATTCTGCTTCTTGAAAAAAGTTTAGACAAACATCTTAAAAATTCATATAAGTGATTTTTTTTTTAAAAAAATAAATAATTTTTTTAAGAAATAATTTTAAACAAATGGGCTCATAATTATATTGGAGTGAAAAATAAAATTAGCCATTTTAGGTGGTAAATGATTAGAAAAAATTAGACCAAGAAAATAAAACATCCTAGTAAGGCATATATAATTCTCTTTGTATTTTAGTAGACTTTGTATTGTAAGATTTGGAAGTGCATTCGTCGTGAATAAGTAATAAAATGAGGAGTAGTATTATTTGGATGAAAGATTATTTATATGATTATTAAACTATCATGATTTTAGTTATATCTAAGCCAAAGCTTCTTTTCAATAATGTTACCTTTTTCTTTTATTTAAAAAATAATTTTTATATTTTTATTTTATTATTATTATTTTTATTTATTTATCTCATCAAATAAAAACATAGATCAAGAAAATACAATTAAATGATCATATAAAAATTATGTTAATTAACATGAGGTTAATTATGTGTCCCGAAACGGTGAATATATTAAAAAATGAGGTTAACAATGTTCCCATTTGTGGTTAACAGAATAAAATTTTTGATTAATTGCAACTCCGGTTAACACGAGGTTAATTATGTGGCCAGAAATTGTGAATATATTTGTGAATGAGGTTAATGGTGTATACATTAGTGGTGAACAGAGTGAAATATTTGGTTAATTGAATTTGTGAGGTTAATTGTGTGCACAGAAACGGTGAATGCAGTAGTATATTTGGTTAAAAATTAAAAAATAAATAAAAACTATTTAAAAAAGTGAGGTTAATGGTGTTTCCGTTTGTGGTTAACAGAAAATAACTTTTGGTCAATTGCAACTCACATATAACACGGGGTTAATTTTGTGTAGGTTAATGATGTATACGTTGAAGATTAACAGAGTGAGATATTTGGTTAATTGAATTTGTGAGGTTAATTGTGTGCACAGAAACAGTGAATATATTTGTAAATGAGTTAATGGTGTATACATTGGTGGTTAACAGAGTGGGATATTTGGTTAACAGAGTGAGATATTTGATTAATTGAATTTGTGAGGTTAATTGTGGGCACAGAAACAGTGAATATATTGGTAAATGAAGTTAATGGTGTATACATTGGTGGTTAACAGAGTGAGATATTTGGTTAACAGAGTGAGATATTTGGTTAATTGAATTTATAAGGTTAATTGTGTGTACATAAACAGTGAATATATTTGTAAATGGGGTTAATGGTGTATACATTGGTGATTAACAGAGTAAGATATTTGGTGATTAATTGAATTTGTGAGGTTAATTGTGTGCACAGAAATGATGAATATATTTGTAAATAAAGTTAATGGTGTATACATTGGTGGTTAACAAAGTGAGATATTTGGTTAACAGAGTGAGATATTTGGTTAATTTAACAGAAATGGTGAATATATTTATAAATGAAGTTAATTAACGTAATTTTTATATGATCATTTAATTGTATTTTTTATCTATATTTTTATTTGATGAGATAAATATAATAATAAAATAAAAATATAATTTTTTTTAATGAAAAAGATAAATAACTGCTTTGTAAAAAAAATAGAAGGAAGGTGCAAAAAGCAAAAGGGGTGCAAAGAGTAAAATTGAATGCGGTAGAATTGCGGTGTTACTATACGCGCGGTACGTATATCGCGATTGTTTTTTTTTTTTTTTTTTTTCACTTCATTGACAGGTGTAATATCATTACACAGCATAACTAAAACAACGCACTAATTCCCTATTGGAGTTGGAGGAACATGCTTCGGCTTATGGTTCGGATCAAAAGCTTGAGTTTCTTGAGTCACTGGACTCATTATTATGTTTAAATTATATATACATTTACATGTTCTGGAATCAATAGCTTGATTACTTGTTAATTGATGTACATAGAAAAAGGTGTTAAACATGATCCCAATAATCCAGTTAATTTCTGAACCCAATACCCCAAGAAGACCAACTTTGGTCTTTTCAAGTTCAGGTAACCTTCTCATGGTTTCCAACTCATCATCAAGCAAATCTCTCTCTGCATCCAAATCCAATGCCGTTAAGAAGAAGTATGTGAGGCAGGTCACAGGTCGCCACAATGACACAGAGCTCCACTTGGCTGCACAGCGTGGCGATGTTGAGGCTGTTAGGCAGATTCTCAATGTGATTGATGCTCAGATGGTGGGGACTCTCAGTAGCACTGATTTTGATGCTGGGGTTGCAGAGATTAGGTCTGCTATTGTCAATGACGTCAATGAGTTGGGAGAAACTGCTCTGTTTATTGCAGCTGATAAAGGGCACCTTCATGTGGTGAAGGAGCTTCTCCAACATGCTTCTCCACAGGGTATCTCATTGAAAAATGATCTTGGTTTTGATCCCTTGCATATTGCTGCTAGCCGTGGTCACTTAGGTATATATTATATATTAATAAGTAGTGTTTTGGTGCAAAATTTGTTTGTATTTGCTTGCTTGCATTTGTTGTTTATCAACCAACACATATTTCAACTAAAAGGCAATTAGAGCATATTTGGTTTAACGTTGAAACGTGGTAAATTTACGTTTCCAACGCTAGAAATAGTTGTGTTGGGAAATCCAAACTTGAGTTTGGCCAGTTTCAATGCTAAACCAAACACATAGTGTATTTGGTTTAGTACAATATTCGTACCAACGCTACTCTTAGTGTGTGTTTGGTTTACTCTAAAACTATGTTTTAAACGTGGATTCGGGCCAACGCTACTCTTTATAGCGTTTGAAACATGATTTTGGGGTAAATCAAACACACTATAAATAACGTCCGGATCCACATTTGAAATGTAATTTTGGGATAAACCATACACACATTTGGATCCCTTAAATTGTGATCCTAGTTTTGGTTATTGTATTCATATGTATGAGAAAAGATAAAGTTGGGAGGCCTTTCATCTTTTTGACATATCTTGAAAGAATAGAGCCCATTTGTTTGTCTTAGAGTTGGATAGTTCGAAATCTATATTTGGCCAGCTGAGCCCAAATATGTTTATACAAGAGCCAATTATAAAACAAACAGATTCTAGTCTTTTGTCTACTAGGGGAGAATCAAGAGTGTTCACTTTATGTGTTTCTTTACTTTCTTCCTTCAATTTTGCCCCTATATATATTTGTGCTTCTATTATTGTTTATTCCAAAAATTTCCAAATTGATAGAATGGCTAATAATATTGAAGTCCTTCTTATGCAGACATTGTTCAGTTACTACTAGACCATGATCCGGGGCTAATCAAAACATTTTCTCAATCCAATGCAACCCCTCTTATATCTGCAGCTACAAGGGGGCACACAAGTGTTGTTGATCTTCTGTTGTCATGTGACCCTAGTCAATTGGAACTGTCCAGATCCAACGGAAAGAATGCACTTCATTTAGCTGCTCGCCAAGGACATGTTGATGTTGTAAAATTATTGCTTGAGAAGGATCCACAACTTGCTAGAAGAACTGATAAGAAATGCCAAACTGCACTGCATATGGCTGTCAAGGGAGTGAGTTGTGAAGTGGTGAAGTTGATTCTTCTTGCAGATGCAGCAATTGTCATGCTGCCAGATAAGTTTGGCAACACTGCATTACACATAGCTACTAGGAAAAAGAGGATAGAGGTACTGAATTAGATGCTCATCATATCAAATTATATATGAATAGAAACATTAATATTTACAACTCTATTTCCTTCATTCACATGAGCAACAAATTAGATATATAATGCCTACATGCAATATATGCCAAGCTTATTTCAATGAGACTTATATAATGTCCATACATGCATAGTAAAATGTTCTGTAGTTTCTATTGTTTCTATTTCTTGCTAAAGAATGAAGGGATGTATATAATGTCTTAATTTATGGAGTGTGTGTTTGGTTTACTGTAAAACCACGTTTCAAACGTGAATTCAGACCAGTGTGTTTGGTTTATCCCGAAATCACTTTTCAAATGTGGATACAAACAGTAGCGTTTGTCTAGAGAGTAGCGTTTGCCTGAATCCACCGTTTGAAATGTGGTTTTAGAGTAAACCAAACACACAGACAGAATAGAACACACGTTATGGCTAGCTATGTTAAGGATAAAAAATAAGTAGTAGTTATGATGCCATAATTTGATGCAGATAGTGAATGAGCTATTGATTCTTCCAGACACCAATGTGAATGCCTTAACAAGGGACCATAAAACAGTTCTTGACATTGCTGAAGCACTGGTACCATCTGAAGAAATCCTAGAGATAAAAGGTTCCCTTATTCGTTATGGTGCAGTTAAAGCCAATGAGCTGAATCAACCAAGAGATGAGCTTAGGAACACAGTGACAGAGATTAGAAAGGATGTCCGTACACAGCTTGAACAAACTAGAAAAACCAACAAGAATGTGAATGGGATTGCCATGGAGATACGCAAGTTAAACAGAGCAGGTATCAACAATGCTACAAACTCAGTAACAGTGGTTGCTGTTCTGTTTGCAACTGTTGCATTTGCTTCCATTTTCAGTGTTCCTGGTGGTGATTATGATAGTGGGGTGGCAGTGATGGCAGGTACAATACCTTTTGATATCTTCTTTATCTGCAATGCTGTTGCACTTTTCACATCATTGGCTGTTGTGGTGGTTCAAATCACACTTGTAAGAGGGAGGACAAAGTCTGAGATGAGGGTTACTAAGGTGATCAATAAGATGATGTGGTTGGCTTCTATATGCACCACCATTGCATTCATGTCAGCTTCTTATATAGTAATTGGTAGGCATCACAAATGGACTGCAATGGTTGTAACCATTGTAGGGGGAGTTATGATGGTAGGAGTTCTTGGTACTATGACATACTATGTGCTTAAGAATAAACGTTATCAAAGATTAAGGAAGAAAGAGAAGAATTACTTAAAAAGTGGCTCTGGCTCAGAAACTGAACTTGAAGTAAGTCCAATTTATGCCATTTGATGATATATTATATCCAGTTTTAAGGTGATGAAGTTTGATGCCTGGGTCTGTGCTTGTTTTTGGAGATTGAAAAACATTGAGATTATAAGGACTATACAATACTTTGAGTGAGCCCAATTTATGCCATTTGATGACATGTGACTGGTGTAACTATCAACAGGGCAGCCAAATTGGTTAGTACGTATTAATCATTCTTATAGTATGATGAATTTGAATGAATTATTATCTTTATCGTATGGATTTTTGTCTGCAATATTCCCTTTAGGATTTTTATTATTTAGTAGGGGGAATTAAAACAAAGTGATACATATGAGACCAATTGATCATCTAAAGTTGTTGATTTTGCAGGATATATATGAGGCTTATGGATCATTGGAGGCTTCGAGTTTAGGTTTAAATTTTCATACTAAAGGAAGGCTGATTTAGAGAGTAAAGTTATTATTGTGTTACGGATATAATTAACAAACTTAGCAGTAGATCAGGTTTATGCCCGGTACTTGGAGGGCAACATGTGGATTTGTGGGAGAAATTAATGTAGTTATAAGTTATCATGCTTAAACCGAATCCTCTATATAATAATTATGACGACTTTACAAACACGATATCTTTAGAAATTAATTTAGATAAATATTGGAACATAAACACGATATCATGCTTAAACCGAATCTTCTATATAATAATTATGACGACTTTACAAACACTATATCTTCTGAATGTCAAATACATACCGAAATTTATTTAATTAAGTATCCACTTATAGAATAATTGATGAAAATATCTAACAATTTTTTAGTCACAGTAAATTATATGTAACTTTTTCATTTTTAACTTTCTAAGTATATACATACAAGTCTGGGTCTGAGCTCCATTTGCTGGTGACATAAATATTGGAAACTCGCTAATTAACAAGCAACTTCTGGGTTCTTCCAAATTGATAAAATACAGGGTATTGCAGGAGATGTTCCATGTATAACACCTTATGTGTAAACTTTTAAAATTAATGCACGAATTAATTTAGACTACCTACTACAGATAGTGAATCGATAACAAAATAAAACATTGACATCAAATGCAACTATGATTTCAGGTTTAAAAAAAAAATGATACGAAAAGAGAAATGGAGCTGCACACTAATTACAAAATTCGAATAATTAAATCCTAAATCTGATTATCGAATAAAATAAATATTTCAGTAAATGCGAACATACCCCTAACCCAGAACACATTATGTTAGATGCGAAATGAATTTTACACGAGGAAAAATAAATTCCAATAATCAAGGGATAAAGTACCAATTTAAAAAAGGTCATGGGTGTGAAAAATAAATACCAAAAAGAAGTGTGTGAATAGATAATAAAGTAATAATAAACCATTTGTCATATCTATATTGGTGAAAGTCAACAATGCACCGGTACCGTGAAATTTATCACGGCACCATAGATTCTACCTATCTTTATTATTATCTATCATGCTTAAATACTAATTAGCATGCCAGTGTGCTTTTTACACAAACCACCCTTGTCCACAATGAATCTCTGGCAGTGGCAATTGGGAGTCTCATCACCATGAACTAATTACATGATTTCTTTGTCATTTAATCGTAAACATAATTTTTATTTGTGCAAAACCAAATAACACTTACAATTTTAGTAAAAGAAATTATTAAGAAACAAAGATAGACACAAATTATTTAAGATTTATTCATATATAATCGTGACTTTGTTCTGAATCTAAAAAGTTATATTAATGACAATGCATCTTATAGATATTTATAAATAAAATGCTGACCTATATAAAAAGGTATTACATCTCTAATTTTCACATTTGCATGTCTTTTTGATAGATTACGACAACAATTTTAAAAAACTAAAGCTAACAATTTTATATCTAAATATGACAGGATGCAGATAAAAGACAAATTAACACCAAATTCTTCAAATTTTTCCAAAATATACTCCATATAAAACATTTACATAATTATTGCATAAACTGTTATAAAATTAGAACAACAAAAATGAAAAGTACAAGACTACCATTCATGGTGAGTGTCATGAACCCTCGTAAGAGAAACATTAAAAAAAGGGAAATAAAGCACAAAAAATAAGAAGGAACAGAGCGTTAAAGACGGGCTCCCTATTTACATGATCTTGTAGATGAAACTGAAACTACTCTTTTTATTTTATTTTATTGCAATGATGATAAAATTTGTAATAAAAAATCTAATATATCAGTGAACTAAAAACAATGCAAGACATACAGATTATTTTATATTTATGTTTATACCGTTTGTCGTTTATTTTCTATATATTTACATTCTAATTCTATCACATAAGCAAACGTGAGAGGTATGATCTTATGTAATTGACATTTTTTGAATTAAAACCTATAGGCATATTATATATCAGTGTAAAGTACATGATCATAATCCTCAAGTTTTGAATTACATTATTACTGTGAGGTTATGTAATTTTTTTTAAATATACTTTTCTTTTTCAGAAAGCAAAGCAAATTCTCAAATTTGTGGCTTGAAAATGAACAAGCTCGTGAAGTTCACAGTCTGATCTCACACCATCTTCAATGGGCCCAAACAACCAAGACGACGACGTTTTCTTCGACGCCTTTCGTGATTGCCCCTTCCACCATTGCTCCGGCGACGCCGATCACTCGCCGGAATCTTCCGCCTCCGCTTCCACCGTTTGCTTCTCCGACACACCCTCTCCGTCTCCGGCGACCACAATCCGGCACCGTTCAATTCGCCGTCAGTCACCGGTTAGGGAATCCGCCGACACCGTTTCCGAGAGCAATTTGATCAACGGTGCCACAACGAGCTTTCAGAGTAATCAAAATCATGCAAATTCGAAGGAAAATGAGAGAATTCCCGAGAAATGCGATTCAAATCAAGGGAAAGATCTTTCCTTACCATCTACCGAAGAGAGAAACGAGGAATCTACGTTAACTACAGCCACACACGACGAAGGACCCGGCGATTCCGTTGACTCGGCGGCGGAACTCGGTGATTCTTCTTCGAACTTGCTTGAATATGTAGCTGGGTTGGTGGTTAGGGCAATTGTGTTTCAAATCAAGATTTTCATTGTGTTGATAAAGTTGCCAGTGTTGTTACTGTTTCACACTGGCATGTTTTTTGTGGATCCTTTTGGAACAATGAGAAAGGGGAAGGGTTTTTTGATAGGGATTTTGGGTAGAGTGTGGTGTTTTGTTTGTGGCTGCATTGGTCCTTCAGCTCAGGGATGGTTCCAGGAGCACAATTCATTCTGGAATGTTGCCTTTAGGTGTGGTTGGGGCTTTTTGTGGTCAATCTATGTGTGCTGCATTTTGTTTGCTATTTTGGTTTTCTCACTTGTGGTTAGTGGGTTTTTGGTGAAGTACTTGGTGGAGAAGCCGTTTCAGATGAGGCAAGTTTTGAATTTTGACTACACCAAGCAGAGCCCTGTTGCATTTGTGCCCATAACATCATGTGCTGGTATTGGTGGTGTGCATGATTCTGAGAATGACTTTGCAGTTAGCAGGTGGATGAGTAGAAAGGTTATACCTGCTAAACAAAAGGTGCAGGTCACTGTTTCATTGCTGGTGCCAGAGTCAGGATACAACACAAATCTTGGCGTCTTTCAGGTACCTATCTGATTCATTTTAATCTATACCAGATTTGGCTTGACATGAACTTCTCTGCAGTTTTTTCTTTATCTGTAATTATGATGTTGTCCTAGTTCTACATCTTCTCTTAATATAACTGTGTTAGGTTACTATGTTAGTATAGGGACCTTTGATGGCATTTAAGTGAACTGTTTGTGGTCACCGCTTACTAGTGTATACTTTTGAAGATAGTTCTGTATGGCAACTTCAAAGGGTTTTTTGAGTTGCAACTTGGTGCTAGTTCTAACTCCCAATATCTTCTTATTTGCACTATTTGTGAGTATTATGGACTTTGGTTTGATGAAATGTTGTATACATGATTTTAGAATTTCATTTGAAAGGATTTAAAAAGTTTCATAGCCACTGAACTCATTTAGAAGGAATTCAACTAGCTAAGAGCACAATTCTTGGTGCCCTTGTCTGATTATTAAAGTTTAATAGATAACAACAGGATATGGAGATATCAACACAATCCTCTTCCATGATATAGGTCACGTGAAGGTTGTGTTAGAGACTAAGACATTTTGTTGGTCTTTGCTTAAACTTTGAAATGGCTCTTTGGCATCTTATTTCTGTGTATCTAACATGTTTTCTACCATTATGGTGTGGATGTTTTAAAATAATGGTTAGATTTATTAGACAAGGAAAGGAATTAATTGTACTTGTGGACTGTTTGATCATGATTTCTTTATGCATATATAGGTGCATTCTGTAAAATTTGCCACTTAAACAATTTGAACTATGATGATGATTGCAGTTCATATTTTCCTGTTGCTTGCTTATGAGTTCTTCTTTGACTTATATTTTATAGATCAGGGTAGATTTCTTATCTTCTAATGGTAAAACAATTGCAAGTTCGAGCCAACCTTGCATGTTAAAGTTCAGAAGTGAGCCTATTCGCCTAATCATGACTTTCCTCAAGATGGCTCCTCTTATTACTGGTTATATATCAGAAACCCAGACTCTGAATGTCAAGATGAGAGGTTTTGTTGAAGGGGATGTACCTACTTCATGTTTAAAAGTAACCCTTGAGCAGCGAGCAGAATATCTACCTGGCGCTGGCATTCCTCAATTATATGATTCATCTATATTTATTGAATCAGAACTGCCTTTATTCAAGAGGATTATATGGAATTGGAAGATGACCATATTTGTATGGATTACAATGATGGTATTTATGATGGAGTTACTCTTTGTTCTACTGTGTTGTTGGCCTATAATTATTCCAAGAACCAGGCAAAGGAGTGGTTCTGGTGATTAAAACAATCTTCAAGCACCAAATTGAGGCTAGTTCTTTTTCCAGGCTTCGTGACAATGTTGGAAGAAAGGTTTTTAGTCCAATAGTATAGCCTAGCATATTTTGACATATAGATCTATGTTTAGTGAGGGATCCTAACTTAAATTCTTTTTTTCCTTCCTACTTTTATTTCTCTTAAATTTCCTTTCCAATCACAATGTACATGTTTAATTGCAAATTATGTGTAAGATTTGGTCAAATCTTCTGTCCATGTCCCTGGCCATAAATAAGGAATTTTGATTATTTTCTTTACTATCCTGAATTATATATGTTCTTGCAAAGACAGTTTATGATGACTAACATTTGTTAATTCAAGTGATAGGGAATTTGGTTTACTATTTGAGTTCAAGTATTGTAAATGGTTAGGAATTAGGAGAGTTTTATTCCTTTGAGTTAACTCATCTCGGCTCAAATTAGTCATGATCCAATAGAGTTTTTGGATAACGGGGGTCTTATATTAAAAGAAACAGAAGTTTTTCATTTAATAAATTCTGACATACATGTTGATTAAGACTGAAAATAATTGTTGGTTCATGTTCTTTTTATTTGTTCCAATTGTTGATTCATGTTCGAAAGATGATTTTTGATTAATCAAATATTAATTAAAATAACCATTTATGACTGTTTTACTTTCATTGAAAGGAAAGAAAAGTTTTCATTTCCCTTCTCCAATAGAGTGTGTGTGTTTGATTTTTTTCAAAATCATATTTTAAACGTGAATCCAGACTAACGGCGTTGACCTGAATCACGCTTGAAGCGTAAATTCAAACGTGGATTTAATATAAACCAAATATACTCAGAATAATGGAGTAGTGCATTTTTTTGTTTTGATCACATGTTTGTTTGTAGTTAAAACCAAACATAGCATCCATGTGATTCGAATATTGCTTTGTTTATTTAGGGTTGTAGATGTTATATGGCTGCCATCAGGCTTAATGGATTATAATCTGACAAAAAAAAAAAACCTATAAAGTTTTTTGTTGAAAAAAAAACTATGAAGTCTCCTATTTATTTGAAAAGAATACCACAATTAACCCATGGATATATAAAGATAAACTTCGTAAAGTAAAAAATCATGGAGGAGGTGAATATTTTATTTCTTTTTGGAAATGTTTTCAAAAATTAAAAGCTTTTTCCTCTTTAGTGTACCTGTTTGGAAATTCCATGAATCACATTTCCATTGAAAAAAATCAATTGACATAACTATTAATAGTATTTGGTTAAATTTTTAACTTTTCAAAATTATTTTATAGTAACTAGAATTAATTTTGAGAGAAATAAAAACAATTAATTTTTCCTTTGAATAGAATAAATTTTAAGTGTGAGATTCACAAACATATCTACATTTATACTTTATAAGTAACTCTACTCCTTATCCAAATGAAATAAATTCTTCTAAATTTTTATACTTTAAAAGTAACTCTACATATGAAATCAAATTCTTCTAAATTCACTTATAAAATGTCATTCCCAAATACATTTTTTTTTAAATCATTCTACTACAATATAAAGAAAACAGGCCCTTAAATGAGACTATAAGACCACTTTCTTGCATTTGCTTAAATCACCTTGAGCCACCACTACGGCCTGCTCCTTTGAGGAAAGAGGCACTTTGGGTTATTTCACGGACAGGCCTATCTGTGTATCGAATGATGTTATAGACCCATGCACCAGCCACAGCACCCAGAATTGGAGATACCAAATATACCCAAATTCCTCTATATTCATGGTGTACAAATGCAGGCCCTATGCTTCTTGCTGGGTTCATTGATGCTCCTGTGATGGGCCTGTCACATATGATAAATCATGTTATTAGAAAATGGCACAAACGTAAATAAGTACTATTATAATTTTTTTATTAATTGCATGCCATGATCTCAATCATTCACAATATATGCTCCAAGAATACTCAATTGCACAAACGTAAATAAGTACTATAATAATTTTTTATTAATTGCATGCCATGATCTCAATCATTCACAATATATGCTACTCAATCACACAAATGAGATCAAAGTTTGACTTGCACTTTGCTTCCAAAAAGGTGTAACATCTTTGAGTGAATAAATTAATGTTCTTAATGCATAACCCTACACTTATTAATTAGCTTTAGGATAAATTAATACCCTGCAAACATCACGTTCAACAGTACAGTAGACCCAACGGCAATCCCAGCCAACTCACCAATCTGCAAGTTCCAAAATAAAATGAATAAATAAAATCCAATAAATGGGGTCTAAGAATTACGAAATTTCAAATTTGGATTTTGTTCCGTGTATGATGTGTCTTATTATGTAAACTTCTAACATTCTTCCAAGTGATTCAAAACGTTACAAATATATTTAGACAACTAGTCAATTTATGTATTGTTTTTTATATATGTCGGAGTTTGGCGAGGTGATTAGCCAAATCCCAATTTGCTATAAACATGTTAATCAAAATATTTATAGAAAATAAGAACAAATAACCAAACAAAGCAAAAAGGCGAATGTGTGTGTTGGGTTTACCCCAAAATCATGTTTCAAATGTGGATCTAGCAAACATTACAGAAAGTAGTTTTTATCCGGTCGGATTCACGTTTGAAACGTGGATTCAGTGTAAACTAAACACACTATTTTAGGATGAATAAGAAACGATACCGCTCTATTATCGGTTGCAACCCCGGATATGATGAAAGTAAGGTAAAAAGTGATTATGAATTCAATGAAAAAAGCTTGCAGGTTAGAACCAGCTGGGAGTGTTCCTGAAAACTGGTCATGCTTGCCACTAAATATTAGTCTCAGAGTTCCACTTGCAAGTGTGGATCCAAGGACTTGAGCTGCCACATAAGCTGGTACCTACAAAGATAATTGAAGGATAACAATAACACGACCAATAATTTTAAGAAAAATTGAGACAATTAATTGGATATATTGATAAAGGATTGGGCTTTTCTCTAATTCCATTATATTTCTAGCTACACGTGCAATAACGTGTTTTGTTTGGCAATTATAAGCAAATGTGAATAGGTCAAAATACGTAAGAAGAATAATTTCAATTTCAAGCAAAGTGGGCTATACATGATAAACTAATTTGACCCTTAATTTCCTACCTAGTTTTACCAAAAATGAATGTTCTAGAGGAAAATTGAGAGTTTGGTTCACCTGCTTCCAAGGAAACCTTTTGATGGTGGCAAAAGCTATGGTGACAGCAGGATTGAAATGGGCACCAGAGATGTGACCAACAGAGTAAACAAGCACCATCACAACCAGTCCCCAAACAATTGAAATCCCAGGAAGTGTCACTACATTATCATTGTTCTTGTTCACCACCACTGAAGCACAGCCAGCAAATATCAAGAAATATGTGCCCACCACTTCAGCTACCAACTGTATTCATCAACAAACAAAACCATATATGTCATTTCTAAAAAATTTTTGAAGCTACGTATTTTTATTTGTGTGAATATCCTCCACAAAAGACAATCCTCGAGTCGGGAACATCCACACCTGGTGGACTACCTCTCCCGATCGGGATTTTTTTCTTTTACAAGATTTAAACTAGAGACCTTACTTACGGAGAATCAAACTTTCACCATTTAAATCAATATCATCAATAGATTAGTTCCGAAAAGAGATAATGCAACACTATTCAACAACAACAAAAAGCTTCAGGTTCTAGCATAGGTAACAATCCAATTTCATCAAACCAAATCCCATATAAGTTTATAAACAGAACATTTCATTTCAATGGGTTTTAAAGCAAAAAAGAAAGATTAGTAGACACCTTCTGCAAGAAAGAAACAGAGACATAGATGCCTGAGTCTTCACTTGTTTTTGAGACATCCTTGTTTACATCTAAAGCTACTTCATGGGTTCCATTTCTTGCTGAATCCTCATCCATGACAGACAGAACCAAGGAAACAAACAACTGATAAAGGAACAGGGGAAATTTGCTTCCTTTGAGATGGGAAAGAAGATGGACTTATTGATTAAACAAAAACTCTATGTTCCCATATGTAGTTTTGAAGAATACATTTGATCTCTTTCAATTTCAAGGTTGTTGGAAATATGATGTTGTCTCTTATGAACAGAGGAAACACTGAAGGCTAAGCTTATTTTGGGTCAATGTGATCTGTTTATATAATGATGAGGTTGAAGCATTATAGATGTGGGGGGATAGAGTTTAGCCAAACAATGTAATGTAATGTAATATATATAATAATAGTTGAAAACAAAAACAGATGAAGCTTATTTGGACTTTTTCATTGCATTGATATCAGAACTAATTTTTAATATTTGAACGACAATGATTTTGGAGATTTCATTTTAAATTAAAATATCTGCATCTTATTTTTACCTAAATACATATATATGTTTTAATATAAAAAGAGATAAGAAAAAAATTGAAGATAAAGAGATAAGAAAAAATGAATCAGCTTCATCATTGGTGATTCGGTGTAGCGTTTGGTCTCAAAAATGGAAGTCTTTAATCGGGTTCTTCATATTTGCTAATTTGCCAATTTATTTATAGAAAAAATAATTTGTGAATGTTAAATGCATTTTATCCGCTTGGCTTTTAATATAAATTACCTTTTATGTTTTAATTTTGATAATTTATTCACTTGAAATTTAAATGTTTAGTCACCCTTTTTTATTTAATTATAAATATAACCAGAGGTGATTATGGGTTGGGATCGGCTGAGTTGGGTTGTGTTTTTTCATTTTTAGGGATGTACCAAACCCAACCTAATTATAGTTGGGTTTTGTTGAGTCAATTGGGTCCAACATTTTAAAATGTTTGGGTTTGTAAATAAAATAAAAAATATAAGTTGCAGTCATTTTAAGTATGACAAAAATAAAAACCTATAATTTGATAACAAGAAAACCAATTTATATAATATTAGATATTAAAATGTGTAACTTATTAATACAAAAAATTATAAAAATTATTATTTTATTAATGGTTGGTTTGGGTTGAGTTGATGGGTTGGAAGTATGAAAACTCAATACCCAACCCAATCTGATTAGATTTGTTTGTATGGAACCTAATCCGACCCGACTATCCAACTCAATCCGTCTTTTTTAATTGGGTTGGTTTGGTTGATCGGGTTCATATATTGGGCCTATTAAACCCACGATCACCCCTAAATATAACCAAGTTTCATATATAATTAATTATTTTGGTTTGGAAAATAAAATGTTTGGCGTTGATATATAAAGGATGGGTTGACAGAAATAATTAAGTGTTAATTATTAAAATCCAAATAGATAATTTATTAAAATTAAAATATCAGGAGATAATTTATGATTTTAATTACTTCAGCTTTAAGCACCAGGAATAAGAATGTAAGAAATAAAATGTGGGGAAATTCTAGGATGAATAATCACACAAAAATGGTCTATGGTATTTAAAATTAAGGGTCTATGATGGGTCTAAATTTAAAAAATTTACTCTAAAATAACCTTAAAAAGTATTTATTATATTTTTATATTTATGATGTAATAAATACTTTTATTTTTTATAAAAACTTTTTATTTTGAATATTTTTATCCTCAACTCTAACCCCTATTTGGTTCAAATAAGGGAGGGGACGAGGTGTGAGATCTTTCTTGTTTGATTCACGATTAGGGAAAATAAAATTAATTTACTTTTATACTTTTATACATTTATAACATCCAGCTTATTAATATGAGCATAGGGATAATAACAAACCTCATAGCATTGCATACTTGTAATGGAATTGTTTATATACGTTCTTCAAACTATCATTATAACTAAGTGTCTCTTTGATGTGCTTTCCGGGATTCACTTTCCCAGCATCTCAAGGCATATTTTGCAAAAACAACTCATAATTCCTTTCAATTAGACATGGATTTGGGTGTGCCGCAACGTCAATCTAAACACAAGCTAATAGATTAATAACTCTTATTTAGTATAAGTCCATTCAATTCATGTTCTTAAAACTCTTTTTCAAATATGCCACAAAAGCATTGTTTCATGAATCAACAATACCAGAACAATACCAAAAAAGCATTGAAAATAAAAGGTCATCTGCAGAGAATAAAGAGGGAGGTGCACGGAATGAGTTGAGTGGTGAATAGGTCTATGTTGGTGTGTTTGGTGTTAGGTTTGTAGGTGGCACATTTTGAGCTTGGTTATCATCTTTTCTACAACCTTCTAATAACCCGAATCTAATCTAACAGGGCATTGATATCACCACGCCAATTATCATCGCAATTCCCTTTAATAAGATGAAAAAATTGCCATATATTTTCCGATTCTCTGATATTACTTCAATCAACTCTAACATTCAAGTTCTGATACCTTTTATTGGGAAGAAGAGGAGATCTATGAAAGAAGACAACTTCTATTTCCTGATACACTTGATTGAAGACTAAAATCTCCTATTTATACAGTGAATCAACGTTTAAACTTTCATTGATAATTGTTCCACTATATTACTAATTACTACCTATTTTTTTAAGAACTAAATACAAAGTGACTAGATAAATGCATGACTTTTTATTAAAACAAAATGTACCAATGGTTGTGAACCTTTAATTTTAGCGAAATTGCTTCGTCATGTAAAATGGTCCGAACGTTATTTTTGAAGGACTAATTTACATGATTTTTAATATATGAGAGGCTAATTTACTTGTTTTATTTGCATGACGACGGAACAACATCTCAGAGATTATTTTGGGATTTTGAATCTCTTATACACTAATTTGCTAGTATAGTCGTTTCTTGAATTACTTGGTGCCATCACGCCCTGTTGCTTTGAGGAAAGAGGCACTCTTGGTGATCTCACGCAATGGCTTGTCCGTGAACCTAACAATGTTATAGACCCATGCTCCGGCCACCGCCCCCAGAAGCGGTGACACCAAGTATATCCATATTCCTCTGTATTCACTGTGTAGAAAAGCAGGTCCTAGGCTTCTCACTGGGTTCATTGATCCTCCTGTCACCGGCCTGCATGTCAATTAACAAATTAATCTTATTATCATCATCATTTAATATTAATTAATTGCCACAATCATACTATATATGGAGTATTAGAACATATATATATATGCTGCAACTCTAAGAATAAATAGTTTTGTAATTAAAAGGCTACTCTGAATTAATTTTGTATATAATTAGGTTTTGATAGGTAAATAATTAATACCCTGCAATCATCACATTCAGCAGTACTGTAGACCCAATTGCAAGACCAGCCAACTCACCAATCTGCAGAATTTAAAAACAATAAATGTGTTTTAATTAAGAAGGAAATTTTCATGTATGGATTATTGATTTGCATAAGATATTCATATGCCTAGTGACATTACCGCTCTGTTATCAGTAGCAACCCCGGATATGACAAACATAAGGTAAAAAGTTATTATGAATTCAACCCAAAAAGCTTGCATGGTAGATCCAGCTGGAAGTGTTCCTGGAAACTTGTCATGGCTCCCACTAAATATCAGTTTCAGAGTTCCACTTGCAAGTGTGGCTCCAATCAGCTGAGCTGCTATGTAAGCTGGTACCTATAGCAAATTGCATCACATGGGAATAAAAAGTAATTTTAGGACAAATTGAGATAACTGCATAGAGGAATAGGCTTTCTTGGATTCCATAAATAATAAATATTCTAGCTATGTGTTCAAAGAGGTTTTATTTTATTTGGTAATGAACTAATGAAAGATAGTAAATTGGTGTGATCAGGCCGAAGAGATATAAGTTAAGGATTGTGTAAATTTCAAGAAAAAATGGGCCTTAAAATATCTCCCTTTTTTCTTGTGGGGCTGTACATAACAATGCTAAAGGAAAGTGACACAGTGTAGTTTCCATATTAGCATATTTACCTATTTATTTTAACGGTTTTTTTTAATATTGTTCACGATAATAAAGTAAAAATAGAAAGGTTTTATTGAGAATTATAACCATCACAACACTCATTGCATTACTAATGTTAATGATTATAATTTATAATAAAAAATTTTTACTTTTACTTTATTACCTGGTACAAGTAATATTGCAGAGATTATAAAAACCGTTTATTTTAAGTGAATTTATGGAGTAAAAAGGTTGTGTTTGCAGATTCACCTGAATCCATGGAAACCTTTTGGTGGTGGCAAAAGCAATGGTGACAGCAGGATTGAAATGGGCACCAGAGATATGACCAAGAGAGTAAACCATAACCATCACAACCAGTCCCCAAACAATTGAAATCCCAGTAAGTGTCACCACATTGTCGTAGCCCTTGTTCACCACCACTGAAGCACACCCTGCAAATATCAAGAAATATGTGCCCACCACCTCAGCTACCAACTGTATTCATCAACAAACAAAACCATATTATCAATTTCTAATCAACTTTTTAAGTTCAATGTAATAAATAGGTTAGTTCAGGGAGGGACTATATAGTAGTATTCCATAGCAACAAAATGTTTCAAATTTGATCCATTTCATCAAATCAAATCCCATATTAGTTTGTAACTTTGTATAGAGAACATTTCAATGGGTTTTGGATTCACAAGAAAGATTAGGACACACCTTCTGCAAGAAAGGGACATAGGTGTCTGAGCCTTCATGTGTTTTGGAGACATCCTTATTTACATTTAAAACAACTTCATGTGTTTCAATTCTTGCTGAGTCATTAGCCATCAGTGACAGACAAGAGAGAACAAAGAAACAAAACTAACAAATAAACAGCCCAGGACACTGCTATGTCTCCTCAACCACAAAAGGAACTAAGCAAACAACTCCAATTTATAGGCACCCACCTAAAAGTTCAAGAGATTTTTTTTTTTTTTTAATTCTCATATCCAATACCAATCTTTCTAATTATATTACGGAATAAAAAATACTAAATAATTTGACTTGAGGGTTAACAAGATTCTGTTTAATTTATACTTAGATTAAATTGATTTTAAAATTACCAAAGGGTCATGGGTTAGCCGCTCAATTGGTAAAGGCAGACAGAGATTATAGGAAGGGGTGAGGAACATTAACGGTGACTCTCAATAGAATTGTGATTAAGTCCTGAATAGAATTGTTTTTGAAAATTGAGAATATCTATGGTTGACAAAAAAAAAAAAATTTTAAAATTAATGACCAACAAATTATGACTCATGTTTATTGAAAATAATTTGATTTTTTTTTAAAAAAATAATTATATTTTTGTTTTTAGATATTCCAAGAGGCACAACTCAATATTAAAAGGATGGATATTTGCTGAACCAGCAGGTTACCAAACGAGCTGATATTGTTAAGACATCAGCCGTTGAGGAATATACAGTTTTTCCAAAAGAATGAAAAGAATATACTGAGAGAAGAGAAAGTTAGAGAACACTTGGACAAAAAAAAAAAAAAAACCGTTTGGTTCTCATGTGGTTCTTATGTGGTTTTGAAGATAAAATTTAGGCATGATTAATTTCATGGGTCATTGTCAATAATATTAAATTTAAGGTGAATTACAAATTATGAGGTTCCTTCTTTCCTGTGTTAATATTAAACACTATTCAAAATGGCCAATTGATATGTACCCAAAAAAAAAGGGCTAATTAAGCATTTGAAGTGGTAAATTTGCCCCTAAGAATGCATTGAAGGCTATAGGATCATGAATGCATATTATAATTCTTATTTCCTTTTATGGTTTCCTATTTTCCTTTATTTTCGAGGCCATTCGGCGGATATATTGAGAAGGACGGACCATGCCTCATCGACAACTCCATATTAAAAAATACATTAGATTTTCGTATAATCCTATTATAAAATTATTTTGGGTGCGTCAACTCTGTTTTCTTGTTTGTTCGCCTGATAAATAATAATTCGAGGTTACTTAGCGCAGTGAACATTAAAGAATGACATGAAGATTGTGTTTTTTTTCCCCTCAGAAACAAGATGAATTTTCGCAAAAAAAATTATATTAATTAATAAAATAGAAACAACGACGTGCATAGTTCAGACTGTTTTTGTGTCATAAAGTGATTCGTGGTAAAAAAGTAGTATGGATGACTTGATCATCTAATGTAGTATCTTTTTTATATATGTATTGAAAGTATCTTTAGTATATGCAAGAAATATATAGACCTTCATTAGCTCAATTTATCCCTTTAGAAGATAAGAACAAGAATGTTGAATTGGCTTTAAACTCTGTCCCCTAATTCAGCGTCAAAGATACTAAAGTTAGGCCTCCGAAGTGGCAGTCTTCTATTGGATTTGCTCGTGTTGGCTAATTTATTTATTTTTTTAAATAACTTCTAATTTGTCCATTAAAGAATTTTAAAATATTCATCTAATTTCGAGCCATAAATAATTTCTGTATATTCACTTATTCAGTGAGTCGTGTTTTGTCCTATTATATTTGCGCATGGCATTTCTTATAAAATATTATTTAATGATAAATTATTAGTATCTTTTATATTTAATGTTAATTGAATAAATTTGAGTATTTATTAAAAAAATGAGAAAACACTTTATGTTTTTATTTTATTTTCTTTTTTAGTCTTTTTTTTGGGTCATATTTTCTTTTTTAGTCTTAACTACCGACGATGTCAACTTGTTTATTTTTATTTCATTACATATTTTAGAGTTTTGTGTCACAAATAGAGAAATTAATTTAAAGTTATTTTCATCGTCTTTGAAAACAAAAAATAAAATAATATTTTATAAATAAAACTGAAAAATAATAATAATTAAAACTAAAGGATAAAAAATGAAAATAGATTTAAAAAAAAAAAAACGGACCCAAACTAGTTAAAGAGGAAAAGAACATCAATTTAATTTTATAAGGATTAGAAATTAAAATAAGAAAGAGAAATGGTTACACAAAAGGAGAATATAGAAGTTATTCTATATATCTCAAAGAATGATTATTTGAATTTATTTATTATATAAAAAATGTATTCAATCAAAGAAGATTTTTACTTTCCTTAACTTCTTTAATTATTATCCGAATTCTTCAATTAACATTAAATGTAATGAGATATATTTATAAATTACTATAAATATATTTTCTAGCAATTAATCAATGTAAACTTTGAAATATTTAAAATTTAATTTTTTTTATTTTAATATGTTTTTATTACCAATAAAATAATCTTGTAAAAATCCAATTAATCTTCTATATTTTAATTTATATTCTATCTATATTTTTATAATACATAAGATATTTGTTTGTTACTAGTATAATTTTAAAAAAATGGTGAAGTAATAAAATGTTTAAGGATCTGTTTGATTTATAATTAATTTTGATAGATTTATAGAATTAGTAACAGAAATGAATAATACACAATTTAAAAAAAAATTGAATGAAAATAATTTAAAATCAATTCCACATAATTGATTATGACAATTCTTAACTAAGAAACGAATACTAACACTATATGCAAATGAATTGTGATCCTAGAGAGTCCAAAATCAGGGTCATTCGGGGTGGCGATGAGTTTTCAGTTTTTGGTTTTTAAAAATTTCCAATTAAGTTTTTACAACTCAAAACTAAAAATTGAAAACCACTTTTTGTGGTTTTCAAAATGATTGTTTTGAAAATCACAAAAACAAATTTTCAGTTTTTGGTTTTGAATTCTAAAAATTTGGTTGAAAATTTTTAAAAATCAAAAACTGAAAATTCACAACCACCCCAACGGCCCCTAAATTGATAATCCCACCTTAATTTTCATTGATACCAAATCATATTAAAATAATTTTTTGACAGTAATATTAAAATATTTTTAACATATATAAAACGAAACGTCTTAATTTAATGGTAGAATCAGTCTACAAATTTCATCAAACTGCAGGTGATCCCAATCCGAATGCAAACATTTCAGAACTTGAAAGAAGCAGAAGTTCCCCTTGCCGAAAACACTTCTCTCTAACGTATTATTATTTAAAAAAAAAATGTTTACTTCGGCGGCGATTCTTTGAACTGATGCGGCATTTTAGTAAAAGAAATTGTTATAATATATTTGACAACATTTTCAAATTAAACATTGCTATTTCAGTTTGTCTAGCATTAATTGGACACCAGTCATAGCAGTGAAAGTGATATATTTTGATGGAGGAGAAAGATTTGGCTAAAATAACTTTTTCTGTTTTAAAGTTTGTTGATTATGGCGTCTTATCTTAGTGTAGACGAAATCTATGATACATTGTTTGTTTTAATTTTTTTTTTTTTAATCACATGTATCCCTTAATATAAATGGTAATGGGCTATTGTTTGTTTTGATTAGTGGAGGATAAAATTTAGACGTCATTTTGCTATTTAGGTATCATCCCATATTTTGATAGGCAAAATATCACTGGACTCAATTTGAATTAACTTTTAACTTATAAAACTTTTTTAACTGAGACAAATGATTGAATTTAAATTTATTGAAAAATAAAATCTTATAAGTTTAGAGGTGGTGTTGAGTTATATATATAGATCATTTTTTTTAAGAGATTTTACCTAAAATCTCATACTAAACTACCCAAACCCCCGACCACCCTTAATGGATTATATATAAATCAATTTTAATTTATATAAATGAAGTTAAATTCATTTTATCTTCTTTAATATTGATTCATTTTATTTTATTCTCTTATAAGCAGGGGTATAATCGGGTTGGGTTGGTTCGGGTTTTGTATTTTTGGGTGAGTAACTGACCCGAACCAACCCGAATATGTTCGGATTGGATTGGATTGGGTTATCGGGTCATGAGCATTTTTCTTTTCTTTTTTTTTTAAATGTGGAAGATTAAATGAAATTAAAATATAAAATGAAAAAAAGAAAAGAAATAGAAAAAAATAAATTGAGAGGAGCAGATAAAATAGGATTTGGGGAACCATCTCTCCTTGTGTTGCTGCTGCGCCTATTTTTGTTCTTTTCTTACAGAAAAATGAAATAAGATTAGGGCTTCTTTTTTGATTTGGTTCGGGTTGGGTCTATCGGGTTCATCATAGGCAAACCCGAGACCCGAACCGAACCAGATCGGGTTCGAAAGAAAATGTCTGAACCGAACTGAATACCCGAACTGAATCGTTAAATATCTTCGGGTTGGATTGGATCCGTCGGGTTCACGAGTTGGGTCAGACCCACTTACACCCCTACTTATAAGGGTTCATAGAAAAGTTTATCTATATCAAATCTAATTTTATTAAGAAATCATCGTAATAACTTAGAAACATTTAACATATCTTATTAGTGTAATATATATATATATATATAAATAAATAAATAAAAAAAGAGACACAGAAACTGAGTATGTGTACAAAAATAATCTCATTTTTAAAATAAAAATATTATTATATAGAGGTGAACATAATCGTGTATCAATTTTTTTTATTTTTTTAGTAGATTTAAATATGTTTTTGGTGTCTTTAAAATACACTCGTTTTCATTTTAGTCCCCTTAAATTATTTCATCTTTTCATCCCCCTAAAATTATTCCTTTTCAAAATAGTCCTCACCATTAGAATAGTTAACAGAGTGCTGATGCGGCTGTTAACATGTTTGCTAACCTGGCTTTCTCAAACATATGTAGCATCCAATGTGTCAATAAATTAGTTTTATAATTTATTCTATTACATAAAAAGGGGGGAAATTCAAAACTAAGAAATTAGAAAAGAACTCTTTCTTGTCTCTCTTGAAGAGCCTTCTTCTCGTCTTCTTCAAGCCATTCCGCCATTCCTGTCTTATTCTAATGTTCCATTCTAGCAGTTCTGAGGCAACCACTCACCTCAATTAAAATTGTACTTGGTAGCTAGGTATTTGTTCTTCAACTTGTATACTACAAAGTTTCAGATTTGAAATGGTTTAACATGTTTGCAGAATTTTTTTCAAAATGAAATCTTTTTCATAATCATATTTCTCCCAACGATTTCTGTGTAAATGTGGGGAGGAAATGATTTTGCTAGCATCTAATACAACATATAATCCTGGAAAATAGTTTTGGAGGTGCAGATTCTGCAATAATGTATGAATTCCAATCCCTAAATTTTTTAGTCCCTCTAATATTCCTTCCATTTCATTTTAGTCCCCTCTGTTACTCCTGAAAAACGTATTCATTTTGTTTTGCAATTTGTTTTAGACACCTAAAACCTGTAATTATTTTCGTTGGTGCGAGAATGGGAATGTACCTGGTGAAGCTAGTCCAAACCAAGAAGTAGATGAATTGAAAGTAGTGACAAAATTAAGGAAGAAGGTGATCAAGCTACAATGCAAGCTTAAAGAGGAGAGGTTTTGGAGGAAAATGATGAAATGGGTAGTGTGTGGCTGTTGGATGTCGTAGTCGCAAGCTCAAAATGTGGAGAAGAAGCACACTCACTAGCATTTTAGGGTAATATTATTTTACAATATATTTTGCATATATTATATTTACCCAAAAAAAATACTTACTTTTTTTTTCATTTTAAAGTAACAAACTAAATTTATTATAATTCTAATATCTAGATTTTTATTGTATACACACTTCTGTACCAAATTAATATATAACTCGTAATTTTTCAATTCAATACTACTCATAACTTCTAAAATTAAAAGAATGACTCTTGCTCACAACTACTTTAACCCAAAATTGAAAATAATAAAGCAAAAAAATAGCATCAAAACTCAATGAATCTTTTTTGAGTATTACAATATACTTCACACATATTATATCTACCTAAAAAATACTTAATTTCTTTTCTTCATTATAATATAATAAGTTCAACTTATTATAATTTTAATATCTAAATTTTATTGTATGCATACTTCTATTTACATTAATATATTAAAATTAAGTTGTTGTAACGCGTAGGTTATCATCTAGTATTCTTACAAACCCTAAACTCAAAATTGATTATTGGTAAGTACTGATTCTTTTGTTAACACATTCCCCTTAAGAAACTCCATATAATGCCAAATCATCTAGTAGTTGAGGTGGTAACTTGAGTGTGTCTACTCCTTTGTTCCTTTAGTTTTATGCATATACTAGCACCCTAAGGAAAAAAGAAAAAAAAAAACAAATAGATAGATAAATAAATCAAACCAAACCAAACCAAATCGAAACTTAACCAAAAAAATGTAACTGGATCATACTGAACAGGACAAAATCAAACTAAACCAAGTCGAACCGGGTGAGCCGAGTCGGGCCGAATCAGACCATAATAAATCAAACCAAACCATATCGGAACAAATCGAGTTAAACCAAGCTGGGCTGAGTCAGGGATGAATCAAACCGAACCACACTGGACCAAACCGGACCAAGCTGAACCAAACCGAATCGGACCAACCAAACCGAATCGGACAAGATCAGACCAAATCAAACCAGATCAAACCTAACAAGACCGGACTAAAGCAGACCGAGCCAAACCGAACCAGACCAAGCTAAACCAGACCGGACCAGACTGGGTGAAACCGAATCCAACCGAACCCGACTAAATCAGACCGGGCCAAACCGAACCAGACCGGACCAAACAGAACCAGACCAGACCGAACCGAGCCCGGCCGGACCAAAACGAACCAGACTAGTAATATGTTAAAACCGAGTCAAAGTTATTACATTGTAATTTATACACTATTTTTGCCACCTCAACATTTTATACTAGGTGTCACTATAAAAAAAACTTGATTAGTGGTGAGGAATTGAATTGTTAAGTCTCTTGTGAAAAGCCATCAAAACTTGATTAGTGGTGAGGAATTGGATTGTCCTTTTTTTTTTATATGAGGACAGATATTGTCTTATTTCAATTTTGATCCTTAGTCCAAAATTGTCTCAAAGTGGTAATAAAAGCGTATCTAAAAGGAACTCACAATTTCAGGACCATAATTGGCATAACAAGGGTAGTAGTGTCAGAAACTTTGAAAGAGAATGCTGTTCTCACTAGTCACTGCAATGCTGCTTAGTGAGAAGGCGTACGTAGGCTGGTTCTTTGGATTAGTAATTCATGTGTGATTTTGTTAAAGTCATACCTACAATTTGGCCCTGTTATGTTTGTAAATCCTATTGACAACTTGCCCCTACCAAATTCTTTATCACCAGTGAGTTTTTGGAGAAAGAACACCATATCTTAGTGGATTGATAATACATAATAGATTAATAGTGTGAAAGTTGAGCTTTAAAGGTAAGCTACATCTTTTTTTACCTCAGTACATTTGATCAGGTTTGCAGTTACAGATAGCATGTGAAATTTCATGAATGGCTTTAAATGATTACCTAGCAAATCAGGGTAAGCTACCATGCCTCTCTAGTGTAGCTTTTGAAATCACATAAACGGCCTATATTAAAAAAGATACAACTTTTTAAGAGATCTAGGCAAAACTGTCACAGTTAGTCTCAGGCATCCTCAAAACAGTTAGGGGTAGGAATATATTAAAAAAGATACAACTTTTTAAGAGATCTCAACTCAGTTATCCTCCTGATAGCACAATAATGCAAACTTCTAGAACCAAATCAATGGTTAACTTTACTTTGTTTATCATCAATTCATCATGAAACTGGACCCTGAAGTTATGATAATTCAATGTCAAACTAAACTAATAGGAAATCAGAAACCTGGATTTCCTTTGAAGGTCATTTGTGCATTGTATCTTGAAGTTATCTTTGTCAGTCTATTTACAGTGTAATAGACAAGTTTTTCGCAAGTTGTTAGCTTAATATCTTCAAAACCAATATTTTGGTTCAGGATCTCTCTATTAGAGTTTGCTTTCTAAGACTTAAAAAAGGAGAGGAGAGGGATAAGATGAAAAATGACGTTTAGACATAATACTAAATACATTGGCATCAAGATTATTATTATTATTATTATTATTGTAACATTCTCCTATTTTCAATTGTACACCCTGCACTCTATTAACAAAGCACATAGAGTAATTTCCTCCCAAATTTTATTTTTGGTGTTAACCACAGGTATCTCCTATTAGCAGAAGTAATCATGTTCAGGACTTAATCACAGTTAAGACTCTTCACCCCTCCTGAAGAGTGTGTTTAATTTTATAAGGCAAGCCAATAAGGTAAATTAGAATAAAAAAATGAGCACAATTTTCCTTCCTGGCCAAAACATCAACATTATCAGGAAGTTTGTAAACAGGCATTCTAATGACATCAAGCATTTCTAATAATAATGGAAATAGGCAAAGTAATCTTCAAGAAGCTAGAAAAACAAAGGTGCAATGGGGAAGGTAGAGTTCATTTCATCATCAATTTTCAAGAAAAATTTACAAACAACTGAACTGATGAATTTTCTGTTCTTATTTAAGCTTTAAAGTTTATAACTTAAAAACACAGGCCTGAAAATGAACTGAGATGAACAATTGGTGAACTATTTAGCTTATCTTAATGAAGGTTCTCAAAAACATTAGGCCTAAAACTATGTTAATCTGAAATACTTTCTCAATTGCCAACCAGTGAATGTGTGACATATAAAGCAAAAAGATCAAATGTGGTGATTTCCACATTATCACCAGCTACCCTAATCATGCCTGGTGCCTCAAGCTGAATATCAATACACAACAACAGCAAAAATCAAATATACAACACCAGTACCACCTCCATCTGTCAAGCCATACATACCAAGATAAATAATTATCTAAAACAAGACCAAAAAAAACCAAAAAATAAAAGTAACCCTCTCAAATTGGTTAGTGTAGGTATGACAGATCCAAAAAGGAATAGATCTCAGCGGATGGAGGCACAAGAGAAAACCTGGTGAGGCAACCTCAAAGCCTCAGATTTAGAGAAGCACATATCATCAAGATCCTGGCTGGTGCACCAGCTACACTTGGAGTTCTGGGAGCACTGGGACTTCAATATCAGTTCTCCACAGTTGAGGATGGGTTGATTATGAGTGAGCCTGGTGTTGGACCTAAAGAGTCTCCGAGTTGAAGCATCCTCAGCCACCCCATGTGAGGGTTGACACAGAAGAAGGAAGAGGAGGAGGAAAAGTGGCTTAGAGTTGAAGATGGAGAACACCATGGATGATGCAAAGCTCAAAGATCTCAACTTTGAAATGGTAAGCCTTCTTCTTAATGCCTAGTTTGATAGTTTCTTTCTTACACCAGAACACAAGACAAGCTGCTAGCTATGTCTCTGTTTTTGTTATTATTAATTTATTTCCTGATTTCTTTTATTTTATTTTATTTGAGGCACATTGAAATAAATGTGGACTTTCGGATACAAGAAAACGATGTTGGAACGACAATCTTTGTTTATAATAACTGAATCTAGGGGTGGCTAGGCCTAGAACTTGATTGGGATATATTTCAGTTTTAATAAAAGTTAGATTTCGTGTATATTTGAGTTTGGCCATATTTGAGATGAAAATGAGGTTTGAATCTAAATTATCTAATTTCAATGGCTAGTATTTTAAATTAATTTAATTTGTTTCAATGTTATATAATAATTTAAAATTTATAATGAATTATAAAATTTTAAACTTGAACTTGAATTAATTTTTCTTATAAAACTAACATAAATTATTAAAAAATATATATTATAGAATTATTTTATTTAATTTTATTGATTTAAAAATTTATAATTTAACTATGTGTAATATTTATTTAATTTCTATATTTATTCTTGTAGTATAATATAACTGGAACAACGAACTGTTTCCTCGTTCAAACGACACCGTTTCTGCTTTTCTTATGTAATTCTAGTCAAAATTATTTTAAGAACTGAAAATCAAATAATATGCGGGCTGGAAGGGGAGTTGAAGATTCCCAATTCAGACAGCAAGAAGGAACCTAACAAACCCTTTTTATTTTGATATGAAAGTTTCGTTCTTTTGGCATTTAATTTGAATTTTCTAAGCAAGTTAGTTAGCTATCTGAAAAGGGAATATTTTCTTTTTTGGCTGCATGTAGATATTCCCGTACCATGTCAGAATTGAGTTGTTGAATATCTTATGTTTTTTGAATTGAGTTGTTGTGCTTTGGTGCCATTGACAGGGTGATGGGGTAGGTGATAATAGGAAGGATCATGTTACTAAGGAACATTGTGATCTATTTCCATTGCTAGCATTGAAGGGAATAGTGTGAGTTCATCCAGATTAAATCATCAAGTGCCTGAACAAACATTGGAAAAGAATAAAGAGGAACTAAAACCTCTAGGTAGTCCTGGAAAGCATGGAAAGTACTTCTATTATGATTCTCCACTATATGAATATACTGGAATATGGATACCAGTTTCAGCTCCACCTATGTTGGAAGGTGATACTGATTATGAAGAGTGGGCCAAAGGTTTTTCACTCAAAGCATGGAAAGTTTTGAGTTTGTGATCCCCATATTTGATGGATCATGCAAGTAATGCAGGTTAATTGCCAACCCATGACCTGACAGATAGCTTTGATTGAACAAAGAAAATATTTTTGACAGAGCCGAGCTACAATAAATAAGATGTTGTACAGGGCTTCATTTTAATGTTATTTCACTTCCTCCTCAGCATTTTCCACTTCACATATATGCAGCAAGTGTCAAGTTTTTGCTGAGACCCATTTATTTTTATATCTTCTGAAGTCTTGATTTATTTTTCCCTTCATAAGCTGGAGGAGAGTTAACAGACTTTATTATTGTTCTGAGAACAAATGATGCTGTCAAGACATTTAGTAGTAAAACTAAAATATGCATCTTTCATTTAGAACTGGTTTAAGTGCTGCAGTTGGCATTATTGGAAGATCAGCTGAAGCTGCTGTTTGAGCCTGTTATACATACAGCTGTAGTAAAGGTATGTTTTTCCTCTGAACTGTTTGGCTGCAACTACTCCTTTTCTCTGTTCTTTTCAACATACATATTTCTTAGTCTGCCAATTTACTACTATCTACATGTAGGATTAGTTATGACTGTTTTGTTTTCATGAACTACCAATGAATGTAGATTTGAACTGGATTTGCAGTAAGTTCATGAAAAATTTGGTAAGGAAGATGCTATCATTGTCATTTGACTTTTTTTAATGAAAATTATCCTTTCCTTAGATATATGGACTGCAACATATACATAATGTCCCACTCTTTTCAATGAATAGTTCCAGTAAAAGGTTTTGTTGAGGCTGGAAAGGGGGGGGAGGGGGGTACCTAATCTGAGACTAACTTTGACTGCTAAATCCATCTGGCTTTCCTGCAGCTTAACTTCTTAATAATATGATTGTTATAAAAAGCATTAGGGCAAAGCTTTCTTTCTTCTATTTTAAGAATGATTGTTCTCTAACTTTTTTTTTTCTATTCATGTTCATTCTCATGTAACTTTAAATCAAATTTAATGAGGAACTCACAGAAGATCTGACAGGGAATTGCTTGTTTAACAAGACACACAGGAACTGGTGTCTTGTTGATGTTAGAATGTTAATAATGTAACAATTAAAAAATGATTATTATTATTTGAACTTCTTTATTATTGATTGACCTTATGTTTCATTCTCCTATCCTGATTTAATTGGCTAAGATGTCATCTGCTTTCAATCTTCTTGAGTCTTTTTTCTCAATCAAAATACCTATTTCATGTTAGGTTGAAGTTCTATTATAAACAATTAAATTTTTGCAGTCTAGCTTGGGCCTAAACTTCAAACAATCTTCTATATAATAATTAGAACATAACCTTAATTTATACAATTTTTATACATTTAATAATGCATAGGATGTCAATATTTGTAGGGACAGGAATGAGTGATGTTGGTTTATGTGTTGAAGGTACAGTGTTTGACACTTTGACTATTATGATATTATTACCTGCAGATGCATTTGTTGGATGTTCACTTGAAGGCAGTATTGTCACTGCTCTAACACAAGAAAATCCCTGTTTCTACGGCAGGCAGGCTCATTGCCTAGGCCACCTGTTGCTTCCACTCTCTACCATGCTCTTGCAGATTTTTATTTGAAGCTTAATTGAAATGCCTTTCTATTTTGGAGATTGTCATTAAGGGATATAACTATTATTGGACAGTCAATAATTTATTTATACAGCTGCTTAATAGCACTAAAATTGTAAAGGTTTTTCAGCCATTCTATGTCAATGTAAATATATGGTATACACGTTGATCAAGTTAGCTTGACATGAGAACTGGTGACCTTAATTTCAGGGTTTTCTTAGATATATATAATGACCTTATGTAAACTATCCAAATTTCTCATTACTAACCAATCCTAATGGCTTTCTAGACTTCGGGTTAATCCACACACTGACACACATATCTCACTTCAGGTTAATTTATATATTTACACATATATAAATAATTAATTATAAATTTGATAAAATTTTAAGTAATAATTTCATAATCAATTATTATAATTATAATTTCACATCAAATTCTCTTATTTTAACTGTGGTTATCTCACACATACATGTGGTTAGTAATCAGCCTCTAATTCTTTGGTGGGGTTATTAGCTTAGTGGTGAGGCAAGCAAGCATATAACTTGTGATTAGACATCTATAATAGTTCTGTTCTGTCAATTCTTTGAAACCAAGTGAAAAGGAATTTCTTTGTTAATTTCGCTTATATATTCCACCTTCATTTCTTGCTTGTTGAGCGTATTCTCTAAGCAAAAACTGCTTCCCAGGTTCCATGTTTGCTACTGTACCTGCACAGTCTTGCTCTTGCAGTCTTTCCTTTTCATGGAAAACTAAAAGGTAAGCAATTAAATCACATAATCATGCCCTTCTTTCTTATTGGCATCTTCCATATATCTCTCTCTTCATGTTTATTTTTAAAAAATGCTATCACTGCATGTTTATTTTCCCCTTCACATAAACACTCACATTATGTTCGATGCACCTGATAATAGGGGATACCTGTGATTAACAATAAAATAAGAAGTTTTGTTGAGTACTTGTACCATGTGGTTCTTCACGCATTGTATCTTACCGTGCATTGAACACGAACTAGCTGGGGCTAATCTTGGGGACATTGTCAATGTGGATGGTGAGGTTAAGGAACAGATTATGAATGCACTAAGAGTGAGAGACACAGGAGAAAGTACTATCATTGGATTACATGGACCAGGTGTTAGAGTGAAGGATTTTGTAAAGACAGCTATAAGGAGGGCTAAGAGAGATCAATTGTTCCAAGTGATTGTGACAGCAAATGTGACCAAGAAACCAGACATTACAAGGATTCAAACAGAAATTGGTGATGCAATAGGTCTCAATTTTGATGATGAGATGGGTGTAGCTGGAAAAACTTGTTGCCTCTGTTATAATAATGGTAATAATAAAAAAATAATGGCAAGTACCGCAGAAAGAGCTCGTCGCCTGCATGATAAAATGAAGGAGCAGCAAAGAGTGCTAGTTGTACTGTATGATCTCCATAAGAGCCTGGATTTAAGCAAGCTTGGTATCCCTTTTGGTGTAGATCATAATGGTTGCAAGATATTACTCACATCCACAAGTCAAGAGGTTTTATCTAACCAAATGAAGGTTCATAAATTGATACAAGTATTATAAAGGTGTGATTATTAGCTTCCAAGAAGAATGGTAGAGACTAGAGAGAGAGATGTTGAAAATCCAAATAGAGATCAATGTTACTATTGGCTTTCATTTTGCTTTTAAGTTATAATTTTATAAATTGTTATTCGGCATTTTGTGTTTCCAAATATATCTGTATAGTTTTGTGAAAGCTTCTTAGTCAGAAGTCTAACAAAAGAAGTTTGTGGTTGTGGATGTAAATCATGAATGTCAGTTGTTATCATATCATTATACTCTTTTTTAGCATAAGATTCAAGTTTTTGAATATCACAATCACAATCACAATAAAATAGATATGATACTAGCGGACATCCCATTACATTTCAAAAACTTGCACTGATAGAATTTGTTAGAAGTGAGTCTAGACTTGTCTATTTTACCTGTAAATACCCTAATATTAATATACTTGACATTTGCAATCAAGTAATTAAGTTTGAATTCTCTCTTAGAAATTGAATGGCAAGGATCATGTTAAGGAAGAGATTATGGAAGAAATTTAGAATCATCAGAGTACAAGGACCAGGTGGTATATATAGTCAATGACACTGCAGAGAATAAGGATATCTAAAGAGACAACTTGTTCCACAAGATTGTGACAACAACAGCTGTGACCAATAATATAAGCCAGATATTGCAAGGATTCAGACAGAATTCGGTAATATATTGGGTCTGAAGATGGATGTAGCTGAAACAACTAACTTGTTGGCATTGTTGCCTGTCCTGTATTCTGAATATGATAAAAAGAAGGGAACATTGTCAACTACTAAGATGAAGGAGCAGCACACATTCATTTTATTTACGTACGAGTTTGAATATAGAACCTCATGATAAATTATCTAAATCCCCAATCACTAGGCCGACTCTAGTGGCCTGGGTAGCAACATTGTACTCTCAGACCTCCACAAGAGCTTTTTTTCTTGGCACCTATGTTGGCCCAAATCATAATAGTTGCTAATTATTACTGGCATGCCCATGTAAGGAGGCCAAATCATAATAATTGTTGTGCACTTAAATGTGATATCAGAACTTATTATTTGCACTTTAATTAAAAGTAAAATTAATAAATTAATAAAAATAAATATTAACTAAGAAATAATTATAACTTAATTTCTTTTTTGTTAAACAAAAGATAATTAAATAAAAGGGAGTACAAAGCGTAACCCAATACAAAGATCCAAAGCTAGCCGGCAAAAGAAAATAAAAATTATAGCAAAGCCGAACAATTAAAAAAGTACCTAATATAGAAAATTAAAAGAAATGTAAAGCACCACCTAATAATAGCACCACAATTATAACTTAATTAAAAATATAATCATAAAACATTATGAATATAATCATTTAACTAAATTAAAATGTAACATAATAAAGTTTTAAAATATAATATATAATTTAATGAGGTATTTAAATGGTTGATTCATTATTTTTAATTAATTAAATTAATAATAAATATAATTTAACATATGAGATAATTTAATTAAATGATTATATATATATATGAGTCAGGATCCGTTGCACACCGGGTGTCAAATTTTAAGAGTTACACATTTTAATAACTTTTTGTGAAATGTGAATTTAACCAATCCAACCGCTGAATTGAAAGTTATTACAAAGTAGATCAAACTTATAAAATTTCATAAAAATCGAAAACTAATTGATACTTTATCAAACTAATTTATTTTGACGTATAATATGTTTTTAAAATATAAGTAAAAGTCTACTATTAAATAACACTAGTGTGTTGACCCGTGCGTTGCACAAGACATTTAGCTTTAAGTGGCAAAATATAAATAATAAAATGATAATTAAAAAATAATGTAATAACATATGTAAATATATGTCACAATTATTTATAATATTAATTACATAATGCCTAAATAAATTATAATTATAATGCTTATAATGCACAAAAAGTATATTTATTGAAAGACTTGAGAAGAATAAAAATATGATTAGTATGATTGTAAAATAAACAAAAAAAAAATGAGTATGAAATATGATAAGAAATAGTGTGAAAATAGAAAATATAAAATAAGTCACGTGTAAAAACATAATATAATAACACGTGTGAAATATGTTATAAGTACTTACAATATTAATTACATGTTGATTAAACAAATTATACACAGAAAATAAACATTTTTTCAACATTGTTTCTTAATTAGGGTGAATTATATTTACTTATTGTAATCTATATATTAATATAACAAATAAATACGAATAAACTTAAAATTTAAAGATCTGTTTTTATTAATTAGTGTTTTTTAATATTTTTACAATTAAACACAACAAAGTATAAATAAAATATTTACCATTGATAAAAATTTATACTAAAATATTCAATTAATTCATACTTTTAATTTAGATACTAATGACTTTTTATGTATAATGTTTAATCCTAGGTGATATTTTTTACTTTATAACTAGCACAGTACCCGTGCGAATGCACGGGTGACGTTGAGTTGTGAGTGATGTTTGTTTATATATATTATTAAATATAATTATATATATCAATTAATGGAAAGTGAAGAACATATTGTTATCATGTTTATAGAAAATAGTAACCAATACATCATAATTATAAATTTAAAATATATTGAGATTTGAGATTGCACAACCCAATCATTTTAATTTTGAGAAAAAGGATTATGCACTGACAATGTAAAAAGTTTTACACAGATGGTTAATCACAACCCTTGATTTATGGTAAGTTTGTTGACTTTACTAATTAATAATTTAAAAGTCATATAAATGAAGAATCATGATTAAACGTCAGTATAAAACTCTTTTACACTGTTAGTGCATACTAATTAAACTCATTAAATTTATATAAAGTGTATGGAAAAATAATTGTTGGGTGAGTTATCTCTACAATTATATGAATGTTTCTGAAAGAAACGGGATTGTCTCATGTGGAGAATTTTTTGTGTTTATCAAAAAGTCATTTTACCGAAGTTTGAATAAAATATCTAAAAGAAAACTAAAAGAAACACAAATGAGAAAAATGTGAGACGTGTACTCCGTGAACAACATAGAGTAAATAACATAGACAAAAGATATAATAAGTGAAAATATTAATGAATAAAATAGAGAGATAAATGCAAAAAACACAATAAATTTAATGAAAATCAACGCATTTATTTTATTTTTTAATGTGTGTTTTTTATGTAATGAAACAGATAAATAAAAATGAATAAGAAGAGAAACAATTTAAATATAATAATAAAAAATAAAATTAAAGTATGATTAAAAAAGAAATGATAAGAGCAGAATAGTCTGTCGTGGAGGATACTTGTGATTAGTAAACAAAATCATTTCATTGAAATGAGAATAAAAAACTAAAAAAACTCAAGTGAAAAACGTGACACGTGTTATGGGGATATTTTTTTGATGAAAGTAAATAAATAAGAGAGATAATAAATGACATATTAATCAATAAAATAGAGAGATAAATGTTATATTGGAAAAACACACTAAATTTAATATAAATTAACACATTTATTTTAATCAAGAATGGATGATTAGAAAAATTATTTTAATATAATAATAATAAAAATAATTAAAGTGTGATTAAAAAAATGGCAGGAGCACGACCGTGAACAATTTTAAGATAGAAAGTAAATAGATAAAGAGAATAAATAAAAAAGATAATAAGTGAAAACATTAGTGAATAAAATAGAGAAATAAATATTATATTGGAAAAAACTTTAAAATTTGATGTAAATTAACACATTTATTGTAATCACGAATATGTTATGAGGGAAACTATTTTAATATAATAATAAAAAAAAAAGTTCAAGTGTGCAAAAGAAGGGAAAAAAAGAAATAGTAGGAGCAAGACCGTCTTTCGTGGTTAATTAAAAAAACCATTTTTGTAATGAAATCGATTAATAACAATGAATAATGAGAAAAATTATTTTAATATAACAATAATAAAAAATAAAAGTGTGATAAAAAAATGAAAATAACATGAGCAACATGCCTCCATGGAGGATGCCCATGGTTCATAAGCAAAAACCACTTTATATAACATGTGTTTTTCTAAAATGAAATAGATAGATAGGAATGATAATGAGAGAAATTATTTTAATATAATAATAAAAAAAATTTAAGATGTGATTTAAAAATGACAGGAGTAGGACTGCCCCCGTGAAGGATACCCATAGACTGTGGTTCATTAAAAATTCCACTTTATTAAAATAAGGGGAAAAAATTAAAAAGAAAAACTCAATAGAGAAAATATGACATGTGTACTGCAGAAACAATTTTAAGATAGGAAATAAACAGATATATAAGAGAGATAATAAGTGAAAATATTATTGAATAAAAAAGAGAGATAAATGATATATTTGAAAAAAATCACTTTTGTAATGAAACGGATTAGTAAGAACAAATAATGAGAGAATTTTTTTTAATATAACAATAACCATAATAATAGAAAGAAAATGAAAGTGTGATAAAAAACAAAAAAAAAAGGAAAAGAAAATGGCATGAGCAAATCTGTCTTCCATGGAAGATATTAATTCATGGTATATAAATAAAAATCACTTTAAATGACATGTGTTTTTATGTAATGAAATAGATAAGCAAAAATGGATAATGAGTTAAATTATTTTAATATAATAATAAAAGAAAATTAAAGTGTGATTTAAAAAGAAAGAAAGAAATGATTGTAGCAGGATTGCCTCCCGTGGAGGATATCCTGTAGACTATGATTCATAAAAAAATCACTTTATTAATATGAGAATAAAAAAATATAAAAACACTCGAGTGAGAAAACGTGACACATTCACTGCGGGAATAATTTTAAGATAGAAAATAAATAAATAAATAAATAGAATAGATAAAAGAAATAATAAGTAAAAACATTAATGAATAAAAAAGATATAAATGATATATTGGAAAAAAATTACTTTTGTAATAAAACATATTTATAAGAACGAATAATGAGGAAAAAATATTTAATATAATAATAGTAGTAACAAAAAGAATATGCAAGTGTGATAAAAAAGAAAGAAAGAATATGCAAGATTTTATGTAATGAAACAAATAAATGGAAATGGATAATGAGAGAAATTATTTTAATTTAATAATAATAATAACAGAAAATTAAGGTGTGATTTCAAAAAGAAACAACATTGCATCCGTGTAGGATACCTGTAGAATGTGATTCATAAAAAAATTCACTTTATTGAAATGAGAGTAAAAAAAACTCAGGTGAGATAACGTGACACGTGTGCTGCGAGAATATTTTTAAAATAAAAATAAATTGATAAATATAATATATGAGAGAGGTGATAAAAAAGAGATAAATGATATATTAAAAAAAGAGAAAAAAGATTGTGCACTGACAATGTAAAAATTTTTACGCGGACGGTTAATCACAACCCTTGATTTATGGTGAGTTTGTTGACTTTACTAATTAATATTTTAAAAGTCATATAAATGAGTGCATACTAATTAAACTCTTAAAAAACACTTTAAATTTTATATAAATTAACACAATTATTTCATTTGTTAATATGTATTTTTATGTAATGAAACAGATAAATGAAAATAAATAATGAAAATTTTTTTAAGTAATAATTATAAAAAATAAAATTACAATATAAAATTGAAAAGAAAAAACTAAAAACACAAACATACAAAAACATTGGAAAGTGAAACATTAAAAAGGAGAAAGCATGAGTGAGGACATTAAAAAAAAATGGAGAATGACGCGTGTAGCTCTTGGCGAACTCTTTTTTATAGGTATATAGATATAGATAGATATAGATTAAAATGGTAATAAAATTTTAAGTAAATATAATCAACACAAAGTTTAATATTCTTATGATAAAAAATTTCCTCTAATATTGTTTCTTGATAAGAATCTTGCTTAAAAAATATAGGTATTTATCGGAATTATTATAAGTTGAATACCATTATTTTCATATAGAATGGTCATCCCCGTGTATTATTCTTATATTCTTAAATTACCATGTCTCAATACAAATGTACTATTATGATTTAGTTATTAATGTGTTTTTCTTAAAAAAAATTATTTCTATGTGTTATAAGTCTATTTACCCCTATAATTTAAAATTAAATATTAAAATATATAATTTGTAAAAAATTTTCATCCTGGAGAAAATTATATCTACCTCTTGTAATCTATATACTAAATTAATAATTAAATATTAATAAACTTATTATAAAGATATTCCCATGTGGTATTTAAACAAATATTTTAAAAAAGATTAAAAAATTCCATGTATAAATACACAATTCAATTTTAAAATTCAATAATTTTTATGAATTATTTATAATATATTTTTACAACTAAAAAGCAACAAAATAAAAGTAACATTTACAATCAAGTCAAATTTATATTAAAAAATTCAATTAAAGTGTATTTTTAATTTTTTTCCCACTTACCTAAAAACTGTACTATTAATTTTGATATTTATGAGCTTTCATATAAAATATTCATTTCCGTATGATATTTTCTTACATTATCATTTAAATAATAATAAATGTTCATATGATATATGATCAACACAAATTTTAATATTAAATACTTTATTTTAATACCATTCTTTGAGTAAATTAAATTTGAATTTATTTTTATTTAAAATTTTTAATCATGTGTGATTTACTTTCACCCTATAACTAAATTATTAGTAAGTTTTCTCGTAAAGTTGTATTCCCGTTTGATTTGATTTTACTGTATAAATTAATTGTTATGAAGAATTTTCTTGTAATTTTTAACCTGTAACTTAAATATTTGACCCGTATTTTTATTTATTATCATTTGAAAAATGAAAAGAATGATAGAAAACAATTAATCAACGTCAAATAAAGGATTTTTGTTATTTGACTATAATTTAGCCAAAGGTTTTTTGTTACAATAATTTAGCAAAATTTACAAATTTTTTTAGATAAATTTAATATTGTAAATATGGAAAGGCTTTAATTATGATATAATAACCAAAATTAAATAATTACTATTATTGCAATTGTTGTAACATCCTAAAATTTATTAAGTAAAATATTAATTAAATTAAATAAATAAGTAAAGGATATAATTAATTAAATAGATGAATAAATAATAAGATTAATATTATTATTAGTTTTATCCATAAAGCTACTTCATTTTAAAAAGAAGATAAGGGGGTTGAGAGTGGGCCCAAGCCCAATTAGGCATTCTAGTAAGGAGGGGTTATCAGTTCACCCTAATCTTTATTCGTATAATCTTCAGAGAGCGAAACGCTAAGGAGGGGAGAAACCGAGTCTCAAGAGGGGATTGCTACAGAGTGAGCATCAAGAACCAAGAAAGGGACTTCCTTGCGGTTAATCGATCTTCGCTTAAGGTACGGTGGGGGAGGGTGCTGCTTGTATATGCGTGTAAAGGTGCTTGGGTAGTGAGGGCAACCATAAGACCCTCTAAGACTCTAAATTCGATATTGATGTATATATATATTAAGTATTGTATGATGAAAATATGTTGATTGATGATTAATTCTGTGAATCTTGGTGAATCTTGATTGAAATAGAAGAGGGTAGCGAGAATAGCCAAAATGGGTAAATAAGGATTTGATGATTTGGGATTTTGATGGAATAATTGTGCAAATTTGTGTAAAGATTGGTGTTTTTGCTGAGTTTGTTTGATATAAACGTGCATGATTGATGTATTAACCTTAAGGATTGATTAGAGGTTGAATAAGAGGGTTTAAAAGGGGTAAAAATCGCAAGAATTGTCATCTCGTGTCGCGAGTAATCGATTACAGAGGTATGTAATCGATTACAGAGTGTTCTGGGCAGCAACGAAGTGATTTTGACTTGCTGGTAATTGATTACAGGGGTATGTAATCGATTACTAGAGAGCTTGTTTGCTGGTAATCGATTACAGATGGTGTGTAATCGATACAGATGGTGTGTAATCGATTACCAGAGTTTTGACAGCTTTCTCACCTGAGAAAGAATACGTTTGTTAAGGGTGCAAACGAGCTCGGAACCCTATCATATAATATATCAAACCGAAGCCCCGGATCTTAACTTTCTAATAGAAGTGGAATTATCTTAATTGGACACATAGAACTCTAGATATTTCCAAGTTAGTGCACCAAGGTCATTAAGCTTAAAACTTGAAGACTCCAAAATTGAGGAATCGCCTCTGGTAATCGATTACAGCTGTTTGGTAATCGATTACCAGGTCAAAAATGAGTATGAGAGTGTTGTTTTTGTAATCATTGTGATCCTTTAATTATTTGGTGTTAATTATATAATTTGTTTGTGGAATTAAGAGAGTTAGGTTTCTGCTTATAGAGTATTGATTGTGGATGAGTTGATGATATGAATATCCCATGTGATGTTAGATGTTTATAGTATTGAGTTCATGATGATGATGTATTGATGTATTGAGTTCATGGTGATGATGTATTGAGGTATTGAGTTTATGATGATGAGGTATGAGATGTGTGATGATGAGGTATTGATGTATTGAGTGTATGAGGTATGAGGTGTATAATGATTATATATTGATGCATTGAGCATATAATGTGTGTTGTGATAATGATGATATATTGATGCAATGAACATACGATGAGTGTTATGATGATGATGATATATTGATGCGTGAGCATATATGATGTTGTACCTGAGATACACAAGCCTAGTGAGGGGTAGGGTGTAACTCAGGGAGGTGATTGTACTTGAGATACACAAGCCCAGTGAGGGGTGGGGTGTAACTCAAGGAGGTGATTGTACTTGAGATACACAAGCCCAGTGAGGGGTGGGGTGTAACTCAGGGAGGTGATTGTACTTGGGATACACAAGCCCAGTGAGGGGTGAAGTGTAGCTCAGGGAGGTGAATGTTGTACCTGAGTGTAACTCAGGGAGGTGAGTATTGATTATGTTGGTGATTATGGTACCTGAGTGTAACTCAGGGAGGTGAGTATTGATTGTATTGGTGATTATGGTACCTGAGTGTAACTCAGGGAGGTGAGTATTGATTGTGTTGGTGATTATGGTACCTGAGTGTAACTCAGGGAGGTGAGTATTGATTGTGTTGGTGATTATGGTACCTGAGTGTAACTCAGGGAGGTGAATATTGATTGTGTTGGTGATTATGGTACCTGAGTGTAACTCAGGGGGTGAGTATTGATTATGTAATTAAATATGGTACCTGAGGTGTACAAGCCTAGAGTGGGTGAAGTACAACTCAGGGAGGTGCATGACGATGATGATGAAATGATGATATTGATGATTGTGATGAGTATGATGATATTAATGATAATGATGAATATGATGATAAGATGATTATGATGATATGATGATTATGATGAATATGATGAAATGATGATATTGATGATTGTTATGAGTATGATGATATTAATGATAATGATGAATATGATGATTATGATGAGTATGATGATATTGATGATAATGATGAGTATGATGATATGATGATAATGATGATTGTGATGATAATGGGAATTGTGATGATTGTGGTGATATTGATGATGTTGTTGGTGTATATGATGATGATGATTATGTTTTACATTTGATAGTAGAATAAGTTATATGATGATGTTGTTTACATAAGGGTGAGGATAAGGTAGTCTCCTATGTGTATGTATGAGTGGTATTCTTTTCCTCACCGTTTCTATCCGTGGTTATTATTTACATGTGATGACGATGGCACCTCAGGTGCCGAGTATTGAGTTGATGGTTGTTGTTCTGATACATGTGACATCAGAGCTTAGTAGTGGGAGTTTTATTTTATATTTCTATTTTGGAGAGATTTGTGTAAACGGTTTTAAGTGTCTTATAAGGCTAAGAATGATGTTTTACTATTAACTTTTGAGGTAGTAATATTTTATTTACTTTGAAAACCTTTTGACTCTAACTTCTATTTTGAATAAGTTGATTTTGAAAAGAATTGAGGTTTTAATTGAGTTGAAATGTGAACCTTTTTACCCAATGTGATCCGTTATTTTCCTAAGTCTTCCGCTTCGTTGATTATATAAGAGTTCGGGTAGAAATGTGTCACAATTGTAAAGGTTTGTTTTTAATAAGTGCTTTAGAATTTTTAAATTCATGTTATATTTTTATTCTTCTTATATATTTCATAAAATATACTAAAATGTTTTTATAATAAATGAATACAAATATTTATTTATTTTAAAATCTAAATGTTTATTTATTTTTTATTAATATTATAATTTTCAAACAAATTAAATTATTTATTTTTATAAGATAAAAATTAAAAAAAAATTGGAGGCTTTTCAAGTAAATAAGAGGATAAATTATTACTATTATTATTATTATTATTATAATAAGTCAACAATTGTAGTGATATTTTAACAAACATAATTATTATAACTAATTATTGATGATTATTAATGTTAACAATTTAAATGGGAAACTGACTTACTATATTTAGAATTTTTTTGAAAGAAATTTACTTTTTTATCCTTCTTTTATGTTTCAAAGGATGATTTCACTACCTTAATTATATATATATATATAAAGATAAAGATACCTACACTCATTAATTTTTATTAAAATTTATAAATAATTATTTGTATTTGTAGTGTAACAACCAATCATAATAATAAACGTCCCGATTAAATACACGTAATAAGTTCACTTAATATATTAAATATATTGACCATTACACATTTACTCGCATTAACAACAATAACAAATATAAATAAGGGGTTAAGCTGAGACAAAATACTAGACATTACATAATATACTATTAGGTCAATCTTCCAAATCTTGAGACTAGAACATTGGTGCCTACCGTGGGGCGATAAAACTCTTCTCATCGACCACAAAATGCTCACAAATTATCAAAGAATGAAGGGGAATGATAGTAAATGTCATGCTAATCTCCGAGTACATCTTAAACTCGACCATCATTGCAATTGTTTTGGCTTGTAGATGCCAATTCAAAGAATCATCAAGATGTTCCAGACTTCCAGTAGTAAAGTGTACATACCCACAAAATACATTTGTATAAAAGTTTCATTCACATGTACCAACAAATTAATAAACTTTTTTATAGCCTCAATTATATTTATAGACATACTTTTTGTTATATTGATAAATATATTTTTTTTTTCTCGATTGTTATTAATTTGGCCGAATTACATTGCCAGTTTAGTAGATTTTAGATAAATTATCATTCCTCACATTTCTTTTAAATTTTACTTTAAAATAATGCATGTCTATATTAGCCCTAAATTAAATTACTCTAAATTGTTGTTTATCATTTTCATCATTTTATACCAAAAAAATAATGCTTATACAATAGTTGAAGTCGACTCTCATTCTTCTGCTATTAATTTCAAAAAATCACAGTAAAACTAGTAACGTGTTGAGAGAAAAACACATCCTTTGATTATAAATATATTAATTTCATTTCATGATTACCTCAATTGTTTAAATCTATATTATTGTTTTAAATTTGTATTGTCGTAATTTATTGTCATTATTATTATTTATGTAATTATAGAAATTAAAAAGAAATAATGATACGATTAAAGAAAATAAAATTGTGTCTTGTGGAGACAATCAATGATGACAAAAACATTTTTGGTCCAATCCGACCGCGTTTAGTCTAAAACAACTCGGACAAAATCATTATTGGTCAAAGCAGACCACATTTAGTTTGAGAATAACTTGAACAAAATCATCATTGATCCAAACCAACCACGTTTAGCATGTCAGTATGAGAATAACTCGGACAAAATCATTATTGGTCCCAACCGACCATGTTTAGTTTGAGAATAACTAGGACAAAATAATTGATCCAAGCCATGTTTAGTCGTCTGAGCATAACTTGGACAAAATCATTGGTCCAAGCGAACCACGTTTAGTCTGAGAATAACTTGGACAAATTCATTATTGGTCCAAGTCTACCATACTTAGAATTAATTCAACAACTACCGATATTTATTATTTCAGCTGAGATACTTACGTCTATTAATCAGACAATTTCTAATAAAGTCCAAGCACACAACCGAACATTTAAGCTCGCTAATTCAGCTACGCCAAATTTATGAGTTAATTAGGGGATTGTGTACCGTTATAGCATGTAATCGACCAATCATAATAATAAATCCCGATAAAAAATCATGTAATAATTTAACTTAATATCTTAAATATATCGACCGTTACACATTTACTCACATTAACAACAATAACAAATATAAGCAAGGAGTTAAGCCGAAAGGGACAGGGATACTAGACATTACCGAATATACTACTAACTAGGTCAATCTTCCAAATCTTAAAATCAGAACAATATTCGTACTCATTTACTAGATTTTAATTACCTTATAAGTATCAGTTGAACTCGAGTCTAATTCACATCTCTACCCTCATGTCAAGAGGTATTGTCCAACCATATGAGCATGAAACCCATGCAAAGATTTAGAAGTGTGATTCTCTTCCAACAAGAACTTGAGCTAGGTAATAATAATGTAATGTTAATTTTTTTTTCATACATCACTCTTTTTTTTTCACACTTCACTCTCTTACCTTTCCCTTTATATTTCTTTCTTTGTTTTTTTTTTCATCATATAACATATTTTTCACTTTTTCTTTTTTTCTTTCTACAACTTTCTTTGATTTCCACACATTTCATGTTGTAATTTGGAGTGTAAAAGAAGTATTTTCCATAAAAATATAATTATTACCTCTGATATCATAGAATAACATTTATTACCTTTAAACCACCTCTTTAGATATGATTACACTATGTCAAATTGGGGCTTTTACCGCGCTCAAATTAACGCGGTTACAATTAATAACCGAGTTAAAATACAGTAAAATGATCAATTACCGCAGTTCCAAAAACGAACCGTGGTAATAGAAATAAAGTTGTGATTTTATATTTTAATTTTTTTAAGTTTTAGAAGAAATTACCGTGGTTCCGAAAATTAATCGCGGTTAAAAGCTTAAAATTGTAAATTATCGTGGTTCTAATTAGCAACCGCGATAATTATGACTTAAATTTTAATTTATTTTTTAGAATTTATCCCGGCTCGGAAAAGGAACCGTGGTGATTTGTATTAAACATAGACCCTCCCTTTCCTCACGAGCAAAAATCCAAAAAAGAAAACCCTTCTTCCTCCCAAGTCTCGTTGATGTCCGCCGTGCACCCTGCTCCCTCCGTGACGTCGCTGCTACAGCAACTGCGCTGCTCCTCCGCCTTGCTGCCTGCACGTTTTCTTCCTCCCAAGTCTCGCCGTTGTCCGCCGCGCACCCTGCTCCCTCCGTGACGTCGCTGCTGCAGCAACTGCGCCGCTCCTCCGCCTTGCTGCCCGCACGTTGCTGTGAGTTTGTTTTGTTGTGGAATTGCTAGAAACTAGGTTTATGTTGTCTAACTTATCTGTGTGGCCGCACCTTGCTGCTAATGTAGTGCCCACACCTTGCTGCTAATGTAGTGCCCACACCTTGCTGATTTTATTGGCCACATTAGATGTGAATTGAGTCTCAGATTGAAAGTTGGGATGGGAATTTGCTCGCACCTTGGATACAACCATATTTTCTGAATAGCTTAGATCTAGATGGAATTGCAAAACCGATTTTATTCATATTTAATTAAATGAGTAAGAGGTGTTAGATTTCAGAACAATTTTTTAGGTATGGCTCTGAATCAATTTTTTTTGCTCTGGTTATGCTAAAAGGCTCTGATTTTTTGGCTCAAAATAAGTTGGTTGCATGTGATTGTTTTAGTATGTAGAGAAAATACTTGATGTGTTGATTGTGTGTTAAGGCTGTTTCAATCTCTTGATGCTGGTCAATTGCTCAAAATAAGATGGTTGCTTTTTTTTCTTAAGAAATTTTAGGAAATTTAGGCTGTATCAATACATCTATTACTGTATCAATACACCTATTATCAGGAAATTTAGGCTGTATCAATTCTCCCTTTTTTTCATTTCTTTACACCTATTAGTGATGATTCAGAAGCTTTGTTCCTTTAATGTCGGGCCATCTTAAATTTGATTTTGGTGATGCAGAAGCTCTCGAAAGAATTTTAAAGATTCTTCATTGTTTTGTATACTTTTTCTTTGCTTTATCAGTATATTTTGCTTTAGCATGACAAAACTTTGATATTTACTATTTGAATTTTCTCTCTGATGAACTGCAGAAAAATGGAGACCGCATAGCTGGATTATTTTAGAACCTATCCAAGGTGAAGCATGGGTATGTTTTCTGAGAATACATATATTTAATCAGCTTTGTAACTCTCAGTATGTTGATTAAATTGAGATGCTAAGGAAGTTTCTATATATCCATCTCTTTCTCCAATATGTTCACTGAAATTAAAGAAAAGACTGATGTGAATGTTTTCTATTAAAAGAATTTTCCATGCTGCATGGTTTAGTAAAATATGTAATGGTGTCTAGAATGAAAAATTGCTAAAGCATTTTTGACGTATCATTTAACATGGACAATAATGCAGAAAAACACACCACAAATTCTTTATTCAGTGAACTAATGTTTAATGGAAAGTTAATCTACCAATATTAATAAAGTTTCTTTGCTTGATATACCAGGTAGAACATGTCTAACACAGCTAAAATTTTGAACATTTTTCTCTTCTTTTTGTATTCCTTGGCCATGTGAAATGCACTGTTTTTTAATTTCAGTGTTCCTTATGTTGTATGTTTTGTTCAATTCAAACAACGGATATATTAATTTCCTTGCGAGAATGTAAATATGATGTATGATAGCTTTGATTATATATTATAACATGTCCCTGCCTCCCTGGTGCCATGGAGCAGATGAATTTGGGTATACGTTGGCTGATATTTTAAATTTCTGAGAGTCAGAGATTGATCAAAATCTCATAAAGTTTGTGTTTTGAATTTCTGTCTCTATTTATCTATTTATACAATGTGCCCAAAGACCTTTGAAAAAGCATGTGTTTTGGAGGAGTATATTGGATCATGAAGGAGGTAAAGCTCTTCATGCTTCTTTTATATTAACACTACAAGAATTTTATGAATTTGCTACCAAGTTTAGCTGCAAATATTCTCTGTAGTTAACGAAGAGCTAATTTACTTCTAATTAGCTACAAAAACATATCTTCCTTGCTAATTTTCGAAAAATAAACTTATTAATTTGATTTGCTCTTATTCTTCACAAACACTTTTTTCTAACTCTCGAATTTCTTTCCCCGGTCGGTTGCTTTTTCTTTCACGCACCTTGTTTTGCCCACACTCATGGTGATCAAATATAATGTTCAGAGTTGTAGAATGAATCATGTTTTTCCTCCTCTCTCTTCGTTGAAGTTCCTTTCTCTCGATTAGGGTTTACAACGAATCAATCTGCTTGTGATTTCTCTCACTCTCTTTTCATTTGTTTGCGATTTGTTCTTGTTGAATGTGTTTGCCATTCCTCATCAATTGTGTTTATGATTTCTCATTATTGAAGCTAATATCTGCATTTTTGTGTTTGCTTTCTTATTGGTATGATCTGTGTTTGAGCTAAGGAGAGAATTAATTGCTAGCGAAGCTTAGCTTTATCAATTTTTGCTTCCAATTTGGATTAGAAACATTTTTCTAAACATTTTTCGCTTTAAAATCACTGAAGTGCCTAAGATTACATGCTGCCAAAATTTGGAGGTGTTTGTCAAATTTAGGAATCGAATTTCAGGCTCATACTCTTGGCTTCGACAATTTGCTATGCTTCACTTTAATCATCTTTCTGCTAGGATGTTTACTATACTATCAAATTAGCCTTGCTTCTTATATTTTCCTTAATAATCGATTTTGTCTTTATAACTAGAAATGTATTTTTTTTTTTTGTCTTCTCTTGATTTGATATGCATTGTGACTATACACAATAATTTGACAGAAAGTATGAGCTAAAACCTTTCTTCATGGAATGAGCGGTTGATATTGTAATTTGATTCTTTTATCCCACGCCTCAAAGGTGTTCAGGGTTGTAGTATTTTGTTGCAGGTATTACAACCAAATATTATTTAATGTTGGCATCTCTTTTCCTCTCAAAATAATATATTGTATTAAAGAAATGTTGTGCTTTATTATGCCATGTGTTTTATTAGGCACTAGAAATTGAAAAGACAGAGAAGGACAAAGGTGATTTGATTAATCCTCTTGTTATTAGGCAATAGTACTTTTCTAAGATTTGTTTTATTTTAATTTTGATTTTTTAGAAGGTAGTCTTCTTTACATTCACCATAATTCCTCTCGGGTTTGTTTCTAACTGCTTCTCAGGAAGGCTGCCACACTTATCGCAGGGGATTCTGGAACTACTTCAGTATGGATAAGTAAGAGTAGTTGTATATTCTCAGGTTCTTCTGTACCTGAATTTTATGTTGTGGAGTGTGAACTATATAAATATATTTTCTACTTATGAAAGTTATTTGATTTAGTTGGAACTAGCTAGAATAACTTGTGTAAAGGTGCTTGATTCTCTAATACTATACTTAATTTGTATTGTTTTATCTTCTTTTAGTTTAAAAGCTCATGTAATCAAAGTTAACTATATGAATATGTCTTGTCATATGGGTATGAAACAGAATTCAAGGGACTTACACAAAAACCTCTTTCATCAAAGGTGTTGTTGAGTTGGCTGCTGTTGGTGCTATGTTTCAGCATGAATCTCTTCAAGTGACTAACAACTTTGGTTTTTCAGGTAGCTCCAATTTATTGATGGTATTTCTATTTTCATTCTCATCATTATCATTGCTATTTTCCCGTCTCTTTGATGCTTTCTCTTGCAAATTCTTGTAAATTAATTGTAACAAGATACTTAAAGCAGAGGCTGAAGCAACTGGTATGGTTATGAAGGTTGAATTTTTTGTTCCAATATTTTGAGTTTACAGCAAATATCTCCAACAAAACCAAGCCAGGAAAGAACTGCAGAAATGTAAGCAGTCTTGTTAACTTGTCTAATTTTTTTACCTATCATTATATAATTATATTATCATACTTAAATTAAATTTCTTTGCAGTATTTGGTTATACAAGATGATTTCACATGTTCTCTGCAATCCTAACTCTATTCTTGTATAGGGGATGATACAGTGTTGAGTTACACCTGTTATTCTTGCGGCTTCAAGGATAGGCTAATGATTTCAAAATCTAGTATAGCGATGTGGTTCTCCTACTTTTTCTTCCTAGGGTCTATTTCCTGATCCACTTAAGTACAAGACTCAAGTATAATTATAAGATCCACTTAAGTACATAATATAGTATATATTAGTTTAGTGTGCTATATATATTATTTAACACACTATTAATTGAAATGGTTGTGGTGTCCAGATTGGTGTAAAGAAGGGTATAATAAGATCCACTTAAGTACAAAATATAGTATATATCAGCTGAGTTTTTAATCCACAGGACAACCAAGACCCTCTGTAACTAAATGCATTGTAGCCCCCAACCATTGTGCCATTTTGCTTCCTACCCTCTTGAACTACTTAAGAATCTCTTCATGATTCTCAAGATATGGAGCATAATCTTTTGAGCTCTTTAAGGTTGGAAATTTACAATACATGTATGACCGTTTGTGTTCATACAGATATGATAATGTAGTCTTGATGCATTTTCTTTTATCACCTTTTGCTGATGCTTATGCTCTTGTGAGCTTTGTATTCAATATTTTCATTGAGTGATTCGTAGGTCTATTTCCCAAATACTTGTGTATTATAACAATGCCATTTTTGAACCAGATATCATATTCCAGGGGAGTCACTATCCAGTTTAGAAATGAGGAGAGTGCAGCCTTCCACTCTGTAGTCGAACAATGGAAGAAGGAACCCAATGTTCAAGGTGCTGCTTTGTAAATTTTGTGTAAACCTTTGCCTAGAACCTTTATCCTTCAACATGCCTATTTTGTGTTTGCTGGTTAAACAAATTTTTTTCTTTTGGTGCACTGGTTAAATTTTGGAAGTATGATCTATGGAAAGCTAGCAAATTTGTTAGGCTATTTACTACTAGTAAAACCTTGTTTGGTGTCAGGTATCTATGTTTAAAAAAGGGAACTTCGAATATTTTATTATTCATGGAAAAAAAATTAATTGCAGTTCTTCTTATGTTGCATTGGATCTCATTGCATTTAATTTTTGCTAGACAGTGTTGATTTTATGCCTTATAGCGTTCTTAATCTTAAGTTTTCTTTCATGGGCCCAACACCTAAATTGTTGTCTCTGACAACTCACTCTCCTGCCAAATATCTCTGGTGGTTATAACTTTACATTTTTAACATGGATCATGATCATAGATACACTTGTTTTATTTATATTTTATACATTTCAGTGATTATTTTACTGATTCTCACAAGTTCCTTTTTACTTCATGCATGACCACTTTCATTATTTATCAGTAAGATATGATTTTTTTTAATTATATATTTATTTATTTAATCTAGGAGGAAACTTACCAAACTTAGCAAATTTGTTGAAAAGATAGAGCCGCCTTCTGCAAAAATGTTGCAGGACTATGTGCGGAGCGGACAGGTTTACCTTGTTTTCCAACGGCCCTCATTTTTTTCTTTCTGAATTCTACATGTATATTTTTTATCTTCACCTAATGAATTCATTAATGATATTGTTTTAGGAACCATTTTTGCAGAGTCCTGCAACCGCACAGTCTGTGACTATGCTGGTTATAACTCCAAAAATATCTCCACCATTCTTGCAACGCAGAACACCTGTGCTGGTTAGTACTACTAGTAATGCCTTCATGTGTGCTTATGGTCAATGACATTGCTAACTCAGAATGCTAATGATACTTTTGTATATTTGTTTTCAAACAGTACCACCGAGTCCAAATGGTTCACCAGGATCGAGTGATTCAGGTTCATGAGCATCAAGGAGCATCCCGCATGGCTGGGTTTGGAATAATCTTATTGCCATTCACTTACTTCTCTAAGTTAAAAATACGAGAACACTCCTGCAAAATACCTATCATTATTAGAGTAACCCTTTACTCCCTTTAATTCAATAGTTTTGCTTATAATATATTTGATCATGCAAAAGAGCTGAATAAGGATGTTACCTTTCGAAACATCTTCAATATATGGATCGTGGTGTTATGTAGTGGTAAGCATTGAACTTTGATTTGCCTTTCCTTTTTTGGACAAACTCATAATTTTCTCCTATGGTTTCTCATTTCTCTTTTGAAACTGCTTCTTAATTTGTCCATCTCTAATGCCTCTTTTTTTATTTTGTGTTGTACAGCTCTGCCTATAGCTTCTCTCTTTCCTTATCTCTATTTGTGGCTGTGAAAAATGGAATAGGAGTAGATATTGTATAACCAAACTGCATTAGTGGTAGATATTGTAGTCTTCAGTAAAGTTCAAAAGTTGCAGTAGTAACTACTCTTTCTTCTTGTCTTATTTTTCAATGGGTTTTTTTTTTTCTAGAAATATTAACTAGTTTTCACTACAGAATAGGACATTTTAGGATAATGTATGTAGTAGGAGGGAGTATCCTAAAATTCTGCTTTATGTTAGGATTTTTAATAAAATAACTAGAAATTAACTACAGAATAGCTATGATACTCTGGCTTTTTACCACGGTTCCTTAATCCAACCGCGGTAAAAAGCTCCAGATTTTTACACTGCCCATCTTTTCTGCCGCTGTTACTTTTCGGAACCGCGATAAAAAGACTTACTCAATTACCACGGTTCCGAAAAGTAACCACAATAAATACCTTTTATCTCATCGCAGTAGAACGCAGTTGTAACCGCGATAAAAAACCTTTTTTGGTATAGTGTTATTTTAAATATAAATGATTCAAGTATAAGTATAGATTTTTTTTTTTTTTGTCAACAAATATAGAGTTGAATAGTGAATAGAAAACAGGTTGCTTGGGCTTCCTTTCAACCGCAAATTAGCTTCTAAGTCACGTTATCAAATGCCCATCCATTTTTAAGCATAAAATATTCCAAATCGTAGAAACATCATGCTTGTTCAAACTTCACGTCACTCCAAATAACAAATTGGATAGAATGGATTCAAGCCACGCAGTAACTGAGGAGCTAAGAACAGAGATTATGCGTTTCTCTCTTTAGAACAATGTGGAAAAAACTTTATGATCATGGTTATATCATTGTTTTTATAATTATAAAATGGATGGAGTGAACCACCACCACAATCCTCACCAAAAGATAATCACTAAAGCAAAAGAGATGTGTTATCATATGCTATATATATATATATAAACAATAATTCATACAACACATTTTTATCTCGTTTATCATATTACTCATCACATTCCATACTTCTTTCTCTTTTATCTCTTTTTTTACTTAAGGGGAGTCAGACATGTACCACTTGAACCAACCCGATTGGTTTTTCTCTTTTCTCTCTGCATCTCTTTATGTTAGTTTAGCTGATATATATTTTATATACAAAAAGTATTTCTCTAAACAATATATCAATTGATTAATAAATAAAATGAAAAGGAAAAAAACATATGCTAAGAATCAATACTCTAATGTGAAATATGATTATCTAAACAAATGCTAATTTTTCATAGGAAAATACTTGATGTATACTCATAGGAGGTGTATATACATCTAAGGGAGATGAGAGAGTTAAGAAGAGAAGAGAGAGAAGAAAAAATTGTGATGGGTAATATGATGAAAAAGAAAAGAGTAAAATATATTTTTGTCATGTAAAATAAGCAATTTTTGTTTGTTTGCAAATTGTCCTTCCTATCTATTTATTAATGATGTGTCACATTATTTTTTCTAATTACATGTTCTATGTGGTTAATACTCTTTTTTTAATCTTTCCTAGTCATATCCAAATTTATTATAATTTATCACTTTTATAAAAACAATTCCTCTTCTTCTTAAAAATAAGTTACAAGTTCAAACTCCAGCTCATTTTCTTGGGGTTAGGTAAATGTAAGTCATTGATACCATGGTTTTTGATCCTTATTTGGGTTATGGAATTCCCTGTGATAAGAGAGATGATTTTAGGGCTTTTGATGATTTATGAAAAGGTGGTGAACTTTTGGTGTTCCAAGAGAATTGGTGGGTGTGGGTGTGGGTGCAGATGCACAAATAGGGTGCTCTTGAAGGGAAGAGATGGAATGAGAGCGAGAAGGTGTCAGATAGATAGAATACACAATTAGGAGAGAATGTGTCAGATCATGAGGGAACACATGATAAATAAAAAGATTGAGAAGACATTTTTAATAAAAATAATTTATAGAGATAAAAATAAAAATCGTTAATTTTATATGGAAAAAAACATAATTTATTTAAGAAAATATAGAGTAAAATGATATCGAGGTGTATGAGAATCATTGTTGTATATATATATATATATATATATATATATATATATATATATACTTTAATTTTCTTATTCGAACTTAAATATAATATCTTACTCAGTCCAATTATTATAAAATGACAAAAACATTTTCTTATTTTATTTCACCTATCATTTGATGGTTAATTTTAAGGACTTATACAATGTCTCTTCCGTGGGTCATAATCAGAAAAATAATATAATAGTCGTAACGCCAACCATAAGGGCATACTTTACAGTAGCAAATAACAATCTTGTTCATGACTTGTTTTGTTATTCACTTATTATAATAATATAACAATTCATGAGTCATAAACGAATTTAATGTTTCTTAGTAGATAAACTAACATCAATATTAATTTATTATCAACATCATGTATTATTTATAAATACTTTTAAATCACTTTCACATTATTGATCTATCTAGTTTTTTTTGTTTGCACAAAGTTAAATTTAATTTTTTATGAAATAATATTTGATGAATTACCCCTTATACTGTGACGTCCTTCTACCCCATATTATTATATGTTTCGTAAATAGAAGTTTAGAACATGTAAAGTCCTTCGGTGGGTAAAAAGGTACACAAACACTCTTAATAAATCTCATAGTTCGAAAACGACTTTATTAAATGAACTCAAACTCCAAAAATAAATTAATTATAAACAGCGGAAATCTCCATAGGAATAAAAACAATTAATAATCTACTGCCATACAAGGCATCCAGAAGTTCATAAAAATACTCCTAATCTAGGAACATGGTAAAACCCCCAAGCACACCTTGATGTCACATCTACCAGAGCATACCCTTTTATTCATAATCGACACCAATTGTGTCCTCCTCAACACCTTTAAAATATATCCACAGAATACGGTGAGGAAAAGGAATACTACCTATACATACACATAGAGAATACCCATCCTCACCCACAACATCATGTCATCAATACATTAAATCACCAATAAATAACATTCATATAACTCTACATATATTTAATCATCTATATCAACATATACATGTCATACCATTATTCCTATTCATAACACATAAATATATCTTTTATACATTCATCAAGCTCATCATCATCATAACCTCATCATATATCATCATATAATTCTCATACCATCATTCACCCAATTAATCATTTATTCTATTCTCACACATAATACTCATCATCATCAATCGTCATTTAATAACACAAATTCGTCATCAAATATCACACACATCAATACTCCTCTCCTCATCTACCCAAAGATCATGACTTGGAACTCCACATAATGGGTGCATCTCGTCAATCACTCTAGTTAGTACCAAGATAGTCTACCGGTGTTACCACACACTATCTGATAGGTTGTACCCCTTTATGGGCCCGCACAACGACATTTGACCCTAGGTTGTACCCCCTCTATGGGCCCGTACAATCACTTCTAGGTTGCACCCCCTCTATAGGCCTGTGCATTGAACGCCCCATCTTGATCCCCTGAGTTGTACCCCCTCTATGGGCCCGCACAATTCAGGTCTCATCACATATGCTCAAGGCATCTCTCCTAAGTTGTACCCCCTCTATGGGCCTGCACAACTTAGATAACATCATCATCAAAATGTGATATACACCATCATCATAAATCATCATTATCACGCATTAACATGCTCATCATCAAACATCATCATTATAAAGTGATATACACTTATCATCATCATCATACATCAATATGCTCATCATTAAACATTATCATAATAAGGTGATATACACCGACATCATTATCATCATCACACTCATCATCAATTATCATCATAATACATCATCATCAATTATCATCATAATACACCATCATAAGCATTGCAATCCTCATCAAACATCATTAACCATCAACATCATACTCATTATAAAGTACTCTCAAACAACATCAATCATCATCAAACAGTTAGGATCTCAAAATCCACTCTGGTAATCGATTACCAACCTCTAGTAATCGATTACCCGCAAACAAGGTCTCTGGTAATCGATTACAACCCCTTGTAATCGATTACCCGCAAGCAAACTCTCTGGTAATCGATTACAGCACCCCTGTAATCGATTACCCACAGACAAACTCTCTGGTAATCGATTACAGCGCCCCTGTAATCGATTATCCGCAAGCAAACAGTGCTTCTGGGTTGCCCAGAACACTCTGGTAATCGATTACTACATCTAGTAATCGATTACCCGCGACGTAGATCGCAGATTTCACGTTTTCTCACCCCTCTAAACCCATCCAATCAATCCCTAATCGGTCTTTTTCGTCTAAACATCATTCATACTCATTAATAACATCAAATACTCAATAAATCATCAATCTATTACAGATTATACCATCAATTCATCAAAACCCCAATTTCTCAATCCCTAATCACCCATTTTTCAATTATCTTCAATATCATCTTTACTCTCATTCAATAATTCGTCAATACACATACAATAAATCATCAATCACCATATTATATCATCGTTCTCAGTTATTTATTCATAAATTCGAATTATACATCTTAGATTACTACCCAAGTACCCCCTACATGCATATACAGGCAATACCCTCTCCCCCACCGTACCTTAAGCAAAGCTTTAATCACAGCAAGAAAGTCCTTTCTTGGATTCTTGGCTTTCACTCCGCAACAGCTCTCTCTTGAGACTCCGTTTCTCCCCTCCTTAGCGTTTCGCTTACTGACAAATGATACGAATAAGGATTAGGGTGCCCTGTTAACCCCTCCTTACTGAAATAACTAATTGGGCTTGGACCCACTCTCACTCCCTTATTCTATTTTCAATTAAAATTACATTTACGAAACAACACTAATAATAATAACACTCCTATTAATTATTTCCCATTAAATTAATTATTTTCTTAATTAATTTATTTAATTTAATTAATATTTATCCTAATAAAATTTAGGATGTTACATGTACCCTATAGCATATGATCTCTCTACATGCGGATTAGACATTGAAGTCAACAGAAGTGCCTTAAACTTAAAAATTGTACCAAAAATATTTTAAATGTTAACTATTGACAAAAGTATAATGTGAGTTGTGATATTAGGAAAGTGAAGATGGCCATCCATCAATAGTCAATAGTCACCCCTAAAGGCAGATATTACTACCAGAGTTCAATTTTCAATTTCTGATATGTCAGTCAAGGGACGAATCAAATACTCCGTAGCAGAGGAAAAAGATCTACTCCTAACGAGATGCTTACAGTGTTCACAGTGGAACAATTCCATTTGGTTGCTTCTAATGGGATTCATCTGTACTTATCACTCATTTTTACTTTTCTCGATATAAGTAATTTTAAGTATTTTATCTTTACAATGGAACAACTCTCTTTGGGTACTTCCAATTTACTATCAATTTTTTTTAATATATTTCCCTCACTTTATGTGTTGCTAGAGCTAGCAACTTTGTCCAGGAAGCAATTCACTATCAATTGCTTGCAACGGTCAAAATGGAGCTAGCAACGTTACTTCTCTAGCTTCGTTTCGTCATCAGCCAACGTTAAGGATGCTCTTATGAATTCCTAATCAAATGAAGATAAATGATGATGATATAGTTTGGATGAAACTTCTACAGAAGTATTTTTAGGTGATAAAAATAGAATAAATCAAAGAGACAAATGAATTTAACTTTTCCATAAGTTGAAATTAGTTACTTATGAAAAAGTTAAATGAGAGACTTTTGGAGTAGGGTGAGCTACAAAAACCAATTTCAACTTATGAAGAAATTAAGTGCATTTGACCTCTTTAATTCATTCTATTTTTTCACATAGAAGTACTTCTGTAGAAGTTTCATCCAAACAGTCTCATATGTATTTTAACATAGGGTTTCTACTCCGACTTTTGCTATCCCGCGAATGGTTCACAAATTAACCAAGTGCATGTTTGTTTTCTCTTTTCTTCAATAGAAATGCTTGTTCCAATATATTTCTATGAGAAATAAAAAAAATTCTTATTTCCTCCATACTTACCTATATATGGAGCTAATTAAAATAATTAAAACGAGCTGCCAAAAGTGCTCCTTTTTTTCACTATAAAAAGTTTAGGTGCAACATCAATGTTTATTACCACAGTGGTGAAATTACATGGGTTTCTTAATTCTATTGTCCCCAACCAAGATAACATATTTCTTAACAAATGGTGGAAAGAATTATTCAATTAGGGATGTCTTTGCGCTATTTGGGTTGAGTTCAGGGTTATTTTAGACCAAATCCACTTATCAAAGCAACAAGTTAATTTGGGTTTGATTAAAATGAGTTAGGTTAAAAGTTGTTTCAAGTGATACATAATTTACCGTGGATAAAAAAAATTTCTGTTGGGAGAACTATTCTCATTATGAAGGGAATGTTCCTAGCCTAAGTTGGATTACCTCTCATATAGGATATATGTGGTTTAAACAAAAAAGAGAGTTTTTTTTTTGAAAACAACAAACTTATTTCAATTCATTGCTAATAACTTCGGAAATACAAGGAGGCATATGATCAAACTCATGGATACAAGCATAAAATTTTGCCGCCCTAGCCAATAAATGAGCTGCATAATTAGCTTGTCTCCTGATAAAACTAACCCTTAAGTTTTGTAAAGCATCTAACTCCCCTCTACACGTGTTCAAGATATCACCAAATTCATTTAGGCTCCTCGCCTCCCCATGGAGAGCATCCACCACCTCTTTACAGTGAAGCTCTATATCTACTTCTAGCATCCCAAGCTCACCAAGCCAGGAAAGAGCATCAAGCAAAGTGCCTCTGCTTCCCGGGGTGGGGGAGAGCCATGGTGGTACAGGACTTTAGATTTGATGTACTGACCCTTATCATCTCTCACACATAAACCAACCCCAAAGCCATTTTGATCTGCAAAAAGTGCAGCATCCACATTGCATTTCACCCTGCCCGCTTGAGGAGGAAACCAACAGAAATTATGGGATGTCACCACCGAAGTAATACCAACCTCACTACAAGACTTCACACAATTCCAGTCAGTAAAGGCCTCCTGAGCACGAGTAACCACTTCTGACGTTGCCCGCTGCACCCCCTCCCAGACTTTCTCATTTCGTTGCTTCCACAATGACCATAAGACCATTGCAAATTTATGCTTCATATTATATTGGAGGGAACTCAACAGGAAAAATGTTGTCTCCTGAAAAACTTCAGAGACAGAAACTGGCTGCTCCAATAACTACCACATACCAGCCTTCTGCCAACAAGCAATGTTGTTCATGCAACCAAAAAACACGTGCCACTCATTCTCCAAGGCTGATTCACAGAACGCACAAGTGGCTGGGCACGACACTCCTTTGCGCTGCAGATTCATTCTCGTTGGCAAGCAACCCCGCAACAGCCTCCACAGGAACAATTTGACACAATTGGGCACTTTTAACTTCCATAAAGTCTTCCAATCCCCCTGAACTTTATAGTGAGAGTTGTCAACCATATTTTCTGTGATATGGTAATAGGCTGATTTAACAGAATACCTGCCATCCTTACTCAATTTCCAAATCAAAGAATCTTCCCTATCCAATCTGGACAAGTGAATTGAGAGGATTCTGTTCACATCCGCAGCAGAGAAAAAAGATCTGATCATATCAACTTTCCAATGACCTCTACTAGCATCAATGAAATCCGCAACAGTTAACTCCTCTCCACCCCGAGGGCAAGTGCTACTGACATGAGACTGCATAATAGATTTCAGCCACGGGTCCTTGAATGCTTTAATTCTCCTACCATTGCCAATCTTCCATCTTGCTCCTTCTTTGAGCACAGCCTGTGAAGCGTGAATGCTACGCCAAATAAAGCTAGGATTATGGCCCAACCGGGCCCCTAGGAACTCCTCATGAGGAAAGTATTTAGCTTTGAAAACTTGATAAACTATAGCATCATGGTTAGTAGAAAGGTTCCAACCTTGCTTCCCTAGCATTGCCAAATTAAAAGCATAAAAGTTTCGAAATCCCAAACCTCCAAACTCCTTCCGGATTGCCAACTTGTCCCAGCTGAGCTAGTGAATTCCCTTGCCCCTATTAGACCCCCACCAGAATGAGTTTATCATTCTTTGAAGCTCCTCACCAAGAGATGTAGGGATCAGGAAAACGCTCATGCAGTAAGTAGGAATAGATTGGGCTACTGGCCTTAACCAAAACCTCCCTCCCCGCTTTTGAAAGATGTTTACCAGACCAAGACTGAATTCTCCTCCACGTTCTCTCCTTGAGGTAGCCAAAGATTTGCTTTTTGTTTCTTCCAACTAGAGACGGAAGACCCAAATACTTTCCCCTTCCCAGAGGATTCGACACTTGAAACAAACTTGTTAATGTGGTCCGAGCTGAATGAGGAGTATTGGAACTGAAGAAAATTTCTGATTTTTGTAAATTAATTGCCTGCCCGGTTGCCTTCTCGTAGGTTTGGAGGAGATTCTTCATTGATAGACCCTCCTTATCATTGGCCCGGAAGAAAAGAAAGCAATCATCCGCGAACAGCAGGTGAGAGACAATTGGAGCTCCTCTACAAATTTTAACACCATGAATGTCCCCTCGAGCCATGGCTCTGTGCATGAGACTAGTAAAACCTTCCGCTCCTATGATGAAAAGGTAGGGTGACAGCGGGTCACCTTGCCTCAAGCCACGCCTAGGAAGAATAGGGCCAACTCCCTCACCGTTCACCATAACCGAGAATTGCACCGAGCCCATACACATTAACATCCAGTGCACCCACTTCGCATCAAAACCAAATTTAAGCATGATTTGTGACAAGTAATTCCAATCCATGCGATCGTATGCCTTGCTGATATCGATTTTCAGAGCGACTTCCCCAACCTTCCCCCTAACCTTACCTCTCATGTGGTGAATGATTTCGAAGGCCACCTGCACATTATCTAAGATGGACCTATGCTCAATAAAAGCAGACTGCTCCTTAGCAATTATCTTTGGCAATACACCTTTCAATCTATTTGCGAGCACCTTGGAAATGATCTTATAAATGACGTTACAAAGAGAGATAGGCCGCAAATCTTTCATAGTCCTCGGGTGATCTATCTTAGGCAGCAAGATTATGCTAGTGTCATTTAGGTGAGGTGGGAACTCCCCCTTCTCAAGCCACTCTGTCCCTGCATGAAAAACTTCTGGCCCACATAACTCCCAGAACCTTTTGAAGAAGGCGGGATTGAGCCCGTCAGGCCCCGGGGCCTTGTCAGAATTCATTTGAAAAAGTGCTTTCCTAAACTCAGTAAGAGAGAAAGGCTTTGTCAAGAGTTCATTATCCTCGCATGAAACCCGCGACTCCAGATTGGACACAATAAGGGAAGGGTCACAATCAGATGCTCCAAATAAATTGTTAAAGTACCCCTTAGCCACATCACACAAACCAGCATGGTGCTCTATGTTCGGTCATCCTCATCCGTCAACGCAGTAATTACGTTTCTCTTCTTTCTAGCATTGGCCATTGCATGGAAAAATCGGGTATTGTCATCACCTTCACGCAGCCAAAACACCTTGCTTCCAGAAAGCTTCCTCTTGCATAATAAGACAATTCATCTTATCATGCAACATATTGTAACGCTGGATAGAGTCGGTATCATGGCACCCACGAAGCTCTTCCATCCTTTGCTTGCAATCTGATATGGCTACCCTATATTTGGATCTTAATTTTCTCCCCCAAAGGTTCATGTCTTCTGTACAGCTAGCAATGCGCTTCATGACATCTACCTGGTCCTCTTTGTTCCAACCCGCTTGGACAATATCAGCCAAATCTGGCTCATGCAACCAAGCATTTTCAAATTTGAAATTGCCCAAAAAATGTTTATTGTTATGATGGGATAAACACAAAATTATAGGGGAATGATCTGACTTGCAAGCAATTGCATTCCGCAATCTGCTATGGGGGTAAATGTCCAACCACCCCTGGGTAACCATACTTCTATCCAGCCTCTCCTCCACGGCTCTAGGAGTGTCTTTACTCCTACTCCAAGTGTAATGGTACCCTTCCAAAGGGAGGTCAATCACTTGGCAATGAAGAATAGTCTCCCTGAACCCCTGCAATAACCACTCAGGATGGTTCGCACCTCCAAGCTTCTCTGATTGAGTTGTCAGATCGTTAAAGTCTCCCATCACGCACCACGGAATGCTCACATCTGCTGCTAAGACTTTTAACATTTCCCACGACTCTTTCCTACGATGTTTCTCAGGAAACCCATAGAAGCCAGTAAATCTCCATTTATCAACACCATGATGCACCACCTCCATATTTATAAAATTCTGGGAGTAGTTGATAAGGTTGCACTCAAACGGATGCTTCCATAATAAGGCAAGGCCCCCACTTCTCCCCAACCTATCAACCGAAAATGAAGCATCGAAACCCAACTTTATTCTCAATTCTTCAATCTTGTTTGCATGCACCAACGTCCCGTAATATTAGAACTGCTCTAGGGTTGCCTAGGCCCCGGCAGTTCCAGCTCAATAGACTCATGATCCTTGGCAGGCCTCTTCGCCAAGGCCCACCGCTAAAAAAATGCTCTTTCTCATTGATATCCATGCTTGTCACCTGGTTACTTGGTGCACCCCCTTCAATGCTTTGTGGTGCCCCGCCAATCATCATGCAATCATTCCTACGACGCTTCTTGTCACACTCAATGACGCCCACCATTTCCTCCTTGTCCCCCGTCCCGTCAGACACTTTATTTGCATTAATTGGCTCCGAAATGATTGTCATACAATCATTTTTATTGAGAAGGAGAGGATTTTTTAGCATTGATGCCAAATTGGTTTGACTTTGCTGATTTTTCTCCGAGTCGTTTCCTTCCCGATTTGACAAAACTTCCCCCTGATTTCCTATCCCTCCCTGATTTGGTGCAACCCATGTTTGTTGGCCCTCCTCTCTCAGCCACCGCCCGCCACCTCCAGATGGCTGCCTTCTAGGATCTGCTCTCAATTCCAGTCCCCAGTTTCTTTGGCCATCATCATTGTCCATTGTAAACAGCAATTCGCAGAAATTTTCCACGTGCCCCATGATACCACAAATGTAGCAGAATGATCCAAGCCTCTCATACTTGAACTGCACCTCTTTTGCTTCCCCGCCAGGCTTCTTGATTTTCCGGGTCTTCTTCAACGGTTTGCGAACATCCATCAAAACTCGAATACGCATGAATGCCCGCCAAAAGTTAGAGTTGTTCTTCTCATCATATTCCAAGAATTCCCCTATTCCATTAGCAAGATGTTTGCCAACCGCCAGAGACATGAACCTACTGGGACGTTAACCCAGAACGGCACTTCAAACAGCGGGACCTCTTCTGGAATTTCTCCTTCTTTCATGGCACCAAGAATTAACATATTCCCATCAAAAGACCATGGACCCCCCTTTCAAGATACGTTGCACATCAAGAATATGAAAGAATTGAAACAGAAATATGCCACCATTTACCTCCTTTATGGAGACACCTCTCCCCGGACGCCAAACACCCGCCATCCTCTCATTCATGATATGAGTGCGAATTGGTTTGTCTGTGAGGAATCGCCCAACAAGACATAGCCCTGGATTGAATCCAACACCCTGACCTCCTACATTACAGTCACCAACTTGCACCTCCAACTCCTCATCCTCCTCCACTATTGACAACCGATCCATGCTAGCAAGTAACCAAAGAAAGAATCTTCTCACAATAGTCAGTGGGTGAAACTACCGGAGAGAAACATCTCACAGGGCGGAGAGAGAATAACTTACAATGTATTTTCACACCACCATTTTTATTTTTCACATCACCCCTCTTATTTCATTTCCACCATTTTTTTATTGAACCATTTCCAAAATCACCCCTACTCATATATGAGTTTGGAGCTAAAATTAATATTAATTGAGAACAATCAAAATTATTGTCCACGACTAAAAAAAATTAAAGTTATTGTCATGATAATTAAAGTATGATTTCATCCAATTAATGTGATTATAGACATACAACCATAATTTTCAAACATGTGCTTAATGGTTTGAAATAATTTGATTTATATTATATTTAATTTTTTTAGAAAATAATTTAAATTTATAGTAATTATAAAAAATTAATTTTAGAGACAAAATTAATTTTAGCTAGATTAAAGCAATCTAACATATTGGCGTACTAATAAAAACATGTTATGTCCCGGGCCGTGTCTCTAAAAATGCAAGCGCGTTTTCATGCATATATATTAATTATAATTCATGCTAAGAGTTAATTAGACACAACTTATTTAAAATGGATTAACTTATTTAATTTAGGAAGATTCTGAATGAAAAAATCCTTATAAATTAAGAAAAACTGACAAAATAACTTGATTTTAACAATTGAAAAAAAAATGAATTAAAAATAGTAAAAGATCACAATCGTAAATTAATCCTGATAATGAGATTAAAAATGTAACTTGAGCCTATTTTTTATTTTTGTTTTGTAACTTTTTTTCACCAAAATCAACCATGCGTTGACCTTCCATTAAGCAAAAATGTTAAACAGAAGAGAAAAACCTATGTAGAAAATTCTCTACGCGGTTCAACGAAGAAGAAAGGAAAGGATCCCAATAATTCGAAGCACCGAGAAACGCAAAGAACCCTTATTTTTCCTCCCTGCAACTTCTCAGAGCTCTCTCTCTGTCTCTGTCATCCTTTTGAGGTGCAAAGCTCCAACAACAAAACTACCATTTTTTCCTTTTTAATTTTTTCAGTTCAATTTAATTTTTCAATTATTGTTGCTTTACGTGCAAGTTTCCCCAGTTAGTTTTTTTTGGGAAAATGCAACCAATGATACTTTGAGATTTGTCTGAGCTTTTTGGTCAATTTGGAAAGGAAACGAACTTTGCTTGTCTGGGAGCAGGAAGCTGAAACTTTTTTTTCTGCGCTGTGATTTCGATGATTTTCTGGGTTATACTTTAATTACAGGGTTGTGGATTGTTCTCCTTTGGGGATAGCTATTTGGGTTGGGGTTTTGTAATTATTGGCTATTATTAACTTTTCAGTAGGTGGTTTTTTTGGGGTTTTGTCTAGGTTTAATTTGAGAAAGAAAAAAGTTTTTTTTTTTTTTTTTTTTAATTTCTGGGGTGTTCCAGTATCCATAAGGTGATTGAGGGTTTGGCTTCTTTTGAAAGTTTGGGAATTGATTGATTTTGGGGTTTTGACTGATGGATGAAGCACAGGGCAGTTCAAGTTCCTTGCCTCCTTTCCTGGCAAAGACTTATGAAATGGTGGATGATCCTTCCACGGATCCGATTGTTTCCTGGAGTGTCAATAACAGAAGTTTCATTGTATGGAATCCCCCAGATTTTGCAAGGGATTTGCTTCCTAGATTCTTTAAGCACAATAACTTCTCAAGTTTTATCAGGCAGCTGAACACATATGTAAGCAAATTTGATCTTGGGTCTTTTTGATGTGAATGCTTGTTTTGTATTTATTTCTGCTTGTGGTTGCTTGAATTGAGTCATAGTATTTGTTTGAGCAGGGATTTAGGAAAGTTGACCCTGAACAATGGGAATTTGCCAATGATGATTTTGTAAGGGGGCAACCACATCTTATGAAGAATATCCATAGACGGAAGCCAGTTCATAGCCATTCTTTACAGAATCTTCAAGCACAAGCCCCTCTAGCTGAGTCAGAGAAGCAGAGTTTAAATGATGAAATTAAGAAGCTTAAGCATGATAAAGAACGACTCCTTATGGAGTTACAGAGACATCAACATGAGTGGCAAACATATGAGATACAAATACATTGTTCAAAAGATCGGTTGGAGAAGTTGGAACAGAAGCAACAAAAGATGGTCTCTTCTGTTTCTCAAGTATTGCACAAACCTGTGCTTGCTGTAAATCTCTTGCCACTGACAGAAACCATGGATAGAAAAAGGAGGTTGCCAAGAAGTGGCTACTTTAATGATGAAGCTAGCAATGAAGATGCTATTGAAACTTCACAGATGTTACCCACAGAAAATGCAGAGGGTGCCTCTGTTTTGACATCAAACATGGAGAGATTGGACCAGCTTGAGTCATCCATGGTATTTTGGGAGACTATTGCACAAGAAATTGGTGACACCTTCACTCATATTAACTCAAACATGGATTTTGATGAATCTACCAGTTGTGCTGATAGTCTGTCTATATCTTGTGCGCAACTAGATGTTGAAGTTCGGCCTAAGTCACCTGGAATTGACATGAACTCTGAGCCAGCTGCAGCTGCTGCTCCTGAGCCTGTTGCATCCAAAGAACAACCTGCAGGAACCGTCACTGCAGCAACTGGTGTTAATGATGTGTTCTGGGAACAATTCTTGACAGAGGATCCTGGTGCATCTGAAGCACAGGAAGTGCAGTCAGAGAGAAAGGATTATAATGGCAGAAAAAATGAAGGAAAACCTAGTGACCATGGCAGATTTTGGTGGAATATGCGGAATGCAAATAATCTTTCAGAACAAATGGGGCATGTTGATCAAGTAGAGAAAACTTAGTGGCAATTGATTATTTTTTCTTGCTTATGATACCTCACAATCATGTGTAATAAATCTAGGTATGCATGGTTTTCTCTGCAATAAATACATATTCAGCATTTTGGGTGTGATGAATTTTTGCATCCTCTGTTGATTTTAGTTAATTATGCTACAATTTAGTCTCTTTCAGTGACATTATGCCCAAACTTGCATATACTGAATTGCTGTATGGTTTGAGGTTTTAAATTGTGGACCACATGATGAGGCTGCAACCTGCAATATTGCTTTGCAACTGCAACCATGACTGCATTTTCCAACCTTGGCATGGTTATCTCCATTTTGTTCTTTTTCCCTTTCATCCCTTCAGTTGTTACTTTACCATATGACAGAAGCATCCTTCTGGTACCCTCTGTTGCCATTCTTTCATTGCCATAATTTCTGTGAATGAAAATCATTCCATAGTTGCAGGTTGATTCTGATGCAGTTGCGGACCACTATTGCAGCCATGATATTGTGACTGCATCAAGTGTTATAGTCAGCAATTTCAACCCAGGAACACCAATAGTATTTTAGATAATGCCTGACTATACTGGTTTGAAAATAAGAATGGAAAAGACTGTTGTTTTCATGAATTTTTTGAGAGCATTGCATTTAGACAATAAGAGATTGCTGGAAAGTGGAAACTAGTCTTTTCCATTTGGGAAATGCAATAAAGCAGTTTTATTTTATTCATTGAATAATTATCATACTGTTTTACATCTTGTCAATTCCAGTACATTATTCTACTAGACAAAAACCACAGAAAGTGTGAAGCTGACAACAGAGGAGTATGAGGTGCGTGGAAAGAAATTCAAGATAGAATGTTATAGTTAAACTGATAAGTGTCCAATAATCAGACTGATAAAGTGAAAATTAACTTGGATTGTGCCTTGGAAGTTGGAACTGATACCATTATATAATATTAACTTCTAGTATGTTATACATTTCATTTTACTCAGGTTTCTAGCTCATGTTGGAAGAGTAAGAAGGTAATGATTAGTAAATTGTAGTTTTCAAGAACTTAGATGGGGATTGCTGAAAGAATCTTCATTGCATGTAATGAAAATCAAATTTTAATTGGCAGAAGTAGTGCTTTGGATAGATGATGTTGTAAAGCAAATTGAATATATGCATAATAGTTGCATGCTGTTGTAAAGCAAATTGAATATATGCATAATGCCTTTAATATAATAAGGAATGTTGCAGATTCCTTTGTTAGCATATAGTTTCATTCAAGACCGCAGATCACAGCAAGGCAATGCTATAAATTGTTTTTCCTAGGTAGTTTAACTTAAATGTATTTCGTAATTGTTTCAGAATCATGTAGCCAAGTTGATCCAGGGGATAAGGCTTGATTGTTGTATTTCTTAATTGGTTCAGTAATCCCAGATTAAAAAACAATTAAAAAAAGGTGGTGGAGGAAAGTGTCAAAGTATTTCAATGTTAAAAAAATTCTGTCCTACCAAAGCTCTTCTTTCTTGTTAACCTATCATAAATCATACTGTTAATCTCTATAAAGGGCTTTCTTGGGCAGATATACTACTAGTGCTAGATGAGTATTATGTATAACCCAAGTTCTAGTGGTTTTACACTATAATGAATAAAAGCAACCCAACAAATAATTATTCAACTCCAGTCTACTTCCCTTGTGGTTATTTGCAGCTTGATTTGACTAGCTGAGATTAATTATATGTTAAAATTATTTAAGTTGTTACTCAAATAAAGTATTTGACCATCTGCATATTGTTTAGTGGAGAAGATAACATGAAACAGTTGTACAGATAGTTCTAAAATGAAATATTCTTCATTGAGCTAAGAGTTTATGGCTTTCTTCAACTTTCTCTTATACTGTGCACCGAGCACATTATGTAACGAGTTTTGCGTTTTGGCATTACTACGGGCACTTACTCTAATAACTTGTTTGCATGAATGCAAGTGCTATGTGGAAATAATGCAGGCTATATGTTGAAGTCTTGAAGATATAACACTTAAGTTCATTTTTAGAGTGTGTGTGTGTTTTTGGATGCAATTATGAGAGTGGAAAATTAATTGTATCCATTGAGACATTGAGTTAATTAATTTCAACATGTTTGGTTTCATCATTCAATAATTGATTTTTATCTCAAACCGTGATTTTGTCATCAGCAACTTGGGGTTGCTTTTGATTGTGGAATGAATCAATAATGAAATTTCATTTCATTTTTACCCTTCAGACATGCTATACGAGAGGTTGTTTCTATGTCTTAGAATTTAAAAAAATTTACATGCTAGCTACCTTGTAATTTAAGAAGGATGTAGAATTAATTTAACGTTTGTATATTTATAAATAAAGTCTTACATTATTATAATAATTAATTTTTTAATTTTATTTTTTAATTGATCTTTAGATAAATAATATAGTATAATTTACTAATAATGTGATTATTAGATTTTTGTATTTATAAATAAAAAAGTATATTATTATAATAATAATTAGATTTTTGTATTCAAAATTTTAATTAAAGTTTAGATAAATAGTATCATGTAACTTATTGGTAAGGTGATTATTAGATTTTTATATTTATATTAATGCTTTATATTTATATTTTATTTTAATATATTAACATAAATTTGAAAATTTATCCAAACATATATATATTTAAAATATTAATTTATATATTAAAATAGTTAATTATAATATACAAAATATAAATAAAGAATAATAGATGAACATTAAGTCCATTCAGTAATTAGACACCACAAAGCATTTTGATAACGGACATCCAAATATAATTTTAAGTAAAAAAACACTTATCTTGATATAGGTTATCCAAATAAAAAGCACTTTATTTCAATATCAATTTTACACAAAATCAATTATGTATAATCAATTCAATCCAAAATTAATTCTAAGCGAAACTAAATACTCCCTTCGTTTCATTTTATATGTTGTTTAAGGTTTTTTACAAGGATTAATAAATGCAATAACTATATTTTTTTAACCTATTTTTTTAAATATACTCTTTCTCTTTTTCTCATTAATACATTTAATATTTCTCATTTTACAATAAAATGAATTTCTTTTTCAAATTTGTTTTACCACTATACCATAATTTTTTAGTTGAAAACATAAAAAAAAATACATTTATCAAAACTTTAAATTTGTAGAACATTTATGATATAATTTTATAATAAATATTTAAAATAAAAAGAATTAGATTAAGAAAGGGATAAAATTAGAAAAATAACATTTATTATTGCCTTGATATCTGAAAACGACACTTATTTATAAACAAATTTAAAACCCTAAAAAGATAAATAAAAAGAAATCGAGGGAATATGGATATATTTTCTAAAATAAAAACAAAGATAAATACACCTTTGTTCATTCATTTCAGAGACAAATCACAATAAATGAACTTTATCCCAAAATGAATGGTTGTGTTTTGCAAGTCAAGGTATGGGGTTTTCATGGAAACATGCTATACAGAAAACTTTAATGCTTTATTAATGGCCGCTTCAAAGAATTATTGAATTCTAAATCTAGCTAGTTCTGTTTATGTTCTGTGGTCAATATGTACATGCGTCAATAGAATGATCGATGTCAAAACAGTAAATGAAAATTAATTTGCTGATATAAAGCCTACTTGCAGCATATATATATATATATATATATATATATATATATATATATATATATATATATATATATATATAGCATGGCTAAAATAAAATGGAATGACCTATTTATGAGGACCTAGCATGTAAGGTAACTTTATTGCTTGTGCTTTTTCATAGTTATCCCAATTTCCCAAGTAACCACCATGTTGACTTTTAGAATTGCTTTGCTTTGCTTTGGCCTTATATGTAACTTGTGACCTATTACTATTGACTAATTAGGTGATGGGACTGGCCTTGCAACAGGTATCAACTTTATTGGAGTACCCTTGAGGCTACTAATTTCCCCACATGCTAATAAATAAATTGTAATGTGTTTGGTAAAATTAGTTGAAGGGTTAGTTAAAAATTGAAAAATTAGCTGAAAGTTAAAAAATTAATTGATTTGATTCACAGTGTTTGATAAAAATAGCTGAAAATAATAGAATGACATATAAGAATATTATTAATTATTAAATAATGATGTGAGAATAATTTACAAATAAATTTGTAATAAATTTTTAACTACTAATTGATAAATGAGAGTTTTTTTTTTTTTTTTTATAAAAAGCTACCTCAAACATAACTTCTCAAAAAAGCTAATAGCTACCTTACTAAACACATGGATAAAATAGTTTCAACTACTAATTTCATCTTTTATCTAGTAAAAATGTTTTACCAAACACACTATATGTGTTGTATTTTAGGTTGTATCGTTTATTTCTTTATCCCTGATATTTAGATGGTCATAATTGATACTAAGGATGGCACCCGCGCGGAGCGGGGAGTGACCCCCCACTCCCCGTCCCTGATTTTTAACTTATCCCCATTCTCGTCCCCGATCCCCATCACAGGGTATAATTCACCCCTGTCCTCGTTCCCCGACTCCCGCCAAATGCCCGCGGGATCCCCATTTGATATTAAATAATTTTAAAAAATTAAAAAAATAGAAAAAATCCGTATTTTTATTTATAATAATTATATTAATTATTTATTAAAAGACAAAAATATCCCTTCTATGTTTATATATATGAGTTTTTTTATAGATAATAGGTGGGGCGGGGACCCCGCGGGGCAGGGGGTATGGTCCCGTCCCCGAATCTTTCTCAGGGGAATTTTTCTCCCTATCCTCGTCCCCACGGGGGAAAAGTCCTCATTCTCGGGGCCCCAAACGGGGTAGTCCCCACGGGAATCCCCAGATTCAATATGAAATTGTCATCCCTAATTGATACCTCACAACCACGTTTTGACCGGTCAAAACGTGATTTTAGTTTTTGGCAATATGTTTGGCTAATTTGGGGCTGCACAGTAAACCAATTTGCGTCTTATGTAAACGTGGTTTCGTTGAATTGTTTTGCTGATTGATTTTGGCAGAATACGTTTGCCTCTTTTACACATATACCCCTATTTCGATAGCCAACCGTAACAAGTTAACGAAGGAGAGAGAGGAAAAACCACGTCCCTTCCAAGCCTTGTGCAGAAAATACAAAGAGCGAAAAGTTTGGAGCATTTTTGCCTGCAGAAGAGAACTTCTTGCGCCCAAGATCCACTCTGGTTGCAATGTTTACGGATCACGAACCTGCAGATCGTGAACTGCACTCATTGAAGGTCCAGATCCAGTGATTTATCTCCTCCATTTATCGCAAATAGGTACCCCATTTGATGTGTTTTTGCTGTATACTGTGATGTTCTTCTCATTCGTTATTCTGTTGAGTTTTCTGGCTGCTTCTTCTCGGCTTGTTGTCTTCATTTCTATGCTTAAATATGTACTTCTATATAGGCATATGAGTTCTGGATAGCTATCATGTATCTGTTATGCAAACTTGTTTAGGGAGATTCAAAAGGGAGAAAGTGATAAAATAAATTCAGCTATATATCTGTGAGCTATTTGATAAGTGAATGGAATAAATAGAGATTAATTAATGAGCAGGGACTTCAGGACTTGGTCCAGAAGCCAAACGCTGCAGCCAAAATGCCATGGTGTTCTTGGCCTGCACATCGGCTGATGAGGTGTATGTTTGGAGGTGATTAGCTCTTGCAAAGTCTTCCGAATTCGATAAATTCCTACTTCCCTCCACCCTGTGACTCATCAAAATGCCCACAAACATAACAACTACCACCAAATTCAAAAGGGTACTGCATGCCTTAAAGGAACTCATATTATTGTTGGAAACTATGTAACTAATTGGCTTAAAGAGCTAGAAATTAAGGAGGGTTTTTCTGTCTAGCTACTAATACTATAGGTAGGTAGCTAAACAAAACAATGGAAACTTGGTTATTAACATATACAGAGAGTTTTTGTGTGTAGCTAGAATGAGTAGCTAGAAATTAAGGAGGGTTTTTGTGTCTAGCTACTAATCCTAAGATGTACCATCTACAAAGAGATTAATTTCCTTAAGTAACAGGTTATTAACATCAAATATCACTTAAAGTAGTAGTTTTGGGTTTTAGTTGAAGAACATGTAATGATAGAGGTACTGTTAGGTGATGTGGTGCAGTCTTCTTTGATTCTGGTCGTTGTGATTGGAAAGAGATCAAGAGTCTTGATAGGTCTAGTGCAACATGAAGAAGCTTGATTAACATCCATAAGTGTACTCCAACCATAGTTGCATAATGCAATCTCTTTCTTCTCCATCAAACTTTGTGGATTGTAAGCATTCCCTTTGCATTTGATTGTACCTTCTGATGTGTTTGCATCTCCTCTCTAAACATATGAAAGTAAGTAAATAGAAAAGAAGCATACTTCAATTTTGCCCCGACTTAGTAAATCAAATTGATATCATGCCTTTAAAATGAACTAATAATCCAAGACTTTTTCCTTAATGACCTTATGTGCGATGCCTAATTGGTATTGTGTGCATTCATAATTTCATATCACTTATTTTAAACCATAATTTATATATGGACCACAACTGGAGATGCTAAAGTGAATAAATTGCTGGATTCGTTGAATATATATAAACCATAATTTCATATCCTTCAACTTGCTGGATTTGTTGAATAAATTGCCTTTTTTTCTGAAATGGAAGAGAGATTGATCGAGGTCGTACTCAACCAAATAAAATGAATTAAAGTGCAGTAGGTTGATTAACCCAAAGTCGTTACCCAAAGAATCCAATTACAAATTCAGAATTTCAAATTCAAGGCAACACACACACACAAGGGGATTTTGATTGTTGTTCATTCTATTTTCTAAATTTCCAAACAGAATTTAAATTTGCAAAAAACAATTCAAGAAAAAAGGATTGGTTCTATACCTCTTTCATAAATTGGATCTATCATTGGTTCATAAAAAAATTCCTCTAATCCTTGACAACAAGAAATTCGGATTAAGCATCCTTGATAGTTTTCACACTAGAATTAAGCAAACTAGCATGAATCCTAATTTCTAATCCTTGGAAATAAGAAAACCATGAATTCATTTCAGATTTAAGCAACCTAAAATGTGAGATTAGATTCAAATTAAAATTCGAATTTCAAAAAGCACGCAACTCAAATTCAGATTCAAACCTAAGCATCAAGAAATTAGGGGAAGAAATCATAATTCTGTCCAAGAAATTAGAAGATGAAAAACGAAAATAGAACCTCAATTTCCTTTGTGAATTCAGTAGAGAAACAATCCTTGAAGCTCAGCCTTCCATTTCCATTGAGGAGGAATTCGAAAATTGAAGAAGAGGAAGAAGAAGAGCCAAAACCGAAATTGGAAGAAGAGAGAAAGAGGGGGAAAGTGAAGAGTCTTTTTTCTAAAATCTGAAAAATGAGAGTAAAGTATTCAAACCACTCAGAAAACACCTATTTATAGAGCTTAAATCATTAACAAACTGATTAGGCCTTAATTGGGCCGAAATTAATTAAAACAGACCCACAAACTAATTACAAAACTAATCAAATTCGGACTTGTGACAGACAGCAACAATAGGCGATTTTGAAACAGCAACTGCTCCTAATTTCTTCATGGGAATATGGTCATATAGCATATCAAATTAAAGCCCCGGAAGCTAGCTTTCCAATGCCACTGGAATCACTCAAATAGGACACCTATAGCTCCAGATATCATCAAAACAAGACAGGTAGGTCAGTAGGCTTAAAAATCCGAATTTAAACAACATTTACAGTTAAAGCCCAATTAAGTCCAATTTGGTAAATTCCAATTAAAATAGTGGATTTAATCATAATTAGAGCCCAAGAAAGCTAAGATTAATTATGCAAAGTGTGAATAAAAATGTGATCATCAGAGATCTCAAAAATAACTAAAAGGAACAGGCATAAAAAGGGGTTCAAAACCAATCTTGGTTGAATTGTTGTGGTCTTTTTGAAGTTCTGTCAGGCTCTAGATAAATTCTGGTTATGAATTATAAGTTTTCAAAGTTTAGTTTTATGGTGTTGTACTGTTGTTGCACCCACTAATTTACTGTTCAGTTGATTATGGTCTTCTTTGGTGGCATGTCTTTTTCTTATTTGTCATGTGGCATTCATATTTTGGTTTGTTTCATCATAAAATGACAAAATTAGGGGACAACATCTTTTTGTCCATTGATGTTCCTTTTGGAGGAGCATTCAAGTGAGGTTCCAGTCCATGCAGAGAGAGAGAGAAAGAGAGAGAATCTGAAATGAGAAGGATGAATGAAATAACTGATTGTGTGAAAATTCCATTATGGTGTGAAAATTTTGTATCTATTCATGTCTCTGCTACTAGATTGTTTTGGAATAAATAATGATAATAACACATTCCTTATGAAGGCAATTAAAGGGATCATGAACAGGAACAAAAGCAGAGTTAATGTAGGTTTGAATTCCACAATTAATGTTGAAGAACAACTGATAAGACCTAAGGCTGTGTGGGATAAGGATGCTCTTAAATTGTTTATCGACGGAGCAATGGAACAAGTAAATAAAGGGGAGCGCAATGGAACTTCACTTACGAAGAAGGGTTGGGCAGGTTTGGCAGCTTATTTAAAGGCTGGTAGCGGTAAAAGTTATGAGAAACAACAATTAAAGAATAAGCGGGACAATTTGAAGAAAGATTGGGTTCCATGGTATACTTTGTTTAAATATGTCACTGGTTTGGGTTGGAACCATGAGCGAAACATTTTCAATGCAACTGACGAGTGGTGGAATGCAAGGGAATTGGTATGTTAATTTCTTGTATAACTCAAATTTTATATTTAACCAAGTCTGATAACTCACGTAACATATGATTATTAACCTATATTTTATTTGCAAGAAGACCCCGCTTATGGAAAATACCCTATATTTTATTTGCAAGAAGACCCCGCTTATGGAAAATACCGCCATCAAGGCCTACAATATGCACGTGAGATGACATATCTTTTTAAAGATCAAGTAGCGACTGGTGAATATGCTTGGAATCCATTCTGTGACGATTCACAAGATGCTGAAGGAGGGGATGATGAATATGGTACAGGTGCACAAAATTTAGGAATGGATAATAGTGAAGGTTTTGGTGATAGTGAGGATCCAACCATAGGTGCTTCCTACGGTAATATGGGCACTGGTAGTAGTATGGGTTTAGGGAACATAAATCTAAACACCTCCTAAAATAATAACACATCAAAGAGTGGGGAGAAAAGAAAGAGGGGTGGAGGAAAGGGGAATGCCAAAAAGGGAAAAACAAGTAATATGTCTCAATTAGGACAACATTTAGATAATGTAGCAACAACAGTTTCATCCCACAGAGGACGGAGCTTTTTATACGAAGTGTTGTCAAGTTTTTCTAAACCCTCGTGCAGTGCAGGTGTTTCTGGCAATTCCAAATCCTAGAAACCAATTATTATTCCTTAAGAGTATGATAGATAACATCAACCATCCTTGAACAAACAATATTTAGTACTTAATAGTAGTTGATTAGTGTTTGTATGTCTTGTGACTTTATATGGTGTTGTATGACTTATTTATAGTATAAATGGGCCATGAGACTTATATTTTATGACTTATTGGTTGTAACACTTATTTAAAATGGTACTGTAAGATTGACTTGTTGTTAATGACTTGGAAAATGTTGGTGTTGTGGTTTGTCTTTTTTGAAGATTTGTAGTTGAAATGTCCTATTTACCATCAAATGATAATGATCCCAATTCAAATGAAGCTAATGACTTGAATGAAACAATTAGCAATATGATTGTGCCTATGGTAGGTATCTCAACACTTTTAGTTGGAGAATATTGTATGAAGTATCTATGCAAAGAACCGTGTAGGACAAGTGAAATGAGTGGGAGCAAATGGGTTCATGACATCTTTCACTTGGAACTGGTTTGAGTGCTGCAGTTAGCATTATTGGAAGATCAGCTGAAGCTGGTGTTTGAGCCTGTTATACATACAGTTGTAGTAAAGGTATGTTTGTTATTTGTGATCATTTAAGTGTATTGAAACTTTATGTTTTTCCTCTGAACTGTTTGGCTGCAACTACTCCTTTTCTCTATTCTTTTCAACATACATATTTCTTAGTCATCCAATTTACTACTATCTACATGTAGAATTAGTTATGACTGTTTTGTTTTCATGAACTACCAATGAATGTAGATTTGAACTGGATTTGTTGTAAGTTCATGAAAGATTTGGTAAGGAAGATGTTATCATTGTCATTTGACTTTTTTTAATGAAAATTATCCTTTACTTAGATATATGGACTGCAACATATACATAATTTCCCACTCTTTTCAATGAATAGTTCCAGTAAAAGGTTTTGTGGAGGCTGGAGGGGGGTACCTAATCTGAGACTAAACTTTGACTGCTAATTCAAACAATATTTTATATAATAATTAGAACATAAGCTTAATTTATACAATTTTTATACATTTAATAATGCATATGATGTCAATATTTGTAGGGGCAGAAATGAGTGATGTTGGTTTGTGTGTTAAAGGTACAGTGTTTGACACTTTGACTACTATGATATTATTACCTGCAGGTGCATTTGTTGGATGTTCACTTGAAGGCAGTATTGTCACTACTCTTACACAAGAAAATTCTTGTTTCTATGGCAGGCAGGCTCATTGCCTAGGCCACCTGTTGCTTCCACTCTCTACCATACTCTTGCAGATTTTTATTTGAAGCTTAATTGAAATGCCTTTCTACTTTTGGAGATTGTCATTTAGGGATATAACTATTATTGGACATTCAATAATTTATTTATACAGTAGCTAAATAACACTAAAATTGTAAAGGTTTTTCAGCCATTCTATGTCAATGCAAATATATGGTATACACGTTGATCAAGTTAGCTTGACATGAGAACTGGTGACCTTGATTTCAGGGTTTTCTTAGATATATATAATGAGCCTTATGTAAACTATCCAAATTTCTCATTACTAACCAATCCTAATTGCTTTCTAGACTTCAGGTTAATCCACACACTGACACACATATCTCACATCAGGTTAATTTATATATTTACACATATATAAATAATTAATTATAAATTTGATAAAATTTTAAGTAATAATTTCATAATCAATTATTATAATCATAATTTCACATTAAATTCTCTTATTTTAACTGTGGTTATCTCACACATACATGTGGTTAGTAATCAGCCTCTAATTCTTTGGTGGGGTTATTAGCTTAGTGGTGAGGCAAGCAAGCATATAACTTGTGATTAGACATCTATAATAGTTCTGATCTTTCAATTCTTTGAAACCAAGTGAAAAGGAATTTCTTTGTTAATTTCGCTTATATATTTCACCTTCATTTCTTGCTTGTTGAGCGTATTCTCTAAGCAAAAACTGCTTCCCAGGTTCCATGTTTGCTACTGTACCTGCACAATCTTGCTCTTGCAGTCTTTCCTTTTCATGGAAAACTAGAAGGTAAGCAATTAAATCACATAATCATGCCCTTCTTTCTTATTGTCATCTTCGATATATATCTCTCTTTATGTTTATTTAAAAAAAAATGCTATCACTACATGTTTATTTTCCCCTTCACATAAACACTCACATTATGTTGGATGCACCTAATAATAGAGGATACCTGTGATTAACAATAAAATAAAAAGTTCTGTTGAGTACTTGTACCATGTGGTTCTTCACGCATTGTATCTTACCGTGCATTGAACACGAACTAGCTGGGGCTAATCTTGGGGACATTGTCAATGTGGATGGTGAGGTTAAGGAACAGATTATGAATGCACTGAGAGTGAGAGACACAGGAGAAAGTACTATCATTGGATTACATGGACCGGGTGTTAGAGTGAAGGATTCTGTAAAGACAGCTATAAGGAAAGCTAAGAGAGATCAATTGTTCCAAGTGATTGTGACAGAAAATGTGACCAAGAAACCAGACATTACAAGGATTCAAACAGAAATTGGGGATGCAATAGGTCTCAATTTTGATGATGAGATGGATGTAACTGGAAAAACTTGTTGCCTCTGTTATAATAATGGTAATGATAATAAAATCATGGCAAGTACTGCAGAAAGAGCTCGTCGTTTGCATGATAAAATGAAGGAGCAGCAAACAGTGCTAGTTGTACTGTATGATCTCCGTAAGAGCCTGGATTTAAGCAAGCTTGGTATCCCTTTTGGTGTAGATCATAATGGTTGCAAGATATTACTCACATCCACAAGTCAAGAGGTTTTATCTAACCAAATGAAGGTCCATAAATTGATACAAGTATTATAAAGGCGTGATTATTAGCTTTCAAGAAGAATGGTTGAGAGAGAGTGATGTTGAAAATCCAAACAAAGATCAAGGTTACTATTGGCTTCATTTTGCTTTGGTCTGTGTCTAAGTTATAATTTTATAATTTGTTATTCAGCGTTTTTGTGTTTCCAACAGTATCTGTATAGTTTTGTGAAAGCTTCTTAATGCATGTTTGATTTAGCATCGAAACGTGGCAAACTCACGTTTCCAACGCTAGAAATAATTGTGTTAGTAAATCCAAACTTAAATTTGTCTAATTTCAACACTAAACCAAATACATACTTAGTCAGAAGTCTAACAAGAGAAGTTTGTGGTTGTGGATGTAAATCACGAATGTCAGTTGTTATCATATCATACTATTTTTTAGCATAAGATTCAAGTTTTTGAATATCACAATCACAATAAAATAGATATGATACTAACAGGACATCCCATTACATTTCAAAAACTTGCACTGATAGAATTTTTTAGAAGTGAGTCTAGACTTGTCTATTTTACCTGTAAATACCCTAATATTAATATACTTGACATTTGCAATCAAGTAAGTTTTAATTCTCTCTTAGAAATTGAATGTCAAGGATCATGTTAAGGAAGAGATTATGGATGAACTTTAGTATCATCAAAGTACAAGGGCCAGGTGGTATATATAGTCAATGACATTGCAGAGAATAAGGATATCTAAAGAGACAACTTGTTCCACAAGATTGTGACAACAACTGTGACCAATAATATAAGCCAGATATTGCAAGGATTCAAACAGAAATCGATAATAAATTGGGTCTGAAGATGGATGTAGCTGAAACAACTTGTTGGCATTGTTGCCTGTCCTGTATTCTGAATATGATAAAAAGAAGGGAACATTGTTAACTACTAAGATGAAGGAGCAGAACACATTCATTTTATTTAGCAAACCTCATGCTAAACTACCTAAATCTCTAACCACTTGTCTGGCTCTAATGTGTAGCAACACACACTCCTAGTTGTACTCTCTGACCTCCACAAGGGCTTTTTTCTTGGCACCTCTGTTGGTCCAAATCATAATAGTTGCTAATTATTACTGACATGCCCATGAAAGGAAGCCAAATCATAATAATCGTTGTGCACTTAAATGTGATATCAGAACTTATTATTTGCACTTTAATTAAATGTAAAATTAATAAATTAATAAAAATAAATATTAACTAAGAAATAATTATAACTTGACTTCTTTTTTCTAAGCAATAGAGAATTAAATAAAAGGGAGTACAAAGAGTAATCCAACCCATGTACAATTACAAAAGTCCAAAAGCTAGCTGGCAAAAGAAAATAAGAATTATAGCAAAGCTGAACAATTAAAAAAGTACCTAATATAGAAAGTTAAAAGAAATGTAAAGAACCACCTAATAATAGCACCACAATTATAACTTAATTAAAAACATAATCATAAAACATTATGAATATAATCATTTAACTAAATTAAAATGTAACATAATAAAGTTTTAAAATATAATATATAATTTAATGAGATATTTAAATGGTTGGTTCATTATTTTTAATTAATTAAATTAATAATAAATATAATTTAACATATGAGATAATTTAATTAAATGATTATATATATATAAGTCGGGATCTGTTGATACCAGGTGTCAAATTTTAACAGTTACACCTTTTAATAACTTTTTGTGAAATGTGAATTTAACCAATCCAACCATTGAATTGAAAGTTCTTATAAAGTAGATCAAACTTATAAAATTTTATAAAAATCGAAAACTAATTTATACTTTATCAAACTAATTTATTTGACGTATAATATGTTTTTAAAATATAAGTAAAAGTTCACTATTAGATAACATACTGATAAGTGAAAATCATAAGATAAATTAGAGCACGTTTTAGTTCACTTATCAAGGATAAAATGGTATTTTTGCCCGAGTTTAATCTCTTTTTATTTAATATCAGATAAATTGTATTTATTAATCTTGGATTTGAATTGATGCTATTTTAATAGAAATATTGCTTATTTTTGCAGGATATTGCAAAGATTTGATTTGAAGGAAAGATAGCATTAAATGAGGGAGATATCTGCAAGATTTGAGTTTGATTGAAGACATTTAATAAAGATTTGAAGAAGATTTGAGGTAATCAATGAGGAGATCACTCCCAATCAAACAAGGATTCTGCAGACAATCTTCCCAATTAAATCCAAGATACTCAATAAATACAAGATTTTATCAAGAAAAGGGAAACAAGGAAAGACAAATCAACCAAAACCAGTCTCGGGGGAGAGATCAAGTTAAAAAGAGAAAGTTTGAAGCTGCAGCACGCATTCTGCGCTTCAACCTACGCTGTAGCGCAAGGTGAAGCGCATCTCTCTGGAACCTGTGCTGCAGCCTGCGCTGTAGCGCTGCTTGAAGCGCAGGTCACGCAGATTTGTTCCCTGTTGCCATTTTTTAGATAGATTTCTCCCCAATTTCCTTTGTCTTTCCATAGCCTATAAATAGGACCTCATTGCACCAGATCAAAGTATGCACGATTATTGTAATTCAGTCTTATTTGAGTGATAATGCACCAAAGCTAATTTTAGAATAGGAGAGGAGGAGCGCTTCACGAGGATTGAAGATGGTGACAGCATCTTCGGTGGTTTGTATGGCTACCCTGTGTAGTTAACTCTCCATTAGGATTGAATGTAATTGATTCTATCCCCAAGTATATGTAAACTCTATATTATTATTTCCTGAGCTCTCTGTCTATAATATTGGTAATCTTATTGTGTACTTAATTCCTAACTTCTGCGCTTGCGCCGGAGTTATAGGCTATTTTCGACTAGGATTGAGGATGGGGGAGCGGATTCTGAAGAAACCCAAACTCTGATTGAATAAAGAGGACTTGATACTCTGTGACCGACACATGAGCGTTACTAATGAGCGATGGGTAGTGACAGTACTCTAACGAAGGGCGTTTACAGGATTAGGCCTTAGTATCGATAGCAAAGGATTGGTTGATTGTCAATCCAGGACCGACACATGGATGTATCCTGATGAGTAATGGGTAGTGTGAGTACTCTAATGAAGGTGCATCTACAGGATTAGGTCTCGTTTATCAATTAGTTCTTTTACAAACGAAATAAAGAAAACAAAATAAGCCGAGCGTAAGTCTGTCGCTTGGGAGAGCCCGCATGGATTATCTTTGAGTGTGTGAGGCTGCTGGTAACTCGGGGTCTTAGCAATATAGTTTTTCTACAGTATTATAGAGTAAACCTAAAATAATAGATAGTTTTTACATATACAAAGGGTGTGATAATATAAGTTCAATCTTAATCCAAGTAAAGTGTCTCTAACTCTTCATTTCTAATTTCATTGATTATTTATTTGCTATTTACAATTTATGCAACAATACTCTCATAAATCCGTTGTTTTCTCTTGATAAATAGATCACGACTATACGCGAATTGACTGTTCCATGTGGATACGATAACTCTTCTTACTATTATACTACTGGATTTTTGGTTCGCTTGCCAGAAACCCATCACATACCTACACTCATTTTTATTAAAATTTATAAATAATTATTTGTATTTATACTGTAACAAACCAATCATAATAATAAACGTCCCAATTAAATACATGTAATAAGTTCACTTAATACATTAAATATATAGACCATTACACATTTACTCGCATTAACAACAATAGCAAATATAAACAAGGGGTTAAGCCGAGACAAAATACTAGACATTACATAATATACTACTATGCCCTTCTTCCAAATCTTGAGACTAGAATATTCGCACCCACCGTGGGGCGATAAAACTCTTCCCATCGACCACAGAAATACTCATAAATTATCAAAGAATGAAGGGGAATGATAGGAAATGTCATGCTAATCTCCGAGTACATCTTAAACTCGGCCATCATTGCAATTGTTTTGGCTTGTAGATGCCAACTCAAAGAATCATCAAGATGTTCCAGACTTCCATTAGTAAAGTGTACATACCCACAAAATACATTCGTATATCAGTTTCATTTTTTTATGAATAAAATTTAGGGTGAGTGGATGGATAAGTTTCATTCACATGTACCAATAAATTAATAAACATTTTGATAGCCTCGATTATATTTATAAACGTACTTTTTATTATATTGATAAATATATTTTTTATCTCGATTATTATTAATTTGGCCGAATTACATTGCCAGTTTAGTAGATTTTAGATAAACTATCATTCCTCCCATTTCTTTTAAATTTTACGTTAAAATAATGCATGTCTATATTATATATATGAGCAGTATAATATATATGAGCAGCAAAGTGCAAAGCGGCTACAACGTTGGTCACTTGCTTTTCTGTTACTATTCCTTTGAGGGAATCTATTGCTTTTGGACACTAACGTGTAACCTCAAAGGCGTAGATAACATGGTTGTCTGAACAGAAAATTATTATTAGGGTTAAATATGTTTTTGGTCCCTGTAAAATTAGCGAATTTTCCTTTTGGTCCCTCTAATTTTTTTTTTTAAATCGTCCCTCCAAAATTTTTTTGTTTGGAAATGGTCCTTCTAGCCATCTGGAGTTGATGTGGCACACTCTCTGTCCTAGTCATTATTAATACGTGGAGTGTTTAAACTTATTAAACATGTAATTAACTAATTAAACATGTATTTAAGCCTAAATCCTAATTAAGTGGTTAATTAACTAAACTCAACCCTAGAAATTACGCCAAGTTATTAACCCTAGTCTCTCCCTCTGTATTCACTCTCATTTTCACCCGTTCGAACTGTAGAAGGAGAGTGACGAACGAGGCACAATCTCAGTGAGACGCGTGAAAGTGAAAACGAAGAAAGCGTTCGTGTTGGTGAAGCGTGTGTGGTTTCGAGCTTCCTTCAGAGCGTTTTGGTAAGGCTTCACTGTTCTCAGATTCTCTCGTCAGTTTGTCATGTGGGTAAAGTAGTGGGGTGGGGACCATGGGTTTTTGGAATGTTGTGTTGTGGTGTTGTTTAATCTGTTGGAACCTGTCATCAATTTTTAACTCATTTGTGTTGTATTCAATGTGGTTTACAATATTTAAATGGCTTTGTATTATAGACAGAGGTTTTTTTAATTGAAAAATGCATGTTTTATGTTGTAGGGATGCCGTTCTCTGTAGCTTTTCACGTGAAGGGTTGCTTTGTGAGTCAACCGAGACATTATTACAAGGGTGGTGAGGTACACGTTTTCCACAAGCTAGATAAGGACAAATGGTCATATTTTGAGGCAAGTGGAATTTTGAAAGAGGACTTGGGGTTGTCTGGAAAGCTGACTCTGTGGTGGAAAGAGAAAGAGGAATGCTTCGAAGATGGTTTGAAGAGGATAAGAGATGACAAGGATGCTAACACAGTGGCTAAGTATGTTGTTAATAATCATTGTGCTGTTGACATTTATGTGGAAGCTGATGTACAAGGAGGAAGTGGTGTTGGGCCTTCTGAAAATGTCCCTGGTTCCTCAAGTGGCAAAGGGAAGAAGAAAACAGTGGGGGTAGGAAGCAAGAAAAAAAGGATTATAGAAGAAGAAGTAGTGGAGGAAAGGGATGTACCCAGTGATAATGAAGCAAGTGATGACAGTGTAGGTGATGTGCATTTCTCTGATAGTGAGGAGGAAAGGATGGTTAACATGGATGATGGCTTTGAGATTCCTACAGTGGAATCTATCCAGACTGCTACATATGGTTCACCAAGGGGAATGAGGAAGAAGTTTGTACCAGCAAAGAGACCAATTGGGAAAGGAAGAAAGAAGACAACTCCTATGAGTCATGGTGGCATACACATTGCAGAGCCTGTTGGAGTAGGATTTGATGTAAATTCCACTCCATTATTGATTGGAACAAAACCTCATGGAGAAGGGCATGAAATGGAAAATGAGTATGTTAGTGAAGAGCTGGAGACAGATTATGACAGCTCTGGGAGTGAAAATGGGAGCAGACCAAGGTATGTAAGGTATAGAAAAGAAGAAATGAGCAGGAAATTTAAATTCAAGTTAGGCATGGAATTTGGTTCACTTATGGAGTTCAAGGATGCCATTTTGGAGCACTCTATACTTACTGGAAGGGAGATCAAGTTTGAAAAAAATGACAAGATCAGGTGTAGGGTGAGATGCAAGCAAGAATATGATTTCTTGGCATTGGTGAGTAAGGTTGGAGGGAGTGCTACCTATAGGGTGAAGACTCTAGTTGACAACCATACATGTGGGAGGGTTTTTAACAACAAAAATGCAAAATCTAAGTGGGTGGCAAAGGCTATTGCAGATAAATTTAGGTCTGGGCAGAATGTTAGGTTGGCTGATGTTATTGGAGATATAAGGTCTACTTATGCAGTTGGCATTTCTGTGGCTGTTGCTTGGAGGGCTAAGAAGATAGCTAAAAAGTTAGTGGATGGAGATGCTGAGAAACAGTACAACATGCTATGGTCCTATAGTGAAGAGTTGAGGAAAGCATGCAGTAGGAACACATGCAAAATGCAAATAGATTGCCCACATCCCCCTCTGATACCAAAATTTGGAAGCTTCTACTTTTGTCTTGAAGGCTGCAAAAGTGGTTTTGTAAGAGGTTGTAGGCCATTTATAGGTGTGGATGGGTGCCACCTAAAAACCAAGTATGGGGGACAGCTTCTTATTGCAGTGGGTAGGGACCCAAATGATCAGTACTTTCCACTAGCATTTGCTGTAGTGAAAACTGAGACCAAGGAGAGTTGGATGTGGTTTTTAACTCTCTTGTTGGAAGACATTGGGGATGTGGCCCGAAATAGATGGGTTTTATTTCAGACCAGCAAAAGGTACAAAACTTTTAACTTTTATTGTTCACTAGCATTGTGCCTTAAAATTACAAATCTGTTAACTTTGACTGAACCTCTTGTGTTTTATTGTTTTAGGGGCTAATTCCCACCTTTGAGGAGATGTTGGAAGGTGTAGAGCACAGATTCTGCCTAAGGCACTTGTATGCCAATTTTAAAAAGAAATTTGGAGGTGGAACCATGCTAAGGGATCTCATGATGGGGGCAGCAAAGTCAACATATGTGGAGGCTTTTAATGAGAAGATGGACCAAATCAAGCAAATTGATCATAAAGCATATGAGTGGCTTCAAGCAATCCCTACCAAAAGTTGGTGTAAGCATGCCTTTTCATACTATCCTAGGTGTGATGTGTTGATGAATAACATATGTGAGTCTTTTAATGCTACAATTCTAATTGCTAGGGATAAGCCTATTATTACCCTTTTTGAGTGGATTAGATGCTACATCATGACTAGATTTGCAGTGCTTAAGGAAAAATTAGAAAAGTATCAGGGTGATGTTTTACCTAAACCTAGAAGAAGATTGAATAGGGAACTTGAGTATTCTGCAAATTGGTTTCCCACTTGGGCAGGGGGTTTAAAATTTGAAGTCACTCATACCATGCAACCACAGAAATTTATTGTTGATTTAGCAAAAAAAACATGCACATGTAACTTTTGGGAGTTAGTTGGTATTCCTTGTAGACATGCAGTTAGTGCTATAAGTTATAATAGGGAGAGGCCAGAAACCTATGTGCATAGGTATTATAAGAGAGAGGCTTATGAGCTAACCTATGGCCAAACAATCTCTCCTATTAATGGACAAGACATGTGGCCCAAAGTCTGTCAACCATACATACTGCCACCTACCTACAAGCAAGGTCCTGGGAGACCAAAGAAGTTAAAAAGGAGGGAGCCTGATGAGGATCCCAACCCCACAAGGTTGAGGAGGTCCCATACTAAATATGTATGTGGACACTGCAAGCAGATTGGGCATAATGCAAGAAAATGCCCAAAGAGGCCTAAAGTGCAAACAGAACCTGCAACATCCACTCAGCCTTCTGGGACAGTTCCACCTGCTACTTCCACTCAACCTTCTGGGTCAAATCCTATTGCAACATCCTCTCAGCCAACACAGGTATGCTATCATACTATTCAGTTTCCAAAAAACCTTGTTAATGATGTCAAACTCATATTACCTAACTTTCTTGCACCACAGGATAACCCTTCAATGACTGCAGAGCCTGTTGCTCAACCATCACAAGTTCTGTCCAAGGTAATGATATAATTGAAAATTGTTTTTAGGGTTTAAAATTTGAAACAATTCTGATTCTCACCTATGATGTTTAGGGAAAGTCAAAGGCAGCTGCCCCAAGCAATGTTGCTTCTGGTAAGAAGGGCACAGGGAAGAAAAAAACTGGCCCAAGCAATGTTGCTGCTGTACCACCAAACTGTGCCAATCCTGCTGCCACTATCCCAAGTCAATCAGTGCCTACCACATCAACAACTTTTCCCAGTGTTCCAAGTCAGTCAACAGCAAATGAACAAATTAAGATTTTGCAGAACACCCACAATACATTCCAGTTTATACAACAAGGTACTGGTCAAGACTTGCCACCTAGCATGGTAGAGACAAACAATATCTTAAGGGATCTTCTGGTAGTTGCTAACAAAGTCACATTTGGGAAAGAATATGACTGGAAGCTTGTTGCACAGCAGTTAGGCCTAACATAAATTGAAGGGTATATGAATTTCATGCAGCAAATTGTAAGTGCTTACAAACTGGTCTTGTTTACATTTTGCATTATAAAATTACATTGTTTATATACATTTGTAATTGTGTCTGTTTGTTTTAGGATGAAGCTAAAAAATATTGTGCAACCACTGACCCTGCTCAGCTTGCTGCAACCAATGATCCTGCTCAACCTGCTGCAGCCAATGACACACCTCAACCTGATGTTGCTACTGCTGATGTAGGAAACCAACATTCAGAGGTGGGATCAACACAGATGGGGATCAAAAGGCACAAGGGACCTACCAATTAGATGCTCTACTATTTAGGAGATTTCATAGCTTTTATTATAGTATAGTAACTGGGCACATTGATGGTTAATTTTGGATTGTATTTTGGTTGGTGTGATTCATGGACAAGAATACACCTTTAGTTTCAGTTTTAGACAATGTCAATTTCAGTTTCAATGTTGCTGATCAAATTGGAGTCTTTTTGGTTCATATCTATGTACTGGATCCAAATGATCAATTATCAATGACAGATTTTAGCTTTCCAACTCTATCCTACTTTTGCTTTAGAATTCTATCAATTATCAATTAGATATGACAGTCAAATTCATTTTAAATGTCACAATTCAATCTGACTAAAAACCATACTCATTCATTGAAATGTTTTTAGAATTACAATATGGCCAGACATGGCTATAGCTTCTGAATTTTACATAAACAAAAGTCAACCTTCCCAATTTCCCTTAATACAAAATGGACCAATTTCTTCCTTAAGTACATTACATCAATTTTGAACCACAGTCCTCTTCCTAACCCCTCCAGAATTCATCACAGCCCACATACAAACTATAATTGTGATGACCATCGAAATAGTCATCAAACAAACACTAGCCTTGACCTTAAATCTTTCACCACTCAATTTCCTCTTCAACTTTGCAAGCTTTTTTTTCAAGTCTTCAATTTCCTCCACATAACACTGAAGTTCATCAATCCTCCCCTTATTGTCCATGATTTCATCATCTGCCCAACGAAAATAATTGCAGGTCATTTGTTTCTGCAAAAACCAGATAAAACCAAAAACAAAGGTTACACACAATATTCCCAACAACAAGATAATAGAAATCAAAGCAAAATCAGCAAACAACCTACTTACACCCCAGTTTGGACACCTCAAAAACATCCTTCCAGGATTCTTTTTGGTGCTGGACTTCAAAAGAGCAACTTCGTCACCCCACGCACAAATCTGCCTTCGTGAAATCGCGGACGAGGACGACGATTTGCAGACACCACTCCTCATCTCTGGAGCACAAGTGATCACTTTCACACGTGATGGGCGACTCGATCTCTCCCACTGGTAGTGCTTCGCAAACGTAAATGGAGGGAGTAGAGAAGTTAGGGCACGAAGAGAACGAATGAAGAAGAAGAATAGGGGGACCCTGATTCAATTCATAATTTTATAAGGTTTAATGTTTAGAAGAAAAGTTTAAATCCACGTAAGATAATTAAATTGACACGTAGGACAAGTTAATGTGCCAACTCAGCTTCTTAATCACTTAATTAATGGGGGGAGGACCATTTCCAAACCAAAAAAATTTTGGAGGGACGATTTAACAAAAAAAAATTTAGAGGGACCAAAAGGGAAATTCGCTAATTTTACAGGGACCAAAAACATATTTAACCCTTATTATTATTATACAAAGGTACAATTTCATAAAATTTGATCTGTTGAGATTTAAACCTTAAGGATAGCATCTATGGAGATCAATTTATCTAAACACATGAGATTATTATTAATTCATGACCAAGTGACCAACTCCTTGTATCATACAGATTGAAACAGCTTTACTAGAGGAATTTGTTCATGTAGGAGTAGAGTAGACCTTATTACTTTTTCCTATTTAGACTATTCATTCTGGAAAGAGAATAAACTAGATAAAATAAACTCATGTGCCAGAAATGGTTTGCAAATTGCAATTGCTCACACTAAACTGTTGTTTTGTTGATGACTATCTTGTAATCAGTACATACACTTGTTCAACACTTTAGTTTCTTCTATGTAGATTTGTTGACTATCATAATAAACCATCAGAAGAAAATAATTCTGTTTCTAGTATTTGTTGACCCTGAATTTTCCATAAATTCTTCTGGAGTTGTAATTTAATTTATAAATCGTGTGACAATTGATGATGCCTTTCACTTTCAGGTCCTTTTAATTTGAAGCTGCAAAGACAAAGGGAAGCTTGCCAACACTGCATCTCAATCCATACAGTTGGACAAAGGTTTGAACTTTTTAAACTGCTTTGAGTTTAGAAAGGGAAGGGTCAAGGGTGATTTCTTCCGATGGATGGCTTTACAAGCTGATTTTTATCAATGCCAAAGTGCTTATAGAATAGTGCTATTTGAAAATTTCCCCCTTTCTAGAGATGGCTTGTGCAGGCCTTTTCAGCTGCTTTTGCTCTTCAATTCCAATGCCTTATTTTCATCATTGTGATGTGTTGATTCTGCAGCAGAGAACTGTGGGTACTGTTTGTAATGATTAGAGAATTACCAAAACAGAAATAAGCTCTTGGTTTATTGAGGAAATAAGAGGGTAATGGGGGCTATTTATGTGTCAAAGAAATGAAATTGGGAGTGAATACTAAAACCAAGTATCTGAAATGTGGCTCTTAGTAGGGTTAAGCTGCTACTTGGCATCATGAACTGTTCGTGTCAAGTAGGAGCCTCACTATTGATATCTCTTGTACACACTTGGCTTCAACTTTTGTATGCTATCTTAGGTAGCGAGTTCAAGAACAAACTTTTGTATGTTATCTTAAACTTTTGCATTTGTTGAGTTACATTATTTATATTATGAAGTTGCTAGTATTTAACTACGAATTGGCTGGGAAAAAGATAATATATTGAATTTAAGCTTTAATTAGGAATTAGTGAAAAAATTGCTTCAAATGAATTAACTATAGATTAGCTGCAGAATAACTATAACAGTGTATACATAGCTAGAGAATTAGAAAATTGAGTGGTAAATTGTTTCAATTTTGATGTAAATTAGCTGAGAAGTTTATAAATTTCGCTACAAATTAGCTACCAAATATTTAGTAGCAAATTTGCTGTGTTTTATGCTACCATTGATTTTATAGCTATTCTGAAGTTACATATCTTTGCTTGAAATTAGCTACAAATTAGCTACAGTTTTCGTTGTAGCACATCCCAAGGTTTCTTGTGCAATATGTTTAAACATCAAAAATAATTTTTAAAAAATACGATTTCAAATCATATTTTTTTTTTAAAAAAAATGTAAGTAATAAAAATAATATAAGTTCTTTGATAAATTAAAAAAAATAAGTTTAATGTAAAAAATATAAATTCTTCAATAAATTAAAAAATACATAAAAAATCTTCAATTTAATATTTTTAGACACCAAAAACAGTTTTTTAAAAATACAATTTCAAACAAGTTTTTTATTTTTTAATTTTCAAAAATAGTTTTTAAAAACAACTTTATTAAGCAAGTTTTTTTGTTTTCTTATTTTAAAAACAGTTTTCAAAATAAAATTACCAAATGGATTTTTTTTTAGTTTTCTTTTCAAAGACAGTTTTTAAAATGCATTTACAAAACTGTTTTTAAAAACTAAAAATCAAAAGTCAATCAAACAAGCTCTATATTTGTTTACATTTAAATGTATATAAACTAGGTTTTCATTTTTTCCAAAAAAAAAAAAAGAAATGTTGAACACATTTGGGGACACCTCGATTGAATTTAATTTTATTTGATCATTTCACTCCATTAAAGTTTCAACGAAGACAATTTTCATTTTTCCTTGTTTTGTTGTGACCATTAATAAGAGTCAAAGCTAGACATTGTCACACGTTGGTATTTATTTACCAAAAACCGTTTTCTCTCATAGTCAATTATATGTTGCTATATCTAGGGTGTAGTCTCGACAAGGACTTAGGATTCTTATATGTGATTATATTTTTAAACGATATAATTTGACAAAAAATATAGTGTGTAAAGGGATATTTAAAAAAATATAAATAATATGATATGGTATATTTTACATTTATAATTATTAATGTTTGAAATTTGTTGTTTCAAATAAACTTTCTATGTTTTAAGTATAAATTTTAATATGAAAAAAATCACTAATCATTATCATTTTCTATAGTTTACATATTTATATTAATTAAATTAAATATATTATAGTATTGAATATAAATAATCTATTTGAATAATAATACTCATGCATCGCATGAGTGGGACATTAGTTCATATGAAGATAAATGATCATATGGATTTTAACATAGGGTTTCTACTCTTGCAGGCCATAATGCTATCCCACGAATGGTTCACAAATTAACCAAGTGCATGTTTGTTTTCTCTTTTCTTCAATAGAAATGCCTGTTCCAATATATTTCTATGAGAAATAAAAAAAATTCTTATTTCCTCCCTACTTACCCATATATGGAGCTAATTAAAATAATTAAAACGGGCTGTTAAAAGTGCTCCTTTTTTCACTATAAAAAGTTTAGGTGTAGCATCAATGTTTATTACCACCAACAACGGATCCAGGATTCATGAGAGGGGAGGTCGGATTTTTTTTAATAATAAATATTAAATAGTAGTCAACATCATATCTTTTATTTAAGTTATATATATAATACATTCATGTTATAAATTTTATGAATAATAACATTTGTATCAAATAAGTTTTTGATAGAAATCACTTAAAGAGATTAAATTTTAATAATAAATATTAAATAAAATCTATATTATAAAAATTAAATATATTACACTCATTTTATTTAAGTTTTTTTCAATTATTACATATATATTGATAATATTTTAATTTTTTTTGTGGTGTATATGTAATATAATGAGGGAGGGGGGTAAGGCCCATGTTTATCCCATTGGATCCGTCCCTGATGACCACAGTAGTGAAATCACATGGGTTTCTTAATTCTATCCCCAACCAAGATAACATATTTCTTAACAAATGGTGGAAAGAATTATTCAATTAGGGATGTCTTTGCGCTCTTTGGGTTGAGTTCAGGGATATTTTAGACCAAATCCACTTATCAAAGCAACAAGTTAATTTGGGTTGATCAAAATGAATTAGGTTAAAAGTTGTTTCAAGTGATACATGTTTTATTGTGGATGAAAAAATTTTCTGCTGGGAGAACTATTTCCATTCTGAAGTGAATGTTCTCCGCCCAAGCTCGATTACCTCTCATATATGATATATGTGGTTTAAAAAAACAAAAAAGAGTTAGAATGGAAATTTCACACCACCCCTCCTATTTCATTTCCACCATTTTTTTTATTGATCCATTTCCAAAATCACCCCTACTCATATATGAGTTTGGAGCTAAAATTAATATTAATTCAAAACAATCAAAATTATTGTCCACGACTAAAAAAATCAAAGTTATTGTCAATTAAAGTATGATTGCATCCAATGTGATTATAGAGATGCAAACATATTTTTCAAACATGTGCTTAATGGTTTGAAATAATTTGATTTATATTATATTTAATTTTTTAGAAAATAATTTAAATTTATAATAATTATAAAAAATTAATTTTAGAAAAAATTAATTTTAGCTAACATATTGGCTTACTAATAAAAACATGTTATATCCCGGGCCGTATCTCTAAAAATGCAAGCGCGTTTTCATCCACATATATTAATTAGAATTCATGCTAAGAGTTAATCTATCTATAATACTACACGCGGAAAGTACTGTTCACTCAAAGGTTGTTTTATTTTGTCACATGTGGACAGTTTTTTTTAATTGGTTCACTGAAGTTCATTTTTTTTTGTCACACATATGACATGTCTCATGCATAAAAGTATTTTTTTTTATGAACCAGGTAGTTATCTTACACAGGGAGCAACCCGTTGTTTTTTTTAATTTTTTTTTATCACACTTTCTTTTTTTATTATTATTATATTAAAACAATTATCTTTCTATTTTATTCATTAATATTTTCACTTATTATCTCTCCTGTTTATTCTATATACTCCATATTAAAATTGTTCTCGTGGAACACATGTCACATTTTCTCTCACTTCTGTTATTTTTATTTTTTTAGATTTTTTATGCTCACTTCAGTAAAGTGATTTTTTTATGAACCCAAATACTCTCCACATAAGGCAGTCATTCCTTCCGTGAACATCGACGTAATTATGGGGTTAACTCTTCTAACAACGGTTCGTCCATACACTTTATATATGTTTTAAGTGACTAAGATCAGGGATCTCAAATATCAATATAATTTAAATTTATAATTATATCGGTTTTTCTAACTTTTGCAATATTGCACAAGATAATAAAGTAAAAGTGGAAATGTTTTATTGAGAATTACAACCATTAACATTACCAATGCATTAAGTGTTGTGATAGTTTTTTTTTAATGAACAATGTATATCCTCCATAGGAATTAGTTCTGGTTCTATTGTTTTCTTTTTTATCACACTTTAATTTTATTTTTTTATTATTATATTAAAATAAAATCTCTAATTATTCATTCCTGTTTATCTGTTTCATTATATAAAAACACACATTAAGAGATACAACAAGTGTGTTCATTTATATTAAATTTAATGTGTGTTTTTAAATATATTATTTATCTCTCTACTTTATTCATTAATGTTTTCACATATTATTTCTTTTATCTATTTTATTTATCTATTTACTCTATATTAAAAATGCTCCCACCGTACACGTGTCATGTTTTTTACTTTATTTTTTCTAAGTTTTTTATCCATACTTCAATAGGGTGGTTTTTTTATGAACCACATTTACCTTTCACGGGAGGTAGTCATGTTCTTACTGTTTTCTTTTTCCTTTTCTTTTTGTTTCTTATCACAATTTCAATTTCTTTTTTATTATTATATTAAAATATTTTCTCTCTTCCTATTAATCTGTTTTGTTAGAAAAGTTTTTTTTAATGAACCATGTATATCCTCCACAAGAAATAGTTCTGGTTCTATTGTTTTCTTTTTTTATCACACTTTAATTTTCTTTTCTTATTATTATTATATTAAAACAAATTTTCTCATTATTCATTCCCGTTTATCTGTTTCATTACATAAAAACACGCATTAAGAAATACAATAAATGTGTTGATTTACATTAAATTATTTAATGTATTTTTTTAAATATATTATTTATCTCTCTGCTTTATTCATTAATGTTTTCACTTATTATCTCTCTTATCTATTCTATTTATCTATTTACTCTATATTAAAAATGCTCCCATAGTACACATATCTTGTTTTTTACTTGGTTTTTTTTTTTAAGTTTTTTATTCTCACTTCAATAGGGTGATTTTTTTTATAAACCACATTTACCCTTCACGGGAGGTAGTCATACTCCTGTCGTTTTCTTTTTTCTTTTTCTTTTTGTTTCTTATCACAATTTCAATTTCTTTTTTATTATTATTTTAAAACATTTTCTCTCTTCCTATTAATCTGTTTTATTACAAAAGTTATTTTTAATGAACCATGTATATCCTCCAAGAGAAATAGTTCGGGTTCTATTTTTCTTTTTATCACACTTTAATTTATTATTATTATTATTATATTAAAATAAATTCTCTCATTATCCATTTCTATTTATCTATTTTATTACATAAAAACACACATTAAAAAATACAATAAGCGTATTGATTTACATTAAATTTAATGTATTTTTTCAATATAGTATTTATCTCTCTGTTTTATTCATTAATGATTTTACTTATTATCTCTCTTTATCTATTCTACTTATATATTTACTTTATATTAAAATTGTTCAACAATTACATGTGTCATGTTTACTTACTTACATTTTTTTAGTTTTTTATTCTCACTTCGTGATTCTTTATAACTTGAGTATCCCCCACAGGAGCAGTCCCGCTCCTACCATTTTCTTTTCTTTTTTTTTTTTATTTTTTTATCACACTTTCATTTTCTTATTTTAATATTATATTAAAACATTTATCTCTCTACTTAATCATCATAGTCATGTCTTAAAAAAAATGCAGATGTTATTATACTTAAATTATTTCTATTAACATATGATAAATTATTTTTCTTAAAAGGGGATAAATATTATAGATTATTGATCTTAGACATTGTATTTTAAACTTAATACAAGTGCATCGCACGGGTTAGATACTAGATAATACCCGAGTGAATTCTTGCATTAGGTGATGGTGATTTATGCACTTATGGTGATGATGCGACTAATACTAAAATATCGAAGGATTTACTGATGAATTCTACAGGTAATACATTTGGAGATATAGTTTTGTTTGCATACCCTAACTTACTTTCAAATTTTGGAAACATTGTCTTTGTTTAGGATAAAACAATTCTTGCTCTTACATTAGATGTTGTTCATTCAATTAATGAATATGTCATGATATTATTTACTAGAGAAGAGAGAGTCTATTTGAGTCCCATAAGGTAAATGGGGAGATTAGTATTGAAGCTGAGGTGTTTTGCACTTCCTTATCATAAGTTAGTGTTAAAAATAGGAGTGTATGTCATGCTAATGAGTAATTTTGGTTTATCTGCTAGACTTTGCAATGGAACCGGATTAATAAAAGTGAAGGTAAGACATTATCACATATTAGCGCGTATTTACCAAAACCAGTTTTCTTGCATGGTCAATTACATATTGTTGTATCTAGGGTTTAGTCTCAACAAGGACTTATGATCCTTATATGTGATAACAATTTTAAGTGTTGTAATGTGACAAAAAAAATAGTGTACAATGAGACATTTCAAAAAATATAAATGAAACAAAATTTATAATAGTTTCCATTTTAAGTATTAATCTTTTCTATTTGATTTTTCAAATCTATTTTTCATTTTAAATTTTTAATATTTTTTATATATTAATAAATATAGAATTAAATATTAAAAAAGAATAAATCATTATTATTTTTTAATTATACATATTTAATAATCTATTAGAATAATAATATCCGTGCAACGCACGGGTAAAACACTAGTTAGACACAACTTAGACTAAAATATATTTTTGGTCCCACAAAATATGCCGATTTTCCTATTTGGTCCCTCAAAATTTTTTTTTCCAAGTGGTCCCCAAAAAATTATAAAACATTCTCATTCAATCCCTTCGTTAGTGCACCATTTATTTGCTCTATTAAATGCTTATGTGGCAGCTTATGTGGACCAAATAAGCCACCTGGCCTGCCTATGTATCACATTATCTGTCCTAAACCACCTTATATCACTACCCTTCATGGAAATCCACCGTTACTTTCCTCAGAATCATAATCGTTCCTACATATCCTACTACTTTCCCTCAAATATTGTTGCCCTTTTAATTATAAGTCCTTATGCCAGTGTTATAAAAGTCTTTCTCTCTCCATCTCACAAATACAAACCTTTCAAATGCCCAGTGTGCGCACAAGAGGAAAACAATAGAGAGGGAAAAATGTAGACATGTAGGGACAATTAGGGTTTTGAGGAAAGTGATGGTGGATTTCCATGAAGGGTAGTGATATAAGGTGGTTTAGGACAAATAATGTGACACATAGGTAGATCAGGTGGCTTATTTGGTCCACATAAGCTGCCACGTAAGCATTTAACAGAACAAATAAACGGTGCACTAACGGAGGGACCAAATGAGAATGTTTTATAATTTTTTGGGACCACTTGGAAAAAAAAAATTGAGAGACCAAATAGGAAAATCAGGATATTTTGGAGTACCAAAAACATATTTTAGCCACACAACTTATTTAAAATGGATTATCTTATTTAATTTAGGAAGATTCTGAATGAAAAAATCCTTATAAATTAAGAAAAACTGACAAAATATCTTGATTTTAACAATTGAAAAAAAATGAATTAAAAATAGTAAATTATCACAATCGTTAATTAATCCAGATAATTAGATTAAAAATGTAACTTGATCCTATTTTTTATTTTTATTTTGTAATTTATTTTCGCCAAAATCAACCATGCGTTGACCTTCCATTAAGCAAAAATGTTAAAGAGAAGAGAAAAACCTATGTAGAAAATTCTCTACGCGGTTCAACGAAGAAGAAAGGAAAGGATCCCAATAATTCGAAGCACCGAGAAACGCAAAGAACCCTTATTTTTCCTCCCTGCAACTTCTCAGAGCTCTCTCTCTGTCTCTGTCATCCTTTTGAGGTGCAAAGCTCCAACAACAAAACTACCATTTTTTCCTTTTTAATTTTTTCAGTTCAATTTAATTTTTCAATTATTGTTGCTTTACGTGCAAGTTTCCCCAGTTAGTTTTTTTTGGGAAAATGCAACCAATGATACTTTGAGATTTGTCTGAGCTTTTTGGTCAATTTGGAAAGGAAACGAACTTTGCTTGTCTGGGAGCAGGAAGCTGAAACTTTTTTTTCTGCGCTGTGATTTCGATGATTTTCTGGGTTATACTTTAATTACAGGGTTGTGGATTGTTCTCCTTTGGGGATAGCTATTTGGGTTGGGGTTTTGTAATTATTGGCTATTATTAACTTTTCAGTAGGTGGTTTTTTTGGGGTTTTGTCTAGGTTTAATTTGAGAAAGAAAAAAGTTTTTTTTTTTTTTTTTTTTAATTTCTGGGGTGTTCCAGTATCCATAAGGTGATTGAGGGTTTGGCTTCTTTTGAAAGTTTGGGAATTGATTGATTTTGGGGTTTTGACTGATGGATGAAGCACAGGGCAGTTCAAGTTCCTTGCCTCCTTTCCTGGCAAAGACTTATGAAATGGTGGATGATCCTTCCACGGATCCGATTGTTTCCTGGAGTGTCAATAACAGAAGTTTCATTGTATGGAATCCCCCAGATTTTGCAAGGGATTTGCTTCCTAGATTCTTTAAGCACAATAACTTCTCAAGTTTTATCAGGCAGCTGAACACATATGTAAGCAAATTTGATCTTGGGTCTTTTTGATGTGAATGCTTGTTTTGTATTTATTTCTGCTTGTGGTTGCTTGAATTGAGTCATAGTATTTGTTTGAGCAGGGATTTAGGAAAGTTGACCCTGAACAATGGGAATTTGCCAATGATGATTTTGTAAGGGGGCAACCACATCTTATGAAGAATATCCATAGACGGAAGCCAGTTCATAGCCATTCTTTACAGAATCTTCAAGCACAAGCCCCTCTAGCTGAGTCAGAGAAGCAGAGTTTAAATGATGAAATTAAGAAGCTTAAGCATGATAAAGAACGACTCCTTATGGAGTTACAGAGACATCAACATGAGTGGCAAACATATGAGATACAAATACATTGTTCAAAAGATCGGTTGGAGAAGTTGGAAACAGAAGCAACAAAAGATGGTCTCTTCTGTTTCTCAAGTATTGCACAAACCTGTGCTTGCTGTAAATCTCTTGCCACTGACAGAAACCATGGATAGAAAAAGGAGGTTGCCAAGAAGTGGCTACTTTAATGATGAAGCTAGCAATGAAGATGCTATTGAAACTTCACAGATGTTACCCACAGAAAATGCAGAGGGTGCCTCTGTTTTGACATCAAACATGGAGAGATTGGACCAGCTTGAGTCATCCATGGTATTTTGGGAGACTATTGCACAAGAAATTGGTGACACCTTCACTCATATTAACTCAAACATGGATTTTGATGAATCTACCAGTTGTGCTGATAGTCTGTCTATATCTTGTGCGCAACTAGATGTTGAAGTTCGGCCTAAGTCACCTGGAATTGACATGAACTCTGAGCCAGCTGCAGCTGCTGCTCCTGAGCCTGTTGCATCCAAAGAACAACCTGCAGGAACTGTCACTGCAGCAACTGGTGTTAATGATGTGTTCTGGGAACAATTCTTGACAGAGGATCCTGGTGCATCTGAAGCACAGGAAGTGCAGTCAGAGAGAAAGGATTATAATGGCAGAAAAAATGAAGGAAAACCTAGGGACCACGGCAGATTTTGGTGGAATATGCGGAATGCAAATAATCTTTCAGAACAAATGGGGCATGTTGGTCAAGTAGAGAAAACTTAGTGGCAATTGATTATTTTTTCTTGCTTATGATACACCACAATCACGTATAATAAATCTAGGTATGCATGGTTTTATCTGCAATAAATACATATTCAGCATTTTGGGTGTGATGAATTTTTGCATCCTCTGTTGATTTTAGTTAATTATGCTACAATTTAGTCTCTTTCAGTGACATTTTGCCCAAACTTGCATATACTGAATTGCGGTATGGTTTGAGGTTTTAAATTGTGGACCACATGATGAGGCTGCAACCTGCAATATTGCTTTGCAACTGCAACCATGACTGCAATTTCCAACCTTGGCATGGTTATCTCCATTTTGTTCTTTTTCCCTTTCATCCCTTCAGTTGTTACTTTACCATATGACAGAAGCATCCTTCTGGTATCCTCTGTTGCCATTCTTTCATTGCCCTAATTTCTGTGAATGAAAATCATTCCATAGTTGCAGGTTGATTCTGATGCAGTTGCGGACCACTATTGCAGCCATGATATTGTGACTGCATCAAGTGATACAGTCTGCAATTTCAACCCAGGAACACCAATAGTATTTTAGATAATGCCTGACTATACTGGTTTGAAAATAAGAATGGAAAAGACTGTTGTTTTCATGAATTTTTTGAGAGCATTGCATTTAGACAATAAGAGATTGCTGGAAACTAGGCTTTTCCATTTGGGAAATGCAATAAGGCACTTTTACTTTTATTTTATTCATTGAATAATTATCATACTGTTTTACATCTTGTCAATTCCAGTACATTATTGATTATTCTACTAGACAAAAACCACATAAAGTGTGAAGCTGACAACAGAGGAGTATGAGGTGCGTGGAAAGAAATTCAAGATAGAATGGTATAGTTAAACTGATAAGTGTCCAATAATCAGACTGATGAAGTGAAAATTAACTTGGATTGTGCCTTGGAAGTTGGAACTGATACCATTATATAATATTAACTTCTAGTATGTTATACATTTCATTTAACTCAGGTTTCTAGCTCATGTTGGAAGAGTAAGAAGGTAATGATTAGTAAATTGTAGTTTTCAAGAACTTAGATGGGGATTGCTAAAAGAAACTTCATTGCATATAATAAAAATCAAATTTCAATTGGAAGTAGTGCTTTGGTTTGGATAGATGATGTTGTAAAGCAAATTGAATATATGCATAATGCCTTTAATATAATAAGGAATGTTGCAGATTCCTTTGTTAGCATATAGTTGCATTCAAGACCGCATATCACAGCAAGGCAATGCTATAAATTGTTTTTCCTAGGTAGTTTAATTTAAATGTATTTCGTAATTGTTTCAGAATCATGTAGCCAAGTCGATCTAGGGGATAAGGCTTGATTGTTGTATTTCTTAATTGGTTCAGTTATCCCAGATTAAAAGACAATTAAAAAAAGGAGGTGGAGGAGGAAAGTGTCAAAGTATTTCAATGTTAAAAAAAATATGTCCTACCAAAACTCTTCTTTCTTGTTAACCTATCATAAATTATACTGTTAATCTCTATAAAGGGCTTTTTTGGGCAGATATACTACTAGTGCTAGATGAGTATTATGTATAACCCAAGTTCTAGTGGTTTTACACTATAATGAATAAAAGCAACCCAACAAATAATTATTCAACTCCAGTCTACTTCCCTTGTGGTTATTTGCAGCTTGATTTGACTAGCTGAGATTAATTATATGTTAAAATTATTTAAGTTGTTACTCAAATAAAGTATTTGACCATCTGCATATTGTTTAGTGGAGAAGATAACATGAAACAGTTGTACAGAAAGTTCTAAAATGAAATATTCTCCATTGAGCTAAGAGTTTATGGCTTTCTTCAACTTTCTCTTAAACTGTGCACCGAGCACATTATGTAACGAGTTTTGCGTTTTGGCATTACTACGGGCTCTTACTCTAGTAACTTGTTTGCATGAATGCAAGTGCTATGTGGAAATCAAGTCTTGTAGATATAACCCTTAAAAAGTTCATTTTTAGAGAGAGAGAGTGTGTTTGGATGCAATTATGAGAGTGAAAAATTAATTGTATCCATTGAGTTAATTAATTTGAACATGTATGGTTTTATCACTCCATAATTTATTTTTATCTCAAATCATGATTTTGTCATCTACAAGTTGGAGTTACTTTTGATTATGGAATGACTCAATTATAAAATTTCATTTCATTTTTATTTTTCAGACATGCTATACGAGAGGTTGTTTCTATGTCTTAGAATTTAAAAAATTTTACATGCTAGCTACTTTGTAATTTAAGAAGGATGTAGAATTGATTTAACATATGATTTGTATATTTATAAATAAAATATCACATTATTTTAATAATTAATTTTTTATTTCTATTTTTTAATTGATCTTTAGATAAATAATATGGTATAATTTACTAATAAATCTGATTATTAGTTTTTGTATTTATAAATAAAAAATTATAATATTATTATAATAATTAAATTTTTCAATTCAAAATTTTAATTAATGTTTAGATAAATAGTATCACGTAACTTATTGGGAAGGTGATTATTAGAATTTTATATTTATATTAATGCTTTATATTTATATTTTATTTTAATATATTTGAAAATTTATCCAAACATTTATGTATTTAAAATATTAACTTATATATTAAAAAAGTTGATTATAATATACAAAATATAAATAAAGAATAATAGATGAACTCATTTTGATAATTAGACACTACAAAGGTAATTTTGATAATGAACATCTAAATAATATTTTTTGTAATAAAAAACGCTTATTTGATATAGTTTATCCAAATAAAAAAACACTTTATTTCAACAGTTTTTCTAACCTGTACAATATTGCACATGATAATAAAATAAAAGTGAAAATGTTTTATTGGAAATTACAACTATTAACATTACCAATGCATTGAGTGTTGTGATAATTGTAATTCCAATAAAATTTTTCCACTTTTAAATTATTACTATCATTTACAATATTACACAAGTTAAAAAAATCGTTATTTCAATATCAAATTTACATAAAAATCAATTCTACCATTGTGAAACTAAACAAAAGATGTATTTATTATTGATATAATTTCTCAAATAAAAATAAAGATAAATACACCTTTGTACATTCATTTCAGAGACAAATCACAATAAATGAACTTTATCCCAAAAAGAATGGTTGTGTTTTGCAAGTCAAGGTATGGGGTTTTCATGGAAACATGCTATAGAGAAAACTTTAATGCTTTAAAGAATTATTGAATTCTAAATCTAGCTAGTTCTATTTATGTTCTGTGGTCAATATGTACATGCGTCAATAGAATGATCGATGTCAAAACAGTAAATGAAAATTAATTTGCTGATATAAAGCCTACTTGCAGCATATATATATAGCATGGCTAAAATGGAATGACCTATTTATGAGCACCTAGCATGTAAGGTAACTTTATTGCTTCTTCTTTTTCATATTTATCCCAATTTCCCAAGTAACCACCACGTTGACTTTTAGAATTGCTTTGCTTTGGCCTTATATGTAACTTGTGACCTATTACTATTGACTAATTAGGTGATGGGCCTGGCCTTGCAACAGGTATCAACTTTATTGGAGTACCCTTGAGTCTCCTAATTTCCCCACAATGCTGATAAATAACTCATAATATTTGCTAAAATTAGTTGAAAAGTTAGGTAAAAATTGAAGAACTAGCTGAAAGTTAAAAATTTAACTGATTTGATTGAGAGTGTTTAATAAAAGTAGCGGAAAATGATAGAATGACATATAAAAATATTATTAATTATTAAATAATGATATATATGAGGATGATTCAAGGTTAAATTTGTAATAAATTTTCGGCTAATAATTGATAAAGGGGAGTTTTTTTTAAAAGCTACCTCAAGTAAGTAACTTCTAAAAAAAAAAGCTAATAGCTACCTAAACAATCTACCTTACTAAACACACGGATGAAATAGTTTCAACTACTAATTTTATCTTCCATCTAACTGAAATGTCTTACCAAATACACTCAGTATATGTGTTGTATTGTAGGTTGTATCATTTATTTCTTTATCCCTAATATTTAGATGGTCATACTCATAATTGATACCTTAGTAATAACCATAGCTCACAAACTGAGGGGAAGTTTTTCACTCACTTGATGGCCCTCACCTAATACCTCCAGCTCTCTACCTGATGAACTGTAATCTTGTGTTTGGATGGAAAATTTTAGAATTCTCAAAATTATAATAGACAATGTTGAGTGAATTGTTAAAATGAGAGAAATTGACAATGATAATCTAAAAAGTTTGAACATAAAAGAGAAATGTTAAAATTCTTTCTCAATATTTATCATTTGAAATTCCCCTATTTGTCCTAAAAAATTCTCCTATTTGTTATTTGAAATTCTTTCTTTCTATTATTTTAATACATGAATTCTAGTAATTTTAAATTTCTCTGTCCAAACACAAGGTAAGAGTTTTTGAATCTGAAAGAAACTTTATTCATAAAATTAACATTTTTCTTAAAGATGGCATGATAGAATATAAGCAGTCATGTCTTTTATCAGTTCTAAATTTAAACTCAACTCATTGATTTTAAAAGATTGAACTAATTTAAGCAGTCACATATTGTTAAGCGTGCTGACAGAATAAGACATGATAGAATATTAGTAATCGTTACATTTTTATGATATTTTACTGGTATTGCCACAAAAATTCAAAAAAAAAAAATACTATATAACATGTGTTGTGCTAAGTGCTAACAGTATCTGATGGTCTAATGTAGGTGCCATGAGGATTCATGAATAGTCCCCTTTCCCTTGATCCTTCCATTCCTTTTTTCTCCAAATTAACCAAACATAACTCTTCCATCTGTATGGGCAACTTTATCCAAGACCATACTGACATGCATAGCATAACAGCAATGTCATAAATTAAATTATTCATGTATTATACTTATATGTGCATCGTCAATTTTGGGAATTTTTATCATTTTCATAATCCTTAATAGCTTTCACCTCCCATCAATGCTTCTTCGGACTTTTACCTTTAAATTTAAAATAAAGCTGAAGAACAAAGATATTGCTACAAACCAAATAATATCCTAACTTCAACAAGATAATCATGATTGAGTGTAAACAACGTAGAGTGAGATCTAGATGGGACTTATCTTGAATTTTGCATAAAAGATGTGAAGAGAACAGTCAAATTCAAGTAAAATTAAAGCATATCTAGAACAAGAGTAACTATTTACAATTCTGTTAGAGTTTTCCTACAAAGTACAAACTAAACAGAAGTTATTAATCATAGCAACAACATTGCTTGTCTGATTTAATACCCAAACTAGCTTGGCTCAGATATAGCCATACCTGCCGGAATACTTTGATTATGAGATCATGGTACTCATTAGAATTCAAAGTCAGATAACATGCTAACAGCTCTTCCATTTCTTCTGGCTTGCTGATCTGTTTCTCTGTGATCATCTCAATCATTGAATCTCTGAAATCTTGTTGTGGATCCAATGAACATTTCACCACAGCAAAATGATCTAATCCTACATTTTCCTCCACAATTTCCTCTTCTGTCTTCATCTTTAGCTTTGCTTTCTTCTTCTCTTCTATAGCCTTTATTTTGCATATTTCAACCTTGGAAGCCATCCTTGGAGAATATATTCTTACCTTGGAGCTGTGCTTTGGTTTCCTCCTCTGGAGTTCTCTGCTCACATGAAGTGATTTCCTTTGTTTGTTAAATTTTCCTTTCAACTCCTCAGATACACTACCTTCTCTAATGCTTCCAAGGCCAGAAATCTTTGCATCTATTGAAGAGGGAAACAAATGCTTTCTTGGTGTACAAATTGTTCTAGGTGATGTAAATTGCAGCTCATCCTTTTCTAAGAATTTACTTGATGCAAATTCAGCTTCCTCTTCTGCTTTTTCTAAGTTCAAGAGTTGCTCTTGCAAGACTCTTTGTGCTTTCCTCTCATATCTCCTCTTTAAGCATTCAAGTTCCTTTGCACTCTTTGTTTCATTCACCAATTTTCTTTCTTCTCTCAGTCCAATATCCTTCTGATTGAACTTCAGAGTGCTTTCTCTTTCTCTTCTTCCATGTCTTTTAGCATTCAGTCTAACACTTGAAGATGGAATGACATGCTCAGCATCCAAATTGTATACTACTGGTTTCAGAATATCTTCATTCTTCTTATGCTCATTGCCCTCTTCACTAAAGGATAATCTCCAGAAAGCATCATCATCCCCTCCATAAAATCTGCCTCTATTTCCACAAGCATACTGTGGTGTACTATCACATGGAGAATTCTGCTTCAGCTTTCCTGGTTTTGGCTCTGAGTTGATTCTCATCTGCTTGAACTTGGAAAGCCAGGAAAAAGGAGACACATGTGAAATGAAAGAAGGCTTAGAAGTAGGAGAAGGAGAAGAAGAAGAAGAAGGTTTTCTTCCACCCCACTTCATCTTTTGGGGCTGGCAAGATGTTTCTTTTATTGGAGTTCTTGATTTGGTTAAGGTTTATAAGCCTGTTTTCAGAGAAGAGAAGGACCAGAACTGAAGTGGGAGATAATGGTGGTGTGTGAGAGACTTCTAGCAGTTAGTGGGACAGTTAGGTTGTTAAATAGGAACGTGGGTTTCTTACTGATTTTTTTTTTTTTTTAACTGCTATGTTTTCAAAAGAGATACCCGCCCCAATTCCTGTGACCACTTTAGCCTCTTTTCCTGCTTTTTGGTTTGTACTGGAAAAAAGATTTGTCCCAAGGAGGGTACCTCTTTGTTAGACATACAAAGTAAAATAAGCAGTGATAAAGGATTTAATGGACATACATCGATGTATACATTGTCAGCTAATAATGCGTTGTCATATTGTTTGTCACTTCATTGATTTTGATAACACATCATATGTCATATTCATAACAATACAATAGTATAAAACTTTTGTACATGGATAGTGTATATCCATTAAACTCATTGCCAAAGAATTGTTAATCAAAAATTAAATTGTGTATGTGTGAGAGAGAAGAATGTCTTGGACTATATTTATGTTTGGTTTACTCTAAACTCACGTTTCCAACACTAAAAATAATTTCGTTCTGGAATACAAACTTGAGTTTGGCCATTTTGAATGCTAAATCAAACACATACTATATTAGTAAATAATGATTATGAACCAGGTATGTTGTATGAGCTTTATTTGAAGGACACTCACATAGAAGAGGTTGTCTGTAACTTAATGGTAACAATTATTAACTAGAACTGTAGCCTACTACATGTCGTTTTCATAAACAGCTACTTCCTACTTAGCATTGGCCTTGAGCTGAAGGTTGTTGTTTAATGGAGGTTAGGTTAGCTTGGAAGATTAGGAATAGGAGGCTAATATTGCAGCAATTTGAATATTAACTTTGTTTTCACAAGAATCCATGTAGAGGGGTTTGTAAAAAGGGCAAGAATAAAGAAAGAATTAAACAGTTTCTTTTTGGATTCTGTGATGGACTGGAGTGATTTTTTTCTCATATAATCCTGGCCAGCAAAATCCTTGTCTCATCTTTTGCTTTTCCTGGCTTTGTTTCTTTGCAGTTTCCTTAACTTACTCAACTTTTTCCTCTTCAGTCAAAGACTGATTGGCCAGTACAGTGACCATTACACATGTTTGTCGCATATACATAGGACTAAGCAATGGGTTTGGCTGTAGGGCTGCTCCAAATTTAGTCCAGTCTGTCTAAGTGTAAACCAGATCATGTTAGCCTTCAAACATGCAAAATGTGTGTGACCAACACACAATACTTCCAATTTCTTTCCTGTGTATGCCCTGTAAATAAGGGGATTTGATATGCACGATGCTCTTTTGAACTTCAAAAATGTTCAAAATAATCTTTAAGAATTTGACAATTTGTGCAAAATGATCTTGATGACTTATAGTATGTTTGGTTTAAATTCCGATCAGGCATAATCAATTTCACATAATTAATTTTAAATTATTTTCATTTAACATGTTTTTATAAAGTGTGTGCATTATTTATTTTCAATCATTGATTTTAGAATGAATTTTACTGACCGGTAAACCAAAACAAACGTGCTCTTACTATGTTTGTCCAAAATCTGACTTAAATAGTTCCTTTCAAAAGGTAAACATCTGACCAAAATGTGATATTTTTGTCAAATTTTGTTAAGTTAGTTAATCATCAAGTCTATTTAGAAATTTCATGACCATCTTGCAAACTTTTGAAATTTAAGGACAGAATGCTGGTTGTTCAAAATTGAATTTAAAGGGTATAATTAAACTTGTTCGTATACTCTAGAATCTAGACTCTAGATTCTATATTAACTATTGCAGATGTCTCACATTATTTAATTTGTTTAATTGTCTCACAAAAACATAATCTATATATGTTGTACCAAAAAAAAAACAATATAATCAATGGTGTACAACCCAAATCGGATTTTGGTCGGAATATATGATTTTATTTGATCCCATTATAGTAATATGTTATTCAACAACAACTTGATCTCTAATTTAACTGGTTGAAAAATTCAAGCCACAATCCAATAGTCTTTGCTGATTTCTATCTCCCATTTGAATTTTAAAAGAAATATAACTATAGAAGTGTTATCCATATCACTTGCACAAAAATAGAAACGTTGCTTTTATCCTTGTACCTATATAATTTTAACCGGTTGTAGACTTGTGCATTTCACAGACATGATGAACATGTAGAATTCATAAAATTCTCAAAGACATTAACTAACTAGGTTGACCCGCGCGATACGCGGTGTGATCGATATATTAAGTGTTTTACTTATAATAATAATATAATAAATACTGTTATGTTAAGTATTATGAAAATAATATTTTTAATTTATTATATTAATTTAACTATATTAATCTTTATCATTGGAATTTTAAATTGGTTGTAAATTGAGGTACAATGACAAGTTTCTTTTGCTAAAAGCTTTGTACAATTTTTAAACTCTTGTTAATTGGTGAATAACATTTTTATATGATATAAATTTTTAAAATAAATTTCATACTTAAACACACAATCAAAATAAAAAAAAATTAAAATTTATAATGTCAAATACAAGAGACAACAACATAATTTGATAAATATTAATTATTATTTTTCTCGCTATCAATTAATATTTGATTAACATATTAACTTTCTTCTTTATTTTTATCTAATGGTGAGTAGTACATTGATGGTGATATCCTACAAAGGGAAATTGTATCCTTTTTTAGAGAATTATTTTTTAATACTTCTGTTACAGGTAATTATATTCCATCATCTAATCTTTCCAAGCTTACTTTAGAAAATAAAGCTAGCCTTATGGCTCCTGTGACTAAAAAAGAAGTATTTAAAGCTCTCTCTTCTATGAAATCCTATAAGGCCCCAGGTCCTGATGGATTTCAAGCCATATTCTTCAAAACTTTACTGGGAAAGAATATGTGATGATGTGTGGAAGTTTGTCAGAGATGCTTTTACAACTGGCTCAATTCCTCCTCCTGCTGCTGAGACTCTTATTGTTTTAATACCAAAAATTGATAGGCCTAATTCTTTTAAAGAATTTAGACCTATTAGTCTTTGCAATTGTCTTTATAAACTAATTTCTAAAGTTTTGGTCAATAGACTTAGGTCTATTTTGCAGGATATTGTTAGCCCTCTGCAGGCTAGTTTCATACCTGGTAGATCCACAGCTGATAATGCTATCATTCTACAGGAGATGGTCCATCACATGAAAAAGTCCAAAAAGAAGAAAGGTGATATCATTTTTAAATTAGATTTGGAGAAAGCCTATGATAGGGTTGATTGGGGTTTTCTTAAAAATGTTTTACAGGAATTTGATTTTCCAAATAGTATCATATCTCTCATCTTAAGTGGTATTTCTGCTACATCTATTTCATTGCTTTGGAATGGTATTAAATGTCCCTCCTTTACTCCTAAAAGGGGGTTAAGGCAAGGTGACCCCTATCTCCTTATCTTTTTGTTTTGTGCATGGAAAAACTCGGTGATATGATCTCTGAGGCTGTTATCCAAAACACTTTGATACCTCTCAAAATCTCACCTCAAGGTCCTGGTATTTCCCACTTACTTTTTGTTGACAATGTTTTGTTGTTTGCAAAAGCTAAACCCTCACAGGTTCGGATTATGTCCCAGATTGTTCAACAATTCTGCAGTTTTTTTGGTTTTAAAGTGAACATTGACAAGTCAAGAGCTTTTTGCTCACCTGCAATTCCTATGAGTAGACAGCAAAAACTTTCACATATTACAGGCATCAGGCTCACTGGTTCCGTGGAGAAATATTTTGGCTTCAAAATCTTCTTGTCAAGACCTGTTAAGGAGGACTTTCAAGATGTTTTAGACAAAGTAAGTCTTAGACTTGCTTCATGGAAGGGAAAATTACTAAATAAGGTTTGTCATACTTACCTTAGTAAATTCTATCATCAATTCTATTCCAAGCTATGCTATGCAGATTCATTGGCTACCAGAAAACATATGCACTGCTATAGATAAATCTGCCAGGACTTTTCTTTGGAAGGGTCATTCTTCTTCTGGAATTCACCTTGTTAATTGGGAGACAGTTACCAAACCCAGAAAATATGGAGGATTGGGAATTAGAAGAGCTAGATTTCAGAATGCTTCTCTGTTAGGTAAGCCGATCTGGAATGTTTTGCAAAGGGATACTTCCAAATTGTGGGTGCAGATTCTTTGTGACAAATATGGAGGTGGGCACAGTGTGTTTAAGATTACTACAGGATGCTCTTTCATTTGGAAGTCAATTAAAAAATTAGCACTTATGCTTAAGGAGGGGTATTCTTCTAGGCTGGGAGATGGAGGTTCTAATTTTTTTCTTTGATCATTGGCTTCCTGGTGGTCCTATTTGTAATGAAGTGGACTTCATTAATACTCATGACATAAATGTCAAAGTCAGTGATCTATGGGATGGGAATGAGTGGAATCTACAATTTTTGTGGACTCATATTCTTACTACCATTTGTGATATAATTCATAATATTAAACCGGTTCTATCATATGGCATCCCTGATGTTATTTCTTGGAGCAATTCAAGTAATGGAGTTTATTCAGCAAAGGAGGGTTATCACTGGTTATGGAAGCAATTGACTATTAACACAACTGATAGATGCTGGTCCTGGATTTGGAGGCTGCAATGTAGTGAATCGGTGAGGTTTTTAGTCTGGCTTACTGCTAATGGTAAATTGCCTACTAAAGATCTTCTTCATCAGAGGCATATTACTCCATCCCCTCTCTGTATGGTCTGTCAGTCTGCTAATGAAGATGTTCTCCACTGTTTGAGGAATTGTTCTGCTGCTAACAATCTTTGGCAGCATCTTGGATTTACAAATCATCCAATGTTTATGTCCTACAATGACCCCTTTGATTGGCTATCGTGGTCCTGTAAAAAGTTTGGATCTCAGTTTCTATCTGCATTATGGGAAATCTGGCTTGCAAGGAATCAGTTGGTTTTTAATGGGAAAATGCCTTCATTTAACCAACTTATATGGAAGGTGGAAAATCTAAATAAGCTTTTTACATCAGTTTTTAATTCTGTTCATGTTAATTCAAGACCAGACAGGATAAATATCAAGTGGATAACTCCTCCTTTTGATTTTGTTGTTGTAAATGTTGATGGCAGCTGTTTGGGAAGTTCAGGCAGTGCTGGTTTTGGTGGTTTGATCAGGGATTGTAATGGAATGTGGATAAAGGTTTATGTGGTTCAGTGGTTACCATTGACATCTTACTTGCCGAATTACTAGCTATTTGGGAAGGTTTGTTGTTAGCTTGGAATGAAGGCTATAGACATGTGTATTGTTGGAGTGATTCTACTCTGGCTATATATCTCCCTGATTAAAAGTGAGTCATCTAAGTTCCATAAGTATGTTGGCTTAATTCATAACATTAAGAAATTGTTGGCTTGGGACTGGTTAGTGTTTATTGATCATATTCTTCGAGAAGGGAATCAATGCGCTGATGTTTTAGCCAAGAAGGGTGCTCTTTCTAATTTCTCTCAGGTTGTAATTTTAGATTCTGGGGATGAGATTGGTGCATCTCTTTTAGCGGATGCTAGGGGAGTTTGTTTCCCTAGGGGTAGTTAAGTTTGTTTGTACTTCTTTTGTTTGTTTTTAATTCCATATTTTACCAAAAAAAAAAATATATTAACTTTTTTACATTTGATTATTGTTGATTTCATATTTTTCTTCTTCAAGATATACAACACAGTTGTGTTGTACAAATCGATATGTTTAATTTTTTTGGTATAAACCATAGGTATCCCCTATTACTAGGGGCAATCCTATTCGGGGCTTAGAAGGAAGAAATTATTGAATTTGTTAAGAAACATTAATTTTCCATCAATTTTAGGTTTATATACTATTGTAGATTGTAAAATGTGAGTTTGGTTTTGCATATTGATATTGATATTTATATTAAATTTTGTGGGAGTGGTGGATCCATGGATAAAGACTTTTGGTATGTCCTCATTTATTTAATTTGGCATGTTATAAATTATTTAAATGTAATTACGTTTTTTTAATTATATTTACACGAAACGAATTGTAATGAATTTAAATGTTATAACAATTGAGAATTTAAAATTATTATGAGGTTAATGATTGTGGAAGAATTAAATAAGAGAGACATTTTGTAAGAATATTTGATTTTTGTGTATATTTAATATTTTTTATATTAATGACGAAAATATGATTTTAATACTAATTAGTTTATGAAAGATATAAATTAGTGATATGGTTATTAGAAAGTATAATAGATTCATAGATGATTTATCCTTTGAATTGATTCACTTAATTAGTGTAGTGATAATTATATAAATTTCACTTTTCTAATATTTTTTTGTGTATATTTAATAATTTATTATATATCTAATAATTTAGTTTATGAAAGATCAGAATAAGTGACATGATTTGAAAGTAGAATAATTCCATAGATGATTTATCATTTAAAGGATATTTTTTAAAAAATATTTGTACTTATAAATAAGAGAAATATTTGTAAGGGTATTTGATTTTTGTGTATATTTAATAATTAATTATATTAATGATGAAAATAAGATTTTAATAGCAATTAGTTTATGAAAGATATATAATTTAGTGACATAGTTATGAAGTAGAATAAATTCATAGATAATTTATCATTTGAATTGATTTACTTAATTAGTGTAGTGATAATTTTATAAATTTCACTTTTTTAACATTTCCTGTGTGTATTTAATAATTTATTATATTAATGATGAAAATAAGATTTTAATACTAATTAGTTTATGAAAGATAGAAATAAGTGACATAATTAGAAAGTGGAATAATTTCATAGATGATTTATCCTTTGAAGGATTTTAATTTTTTTAAAAATATTTTATATTTATTAAAATAGATTTGAGATATTTTTGACATTATTAGTGAGGCATCACATTAAAATTATGAATCTGGTGTGGATTTAGTATTAAAATTTCAGTTATTTTTTAATATTTAATATGATATGATATGATATAATATGTTTAATTGCATTTATAAGAAAGTTTTGGTGTTTCAAAAGTCTCTCATAAGAAACAGATAAGAAACATAGAAAAGATGGCTAAAAATAGTGACACATCATATTTTTATTGATGTGACACAAATAGATAATTATGACAATATTGGAAGTAATGTGGTAACGTTGAGTCACACCAGGGCCGTATCTAGGAATTTTGGGGCCGTAGGCAAAAATTAAGGCAGAGACTCATGTTAAACTAATAAATTTTACGTTATTTTTCTGATTTTTTTACCTGTAAAATTATTTATTAATGTTTTATAATCAAGTAATTCTAACATCTCATTTTCAATAAATAATATAGCCAACCCATTCAATTTATCCTGTAGCATAGTTGATCTTAAATATGATTTAATCAATTTTAATTTTGAAAAGCTTCTTTCAGCAATCACGACAGTTACATGTAATGTTAATAATATTCTATAAGCAATGTATGTATTTGGAAAAGAACCTAATCTTTTTATATAGTTCAATCTTTTTAATGGTGTGTTAATTTCATTTATTAGAATTTCTTTTAATAACTTCAATTCTGAAAACAAATCAAGACCATCAATATCAAAATGATCCTCAAAACTCAAAATCTTTTCAAGATTGATACAATATTTTTTCAAGTCATCTTCCCCTAAAGTTTTAAATTTATTTGAATCAAATAAAAAACCAAATATGTTTTCATATTCTAAAAATTGTTCAAGTCAACTCTCAATAAGAAATAGACCGATCTAATATATACAAAAAATAATCAATGTGAAACGAATTTTCAGTAGAATGAGCTATTTCATCACTAATTGTGTCATCAAAATGTTTTTTTCCTATGAATCTTACGTTTTTCATTGAACTTTGGCTCTATATCCATTTCAATAACCGTACAAGTAGCCAATTGATCATAGGTTCAACAATACTACTGATACAAGAAAACTCACTGTTGAGTGTTGAGTAACTTTTCATTTGCAAAAACTAATAAATGAGATGTGGACTTTTAAGTAATTTAAATGATAAGAATAAAAAGATATAAAATATGTAAAATATGGGTCTTATAAAATATTGGGCCCTTTTTTAAAAAATAATTTATATCAATAACACTACTATTAAAAAAAATTGGGAGGCCTTATAAATTTGGAGGCTCTAAGCAATGACCTTAATTGCCTTATTAAATATCCGGCTCTGAGTCACACGAGTTAACTTTAATATATATAATAATAAATGTTTAATTGGGTTCCTTTAACAATACACCAGTTTAGAATTGGTGTAATAATACATCAAATATATGACCTACTACAAGTAGTATGTAGTTATTTTTATAGTTTTGCAAGACCTATATATTTTTAATTGCTTAATAGTCCTTTTAAATAAAATAAGCATTAAAATAAAAAATGATATAAAGATCATAAAAAAAAGACAAATGTTGCAAGACTTATAAAAAAATTAATTTTTTTATCCGTATTTTTTATTTTTGGGAAAAAATATAAATTTTTTAAATATATTTAAATATAAACATAATTAATTTATATTATATACAACATATTAAATTATATTAAATTAATCGCAGTATAAAGTGTAAATTTGGTTCGCTCCAATCTAATAACAAATATTTGATACCTCTCTATAAGTTGAATTGAAGTAACTGTTTTATTCAAATTTAAATATCTATATAAATAAACAATATTCTATCATAACTCGATTTTATCATAAACAATATATCAGATGATACTAATTTTTTAAAAACAATATCAGATAATAACAAATGCCCTAGATTTTGTTTTTATCAGAAAATGAGGAGCTGGAGTGAAGGGAAATTGGAGAAAGGAAAAAAATGAAAGAGGGAGATTGATCATGAGAGATTAAAAGGGGAAAGAGAAGGAGAAAGCCTGCGTGGGAGGGAAGGGAAGTTATCAAATAGTGGGTGTGCAGTTAATGAAAACGGGAAGTCATGGAAGGGTAATTTTGAAAAGTGAAATGTGGAAATGAAATTTGGGTTATCGACTAATAATATAGATATAATATGACTATTGTAATTAAAAAATTAAAAGTTTTTATTTATTTATCGATAATATTTAAAGAATTGGCCAATTGACATTCAACAGTGAAAAACGTCATTTCTATAACCAAATAGGTCAACTTTTTATTAAACAAATTCCTATTTAATAAAAAAATAAATATATATAACTTTATTAAAAACCTCTTTAATATACAAATTAGTTGGGTGCCCGTGCGATGCACGGAGGCACTTGTAATGGAAATGTTAGACGAATAAGTTTTAAAGTTAAATGTTTTAATTAATTTAAGTCTAAGGTTAGGGCACCAGCCTCTCACCCTAAATTTTTATTTACCAAAAAAAAATATAATTTAGTTAGAATGTGTATATAATTTGTAATAAATATGTGTATGAGAATAAATTTTACATGGTAAAAGAGTTAATTTGAAAAGGGATAAAAAAAATATATTGGATGAAGTATCTTACTTATGAAGATAAACTCTGTTTATTGAATATATGAAGGTGAATGTAATCCCTATAAAAGAAAAGTTAAATTTAAAATATGGTAGAAGTTAATATAAAATACATGAATGTGAAAAAAAGAAAAGAGAAAGTTACTTACCTAAATAAAATTTTTGAAGACTTTTTTGAAAACCACATTTGATGTAGTGTTCGTTGGATTTCCTTCTTCGTCACAAATAAGAATTTTAAGTCCTTATAATAATTTTAAGTCCATTACGTGATGTTACTCTGGAGAGTGCAACACACAACTGGTCGTGAGGAAAAGTTGGTCTTAAGATAGGTTGATCTTGAAAGAAACTTGGTTATTTCATGTTTTCCAATAACATAGGATCACTTGAATCATTTATCAAAAAATCTTCTGGAATTTCAATATGGATCTCGTCATTAACTTCTTGAACGTTCCTTCCATCACCAATGTTCAACACCCAGTCATAAAATGTTTTCAATTCTGTTGCATGAAAATTTGAACCGATAGTTGTAATCTCATGTTTTTTTTTCAATCTTAACACCTTGCAATAATTCCAAAGATGTGGAAAGTTCATGGTAGCACGAACTATATCTTGTATTGTCCCTTTAGGGTATGTTTGCAAGTTGTTTGGAAGGAAATGCGAGAAGAGAAGAAAACCCTTCATCCCTTTGTGATTTGGAGTTTGAGTATTTTACAAAGTCTTCACCTCCTCTTCTCCCCCTCCCCTTCCCCCTCTAACTCTTTTTTTTTCCTCTCTTCTAAACTCACAAACAGACCCTTAGGGATCACAGGTAGGATATGCCTAATATGACCACAAAAAATAATAGTTTTTCTCCAAAATGAAGGTTGACACTATTTGTGGAAGTGAATCGAAGTATGTCTCTGAAAGTCCAATCAACAACTTAAAAACAATATTGCTTATGAGTCATGGTAACGTCATCACATATAATAAGTTTGGTTCTTACTATTAGTTTAGCCAAAGGAGTTTCTTGTTTTATATCAGAGTTCTCCTCAACATTTATACGGATAACAAATCTGGAATGTGTCATCCTTCCCTCAAGAATTAACAAAGATGTTATTCCACTTGATGCAACAATTAGCACAATTTACATTTTTAGTCTCAAGCCTCCTGAAATTTAAAAATATCATTAAGAATTGTTGAAATTATCTTTTGAGAACAATTATACTGCTTTGTAGATCTTTTATAAAAGTGTTTTTTTTTTCTCCATCCTTGTAGGTTATATATTAATAAGAAGATCATAAAAAAAAGAAAAATAGAAACTAAAGATCTGTATCTATATATGAAGAGTAAATAGCTTCCAGAAAACAAAAAGTAAACCTAAAAAGAATAACGAATGAAGACCAAATATTGAATAGTTTTTTTTTCAAGTTTTGGAAATAATTATTTTAATATTATAACCATTGGGATTATTAAAATATGGATCCGTAACTGTTTATAAGAATTATTAAATAGTAGTTTTCTATAAAACATTATAGCTTCTAGAATATAATTACTATAACATGTTATAAACTTTTTTTTTTAATATTGAGATTGTTAAAATGGACTTTAATATTGAAATTTGATATTTTGATATAATAACATGTTTCCCTTTATAATATGCTTTTTATTATATTTAATGCAATAATTGAATTTTTAAAAGAAATGGAGAATGTGTAAGACTTATATAAAAGGTGATAATTGACATCAATATTTAGTTTCGTAACTCCTACTATAACTTTGATTTTTTTTGTGTACAGTAACAATTATATTAATGTGTACAATAACAATAAATGGTAAATTTAATGATTATAAAAGTATAATGTAAATAATATAATATAATTTTATTGATTGAGACATATAAGTTTAGTGTATAATCAAAGTTTGATAATTCAATTTTTTTTTACGGACAATACTCAATCAACATTTTTTATAGAAATAATTATAAAATGATTTTTTTAAATTATGTAATTATGTATTAAATTTCATATTATATTTTTATTTTTCTTATAAACTTTTTTAAAATATGTAAATTATTAAAATTGGATTTAATATTAATATTTAATATTTTGATACAATATTTATAATTAAATAATTACTATAATTGTTATAATAAATGTTGTACCTTCTTTAAAATTAATTTATTATATTTTAATTTTCATATTATATTTTTATTTATGTTATAAAAGTTTTTTATTTTCAAATTGTCAAAATAGGCTTCATTATTGATGTATGATGCAATAAACATGACTATAATTAAATAATTAATATGAACATAATTATAAAATAATTTTATTCTATTTTATATTTCATATTATTTTTTATTTATGTCGTAATTTTTTTAATAATGAAATTGTTGATATGAGCTTTATTATTTATCATTGATATAACAAAAATAACTATAGTTATAATTACCATTAATATAATTACAAAATAAATTTTTAAATGTTTGAACATGTTTTAAATTTCATATTATATTTTATTTTTTTAAATTAAGTTTTACCTTTTTTAAAATTAAGTTTATCCTTTTTTCTAAATTTTTTTATTATGTATTAAATTTTTATTATATTTATTTATTATATTTTAATAAAATTTTACATATGTTGTAAATTATTATTATTATTATTATTATTATTATTATTATAATGATATTTATATGAATATAATGACTATAATTAATTGTGGTGATTAATAATATTCATGATTTATAATGTAAAAGACACTTTCTATTTTTAGAAGTTTTGCTTAAAGAATTTACTATTGTGCCTCCACTTTAGATTTCATTAGTCATTTTCACTACCTTACTTTTATATATATAAAGACAAAGATTATTAAACATAAATATTGTTAAATAAAATAAAAAGATATATTGTTTATCCCTATTGCCCATTACCTAAATGATTGTGCTATGTTTATTTAAAGATCATAATGAGTGTCATCAAGAGTGTGTTTGGTTTATTATGTAATCACATTTTGATCTGGATCCACATTTTAAACATGATTTTAGAATAAATCAAAACACAGAACAAAAAAAAATAAATCAAAATACACTAAATGAGATGTCGTTTTGGGTGGTTGTCAATTTTCGATTTTTGGTTCCGAAATCCAAATTTGAAAACAAAATGTGTTTGGATAAAATGAGGTTAAAATGATTTTTACACAAGTTTCAAAATCAATTCCCCTTACTTTTCAAAACAAAAAAAAGGTTTATGTTTTGTGTTTTCCGTTTCATTCTTCTCTCTCCTCTTTCCTCTGTTTCTCTATTATTTCTCTCTCATCTCTCTCTTTTGTTTCTCTCCTATTTCTCTCTCTTTCGTTTCTCTCTCCCCTCTCTCCTCTGTTTCTCTCTCATCTGTTTATCTCTCATCTATTTCTCTCTCCCCTCCCTTCTCTCTCATATCTCTCCTCTCACTCCTTTGTTTCTCTCTCCCCTCTTCTCTCTCTCATATGCTTATCTCTCCTCTTTATGTTTCTCTCTTCTCTGTTTATCTCTCGTTTCTCTATCCTCTGTTTCTCTCTTCTTTCTCCTATTTTTCATTTGTTTCTCTCTCCTCTGTAGATAAACAGTAGAGAAATAGAGGAGAGAGGAGAGAGAAACAGAGGAGAGAGGAGAGAGAAATAGTGGAGAGAGAAACATGAGAGAAACAAAAGAGAGAGTAACGGAGGAGAGAGAGGGGGAGAGAGAATTATTCCTGTAATGCATATAACTAAAAATCGATATTAAAAAAATAAAACTGAAAACCATAAAACTGAAACTGAAAACTGGTTTTGATTTTTAAAATTTTCAAAACTGAAAACTAACGGGCTGAGTTTGTCGGTGTGGTTTAATAAACTAAATAAGAATAAAAAATAATTAATAAAAAGATACTATTGTAAAAACAAAAAAGTAAAAACTGAGTGACGATGAGTCGACGATGCATCTCAAGATTATTCCAGATCTTTCTCAAGAAGGTTTCCTCCAAAATGAACATGCGGTAACCACAACCGTCAGATCAAACCACAGCCGAAACCTATCAAACGGACCTTTCTTTCCCACCATTTTTTTCAATTCCTGAGGAGATTACACATTCGCCACCTGCCCCTTATCTCTCTCGCGCGATGGCCACCGTCCTCAGAACTTCCACCTTCCGGCCACCGCCTCCGTCGCGCACCTCCGCCTCATCTTCCAAGTCTTCGAAGCCCTCATTTGTCGCCGTCGGACAAAGCAATACCTGCAGGAGGAGAAGGCCGTCACCCCTCACATCTCTGCGGTTCCCTTCCATTCCCTCCCTGCGGTTCGTCAAGTTTGTACCTTTTGCTTTTGACGGGGACACCGAGGCCCCACAAGTTCAAGAACCCGAGGTTCAGGTTCTGGTGAGTCTTCCCCTTTTATATTTGTTTTTTCTTTACTAATTATGTTACCGTGTTTTGAGTCGAATTGGAACTCAATTCAGTTTTAGATTGCGAATTTGTGTCGAATTTTAGCATTTTCCTGTGTGTATAGTTTGTTAGCGAGATAGGTTGTACTGAAATAAGAGGCCTTTTTTCTGTGAACTAAATGTTAAAAATAGGGGAAATTGTAAGAGGTGTGTAAATTTTACTTAATATATTACTTTGTTTTCTGTAATCTATCCAAGTATTGAGTCAATAATTTAATATGTTAATGAATATTTTTGAAGGGGAGAGCTAAAATTTTGGTTTCAGCAGCTGTTTGATACTTGCAGAATGCTAGTTTATCTTGGGAAAGCTATGTGATTCTGTAATGTCACAAACTTCATAAAGAATTGAATATTTAGTATCCTGGGTTACGCCTTTTAGCATTTGCACCACCTCAAATCTGTTGAAGAGATGTAATTTTATTCTCGTGTATGCCTTTTTTACTTTAACCCGGGAAAAAATGTGTTGTCATCAGCCTCTTCCTTATGACTTGTCAATTCCTTCTAGTTGGAGATACAATGATTTGCTTTGTGATATTTGGGGAGGAAGGATATGACTACTTCATGTAGTAGTAACATCTTGTCTAGAGTCTCTGTTTCCCAAAGTCTTGGGATGTCACATTTTGAGGGTTTACTATACCCTTGAAATTTCTTGTGGCAGTTTTCATTGGATGGGGATGAAGGGATAACTGACTTGGCAATGATGTTCTGTTGATAAGGACTCATCCAAATTCAAAGTTTCTGGGAATGTCTATGTTGGTGGATTAACTTTGAAATCCCCTTACCATGATAATATGTTTTGTACTTTAGGATCAACTAATAGTTTAAGCTTGGTTTTGTTGGAAGTATCTTCTTTTCTTTTCTTTTTTTGCTCCCATTCTTTGTTAATATTTGTTAGTTATATCATGTACAAAATGCAGAGATGCATTTAATTGCCTCTTTCTTATTGTTTTGTCTTTATCACACTGGCAATCATGTAAATTGAAGGATTGTGAGAGCAGGGGAAGTTTAAATGTTAGAACTACCTAAACTAGTGATTTAGGGACAGAGTCTAGTTAGGGTCGCTTCTACCAAGGAGGAGAAAAGGATTGAGCGAAAAGAGTCAAACACAGCCAATGGCTGGTTCTTCTGGTGTAACAGACCAGAAAAGACGACAATTCAGCTTTTATAGAGCAAGCTAAAACCATTCAGACTCCATGACCTTCCAACCTAATGAATGTTTGTTCCAACTTATTTTTGGAGAAATAATTTTTCTTTTAATAAAAAATGTAGCTTTCTGAAACCATTTAGAAGGATATAGATTTAAATGGTCTGGCTTTAGACACGATTTATGATATAGTACAATATGGTGTCATTTAATCTGGGTATCTGATCCCACCAAGTAGTTTGGTTGTGATGGTTGTAATGCTTTTCTTTTCAAAAGTTATCTCAGGAAGCTGCAAAAAAAAAAAAGGAAAAAGAGTATATAACCACCGTAAACTTTTATCCTTTTGCCAATAGGCACTATGGACCTTCACTCTGTTCCAATTAATCCTTAAACTTTTATCATTAGTGCAATAGGTCCTTACATTAACGTTAAGTTAAATAATTATCGAAACCAATCTCAATCATTCAAGATTATTGTTTAAAATATTAAAATCATATAAAATAAAGTGTAAAAAATATAAAAAGAAAAAAGAAAAAGAAAAATCTCTAAACTAAAGAATACACCATCATGTTTTACTTTTAGAATTTCAAGTATGTTTGGAACTTGATAGAATTCAAGAATAAAAAATGTAAATTTTATTTCTTACTCCTTATTTTATGTGGTTCTAATATTTAAAACACAAAATTTTGAAGGATTGAGACTAGATCTGTTAGTTATTTAACTTCATGTTGGTAAAAAGACTTATTACAATAATGATAAGAGTTTAAGGATCAATTATAATAGTGTGAAAGTTCATTGTGTCTATTTGTTAAAGGTAAAAGTTCATGGTGCTTTTACACTGTTTTCCAAAAAAAAAAAAAAAAGAATCCTCAAAATAAGCTAATGCAAAGATGCACGTAATCACTATAGGAATTTGGATTCCAAATTAAAATTATTAAACAACTTCTTAGGCACAACTTAAGCAAGTTACAAGAAAACAAACAACTCTCACATTATAATCAGACACTTATTATCAACCCAATCCCATTAGGAGTCCTTGGGCCTTACAGGTAAGATACTAGAATGCTTAACTAACATAAATCTGACCTAAAATACTACCTTTAAACAGAATCTATAACATTAAATAAAATATCTCAAAATATAGAGATAGATAACCCCACTATTAATTATTCTTGGTTTTACTGTTCCTATATCAACTACCCTCCCTTCATGAGTTTGCTTAAACTCTCTAGTTTGACAACCTTGTAGGCAAGTATGATGTTTAGTATTTTTTTTTCTGTATATTTTGTGGCTTTCAATGTTTCTCATTCTCCTCTCCATTTTATTTTTTAGTCTTTTTTTTCTTACTATGTTAGTTTTATATAATATTTTTCTTTAGCATTTGCAGTATAACCATAATCTTTTCCACAATGCACATATCTTGCTTTCAGAGACATTTTACATTATGTATAACATTAGTTGAAGCTTGCTTGTGACTACTACGTATTGTTCTTCTTAATGGAGTCCAGATTAATCATTAAAAGATTTTGGGCTCTACACCACCTATCTTTCATTTTGGTTCAACTTGTTTTTTTTTATTGCTACTCCTTCACCCTTTTCTGAGCCCCTATGGAATACTTATTTTTGACATTTGGAATTTTGACTGCCTCTAATAAAGGAAATAGTGGGTTCAAGAATTTGAAGATTCAGTATTAGTTCCTTGTCTTACCTCAAATTTCTGATATGCTAATGTAACAGGACTCTTCAGATGGTGCTGTTGGTGCAGAGGATAGTGCTGGTGATAATGAGTTTAGTGATGCTGGTGAAACACCTGCTTCACCTTTGCTCGGATTATTGCAATCTTACAAAGAAGCATTAGCTAATAATGATGAAATCAAAGTTACTGAGTTGGAATCATCATTAAAATCCATCGAAGATGAGAAAGTAGGCCTTGAAGTGAAAATAGCTTCTTTATCTGAAGAGTTTTCGATAGAAAGAGATCGGTTCTAAGGATTAGTGCAGACTTCGACAATTTCGGAAGAGGACTGAGAGAGATCGCCTTTCACTGGTCTCTAATGCTCAGGGGGAAGTTGTGGAGAGTTTGTTGCCTGTGTTGGATAATTTTGAGAGAGCAAAATCTCAGATAAAGGTGGAGACAGAAGCAGAGGAGAAAATAAACAACAGTTATCAGAGCATATATAAACAGTTCATTGAAATTCTAACCTCACTTGGAGTTGAACCAGTGGAGACAGTTGGAAAACCCTTTGATCCGTTGGTAAGTTAATCAGCAATTTCCATTTGTAGTTGAATTGAAATATATTTGAATTTCAAACAAAAGTAATCTTATTATCCTGCTTGCGATAATGTTTGTCTAAACTAAAACTGATAAATTTAATTTTTTAAAGGTTGTACTCCCCCAAACTGTTTATATTACATTATCTTAGTACTAGATAGGTCTCTTTATTGTACAGCAGCCAGTACAATTGTCAATATTGTTGGTGACACTTTGCACTAATGATTTGACTTCTGCAATGTAATTTTATGTCATCTTGAGATTATTGCTATATTTTGCTTTAAGATTTGAAGTCTCTTTTCCCTTCCATGAAAAATCTCTAAGTTATTTTTTGTATGTTGGCCCCACCTATTCCTTTGTTTTTATTTTTTTGGGCATAATGCTGTCATCTATGATTGATGCAGGCACGCAAACCAGTTGGCTCGAAATTCAATCGAGTACTTGATGAACTTTTTCAAACACTTTATCAAGTTTGTTCAGGTTTCTGAAGACCTGGATACGCTTTTAACTCAAAGCAATTCTTGATTGTTTCGAGCCAACTTGGTGAGTTTAAAACTGTCACAACTCACAAAGTCAAGTTAAAAAAGGCTTTGTAGCAAAATGTGTGAGAATCTCAACAGATGTTCTTAGTTAAAGAATTATTTTCAGTTGGATGCTTGTAAGATGATTTGACTCAAACTTATTGCATCAGCTGCTGCCTCAAATGAAATTCTAGATGCTTTGGTCTATTTTCATGAAATATTTTTAGTGGTTTCTGAGGTATAGGAGATTGATAATCGTGAGCATTTTTCTGATAAACTATATTTTTCACTTTTTACTTGTAAAAGCTACATGAAGCAATTATGCGAGAGGATTCTGCTGAATTTGAGGATGGCATCATAATTCAAGAATTCAGAAAGGGTTTTAAACTTGGTGACCGTCTCTTACGTCCATCAATGGTAAAGGTTCAGCTGGTCCAGGACCTGCAAAGCCTGAACAAGATGCACCACAAGAACAACCCACAAATGAAATTTCTGAAGGCAGTAAAGAGAATGGGGGGAGCACAGAAACAGAGTCTGGTTGAAAGGCCAAAGCTTTTGCCTGGATTCAGTTTTGTAAAAGTATATCTCAGCTTAATCTGGAGGAACATAATGATGGGTGTAAGAGGTGCACAAGAAGTATTCCAGCCAAGTTTCCTTCTAAGGGAAGTTAGTATTGTGAGATTTTGAATTATGGTTTCAGATTTTTATGTCTTTGAATGGCTTTGGTAGAGGTGACTAAATTTTCAGAGATACCGTCTTTCTGAAAGGACCCTGAGTTGCTACTGATCCTTGGCACTGGGAGTTAGGAGAATCATAGTGTGAACATTTTAATTATTTGATCAAGGTTTTATAATGACATAATTCTTCATCATATGGACGTATTCCAAATGGAAGAATATTGCATAATGTATTCTTTGGCTTTCTAAGGGTTTTTTTTTTTTAAGATGATTTCTTCAAGATTCTTTTCTTTCCCCTCACAAAACCAATATGGGCTTTGCTATTACCACCCTCATGATTTTTTTTTAAAAATTTCTTCCCTACCTACCCTCACCCCTTCTTCTTCACCACTACACCACCATGAAGCATACAAGTATGTCCCAGCACTTAACAAAATACAGAACCAACATAAGTCCCCCACATGTACAGAATGCCCACTACGCAGAAGGGAATTAGTGTAGTACTTGACAACATATTACATATTATATAATTTACGGATAGCCATAATCACATTAAGAAAGTGGGACATGCTTGAGAACATCACACAAAAACCAAAAAAACCATCTGTACCTTATCATTGTAGTTATTATATGCCTATGATTATGCTTACCTCCTCTAATTTATGATGTATGGGCTCTTGAGCTCCGACACAAGAAATAAGGTTGGGGTCAATAGTGAAACCTTCATTTTGTAAGAAAGGTATAACTGTATAAGACCCCCCAAACAAAAAAGGTAGATAAATATTTATATTTAGTTAGTTATGAAATTCTAAATTGGGTTTGTGTATGTCATCAAATTGATTGTTTCATAGCCTATTTTGACTACAGAATAGTATTTTGGGCCCATAATCTTTTTAGAAGTTATCTCCTTTTCGCCAAAGCACAAGAAATCGTTCAATACACAAAATCACATTCTTCTTTTTCACTCTGACGTGATCAAGGCATTTCTTATTAACTTGGATTAAAAGAGAATCTTTTCTTTTCTGCATTTCCATATTATTGTATAAAATGACATGTATGCATTTGAAACTGCAAGAGATAGGGAGTATTATAAACATTGTTTTTCTATTTATCCACTTTATTACCCCACCCAGCAAAAGTGCCTTATAAACACCACCTACAATTTCATTTATTTTATTTATTACATGAATTATGTACATGTATATGGTTACGTGTGTAATTTATTTTAACTGCCTCTGGCAACATTCACTTTGGTCTTGAAGATGGTTAACATCATTAGAAACGTTCACCTGTCATCTTTCATGCAACTGCCAATGCTACATGTATTGCTTGGTCACTAGACAATTATCTGCAAAGTAAAATTTTGAACTACCAAGTATTTGTACGAAAAATAGGACTTGTCATTTTCTTTGCTGGTTGGTAAATGGGTTTGACAAAAGTGTACAAAATGGGAATATGAAACATAGTAAGATGTTACTTCAAAATAAAACTGTTAGATTGTAATACCCCTCCACTTATTAAGCAACAAAGACAAAAAAATCATTAGGAAAGCACATAATAAAAAATAAATTAAATAATAGTAAATCCAATGATTTCCATACTTTTTGTGGATTAGCAAATTGTACACTACCAGTGGCAGTGAGAGAGCTTTCATTCATTCTTGATTTTTCATTAATGGCCAAAGAGAGGAACCTCAGTTTTCTTTTTGTTCTTTTGAATTTGCTAGTCCCTTCCACGGTTCATTTTGCAAGGGGAATCAAATATATATCAGCTTTAGGTGATCCAGGAATGAGAAGGGATGGCCTTAGATTGGCATTAGAATCATGGAATCAATGCAATGAAGTTGGAGAAGAAGTTCCTCAAATGGGCAGCCCAGAGCTACTGATTGTTTTGACATTTATAAGGGTAAGCTTTAATTTCAATCTTCAGTTACTGCTTTATATTGCTTTTCTTTTCTGCCTCCAGATTTACACTTGTAAACATGACCATTATTGCTTCATGATAACCATCAAATGTAGTCAAAATTTAAACCATGAAGAAAGAACAAAATAGAACCATGTTAAATAATTCAGTCAGAAAATAGCTCTTCTGGTTCATTTAATCTTGCTGTATCTGATTATTAATTAGTTTGTCATTGTTTGTTGTTTAAGAGAAGAACTGCTCTCTCTGCAATCTTCCTTCCTACACTTTGGTCCATAGAGTCACAGAAGATGACAACAAACTTGGCTCTGGTGATACCTTTCTTGGAATACATCCACAAGCCCTGCACAATGCAGATCTTTATGCTGCAGAGAAAGAACTATATTTGGGATCTAAATGTGAAGTTAATGACATCCCAAATCCATGGCAGTTCTGGATGATCATGCTTAAGAATGGAATATGGACACTTTGGCAGCTAAATGCCCACAAAATGGCCACAAAGTTGGGCCTTTTGTCCCGGATGGTACTTTTCCATGCTTTGGAATAGGTTGCATGAATCAACCATTGATTCATCATGATTATACCACATTGCAAGGGCCTAGTAGGACTATTCTCAAGGGAAGGTTTTATGGATCATGGGACTTGGATTCTGATTTGAGTTCAGGATTAGGATTAGTGCAAAACAAATCTTACTACTCTGTGACTTGGCAGAAGGAAATCAGTAAAGGAAGTTGGGTTTTTCACCACATCTTGAGGACCTCAATAAAGTATCCATGGTTAATGCTTTACTTCAGATCAGATGCCACAACTGGTTTTTCTGGTGGATATCATTACCCAACTAGGGGAATGTCCAAAATTGTGAGTCACTCTTTCTTTCCTGACAAACATCCTGTAGCTTCACTCAAAATTTTGTTTTCATACTCTATGAATTGACATAAAAACAGATTGGTATGAAAATAAAACCAAATATGAATATCAGAACATTAAATAAGCTTTGTGAAGCCCCTTCCAAATCCTACTTTAGTCATGTGAGTCACTTCAGATTAATTTACTAGTACATGAATTGGACAGGTTCCAGAATCGCCAAACTTCAAAGTGAGATTCACCCTGAATGTCCTAAAAAGTGGGGGACCAAGCAGCCAGTTCTACCTAATGGACATTGGAAGCTGTTGGAAGAACAATGGCCAGCCATGTGATGGTGATGTAAATTCAGATGTCACCAGATATAGTGAGATGATTATTAACCCAAGCACAACTGCATGGTGCCATGCAGACAATCTCAACATGTGCCCACCTTATCACACATTCCCCAATGGGACAAGAGTACACCGCAATGATACTGTTCAATTCCCTTATGCAGCCTACCACTTGTACTGCTCTCCTGGGAATGGAGAGCATCTTGAGACTCCTTACAACTTGTGTGATCCATATAGCAATCCTCAGCCTCAAGAGATAGTGCAGATTCTGCCACATCCAGTATGGGGTGAATATGGGTATCCTACCAAGCAGGGGGAAGGTTGGATTGGAAATCCAAAGACATGGGAGCTTGATGTTGGGAGATTGTCAGAGTCACTATACTTTTACCAGGTTATAATTTTCTATGGCTTGCAATGTGGGAATAAGCTGAAAAGTAAAGTAGTTTAATTTGAAAGAAGGGAGGAATCAAGTTCATGCTAATTTCATTATGTCAAAATTAGTTGTATTGTATATACATTTTTCTTCTCAATTCAAACTCCTTAATTAGGACATAAATATATCCAAAAACAATGACTGCAAGAGTGCCCCATAGAGTATAATACAACCAATTTGGGTGGACTTGTATACCAAAAAAAGTGTGATTGATATAAAGAACTCACCTAATTTTGCTTTCTTTAATACAATTCCTTGCAGGAACCAGGCACTTCACCAGCTAGAAGGCAATGGACGTCTGTTGATTTAGGAACAGAAATTTTCAAAGACCCCTGACCAAGTTGCTGAATGGACCGTCAGTGATTTTGACATACTCATACCCAAGCAATGAAGCAATGCAGACATTCATCAGCTGAATGATCAAAGCAAAATGATTTCTTTGGAGACAATAAATTATTTTTTCCCAAAACACAATATTCATAGAACAAAATCAAAATTGTAATCTGAAGTGTCCATATTTAATTTTCTGCATAATAAGCTTTTTTTTTTTTTTTTTAAATTTATATCCATTAACAGCCCATTTGGTTACCATTCAGCAAAAATGCAAATCAACTCCACATAATTTATTTTAAATCACTTTCATCCTACGTATCGCATCACTCATTTTCAATTTTATAAAATCAACTCTACTCAACGGTAAATCATACAGACGGTGAGTCCTCCTGTCAAATTTAAATTTCAAACTTTCAACCTTTGAATAAAAATGCTAGTGAAAATCTGCATCTCCGTGGACGTAAAGAATTATTGACTTTATTAACTTTACTCCAACTCCTATCTATCTTATTTCAAGTATAAGTCAACATTTTAATGAAAAAAAGTGCCCTTAGTGAGTACAATATTTGATTTAGTGTCCATTTGATTTATGGTTGAGTACAAGTGGTTCTAGAAGTTGATGGTTAAGATGAATAATGCGAAACATTTAGATAAAAGTAATCTAAAATCAACTATGTGAAACCATGATTTTACATTGTAATAACGGTAAAACAAACGGAGGTCAATCCAAAAAAGTGTGACTGGCCAAAAATAAATGAATGAATCACCCTCGACCTTCTTTTGACTAACAGTAAATTAACCATCAGATTTTATAAACACAAATCTTTACAATTACGAAATGAATTTTGTTACCAAAAAAAATAATAATAATTCCACCCATGTATCTCCGTAAAAACCACTATAGTTGAAAAAGGAGTTTGTTCAATTCGTATGTACCTTGTTCGAGCCATACAGGACTGTTGTTGTATAAACCTAAAAAATTCTTCACATTAAAAAACAAATATTCTTGCACAGCTATGCTGGCAAGTGGAAAAAACAATGAGGACCCAAGACAGACACTTGTGGTGATTCTTGGAGTATAAAAAAACACGATACGGTGGGCAAAAGACTAATGGATTGGAATATTAAGCAATTGATAATCATAAAGTGTTATTGTCATCATTAGCAACCTCCATACTCCAACTGTAGCATATCTCACACAAGATAAGCTCAACCACCACCATGTCACAAAACAAAACTCGAGTGTCTCCTCTCCAATTGTTTCTTAAATATGTGAATGTGATGCCTCCACTTTCTTCAATATTAAATACTTGCTGATAAAAGCATGCCCCACGATATATCACCCTACCCCAAAATTGTATCACAAGAAGATTATTCATTACTGGAATTAGCCTAAACAACGAGACATGGGCTAGCGTGTTATACCTGCAACTTTCCTTAATGTAAAACCATTGACAAATACTGTGGTCAAGAGTTATCATAACAACCATTCTTTTCTGCACTTTTTGGACCACTTTGAAAAGATGCACATAATTTAATCTCAAGCCACAAATTTAAGAATGGCCTTTTTGTTTGTTGTCAAAATTGAAGGTAATTAGAAGAAATTGAAATTCATTGGGAGATAAAAAATGAAAACAACCATCCCTTCTCCTCCCCATTGAAAGTAGAAACCAAAGAAACAAATAAACCATTGAACACTAACATATTCTTCAGATTGAAATTTTCAGTTGTATTCAATGGTTTTTACACAAATTGGGGCCAAGTGTATTCAATATAACCCTCATGGCGCTTCCCTTGGAACAAGAATAAGTAAGGGCCATTCTCCACCACTTAATGTAAGCAAGTACTTTAATCTCCAGAATAGAATAGTACCCATCTTTCAATTACCTCTGCTTTTCTCAGTATCTCCATATAATATGCTGCAGAAATTTTTTTAAGATACCTACACATTGTGACGATAGAAATTCTCAGCTAGATAATTGAAACAAAGCAATGAAAAGAGTCAAAGTCATAGAGCATCTCTTGCGTGATCAACCTTCCTTCTTGCTATATGCTAACACAAGAATCAAGCATGTTTCACATTTGAGGCTAACTCACATAGGAATCTCCAGCAAGACACAACTCAGTTGGAATCTGAAATGAATACTACCAATTTGATGACTAAAGACTTGACAACAAATCGAATTTATTCTGCCACGATTTATGCAAAGAACTGGATAAAGTTATAACAAATCAGACTATCTGAACGTTTTAAACACCTGCCTCCACAAGTAAATCAGTTCTAACTTCGTTACTTCTTTTCCATACTCATAAATCACTAGGCTAAGAGCATGTTTAGTTTAGTGTTGAAACGTGATTAACTCATGTTTCCAACACTAGAAATAGTTGTGTTGGGAAAATCAGACTTGAATTTGACCAATTTCAACGCAAAACCAAACACAAACTAAGAAATATATGATAGTAAGTTACACTAAAAACTTTTTGGGGGAAAAAGTTTTGAATTACTTACGAAAATTTTATTACAACAAAGTTAATATAGAATGCATATGTTCAAAGATAAATATACTGATAAAAAAAAAGAAAGTACTTTTCTTTTGCAACAAAAAGTTTAGGGGAAAGATGTGTCCTATTTTAAGGACTGGGCACGCATGACACTAGCCTCAACGAGGACACAAAAATGGCCATCAGGAAAAAACATTAAGGAAATAGGACACCTGAAATGGTCTAATTCCTCTTTAAAACATTGTGTATTAATTCTTGTTTGCTAGTTGCTATAACTCATTACACCTGTACTGAAGCTAACTGCTCAAAAACACATTGTTCTCTTAGAATACATCTGGTATTCTATTATTTCTTATGGTTTTGAATTTCAATCAAAGAATCTGTAAAGGCTTACAACAAAAATTGGGAAGGTAATAAACATATGAGTAACACCACTATAGAACAGGGACAGAAATGGACATTGGAACTGAAACATCACCAGCAAAGGTTGTATCCCTAGTCGGAGCTGAATTGCTAGCAAGTGTATACCCTACACCTAATCCACCATAATGTAGAGATGCATTCTCACATCTCTGAAACACTCTAGCAAGTGAAGCTGCTTTTCTTCTTGCCCGCTTTGTCCCAGTGAAAAGCAGGGTCTGAAGTAATCCAGCCAAAGCCGGCGCCCTAACCACCCTTTCAGTTGCAGCTGCACCACCACTCCGGCACAACTCCAGCAATGCTGCAACTGCATTCTCTTTCCCTCTTGGTGTTCCACAACGCATCATTCCTATCAATCCAGCCACTGCTGCTTCCTCCCTCACCACTGCTTTGGCCCCAATAGGCTGCCTAACAATCAGGGCCAAGGCACCAGCTGCTTCCTCAGCAGCTCCTTCATTCCCCAAAGCCTCAACTAGAGCAGTAATCGCCCCTGCTTCTACCATTCTCAAACAATTCTCTGTGTGAGTGGAAAGATTAAATAATGCTGTTACAGCATCCTTTTTTCCTCTTGGGGTCCCCTCTTGTAACAGTTCTGCCAGTGCTTCAATAGCTCCCACACTATCTGCAATTCTTTTCTTATAATCATGGACAGCAGAAAGGCTGAACAATGTTGCAGCAGCATTTTCCCTTGCCTCCCTTGTGTGCCCAAATCTCAACACCTCAACTATTGATCCCAGACACCCTTCCTCCTCCATGATCCGACTTTTATTTCCCTCAAAAATGGATAGGTTGAGCAATGCAGTTACTGAATTCTCCTGTGCAACAGTGTTAGGAGAGGAAAGCAAGTTCCTAAGGTAAGGAATCGCCCCTGCTTCCGCAATGAAGACACGGTTTTCTTTCCCAGTTTTTGCTAGCAACCGAATCTCCCTAGCAGCCACAGTCTTTGCAGCTTGTGTCCCATCAGCTAGCTGCTGAATGAGAAGTGTTGCAGTCCCTCTATTAGCTTCAATTGAAGCTTTGGAGGGACAAGCAGATACAAACATTTCAGCAGATGCATCAACAACCTCAGGTGGATCATAGGTTACCCCATGTGCATTGCACCACTGCATGATCAAGTTCCTAAGAGCACGATTAGGAACAATACGGTTGTGTGAAAGCAATTGCCCTGTTTTCGGACAAGTACAATGCCCTTCTTCCATCCACCTTGAAATAGACCTCCGATCATATGTTTGCCCTGTTGAAATTATCACAGGATCACCCATCAAATCCAATGATATAGGACAGCAAAAGTCCTTTGGAACAGTCAAAAACGTTTCCCCAATCTCTTGAGAAATCAATCTCTTCTTGTTGCTCTTCTTCCCATTATCCAAACAAACAACCTCATCTTCCTCAAACCCAAAGAGCAAGAACCTGCAATACCTTGTTATAGCCACCATCCCATTAAGAACTGGAACCGTTGGCTCAACATCACCTTCGTGATTAACAATCTCCTCCTCCAATGCTTCAACTTCTTCCTTACAACTCCTAGCATCAACAATCTGCAACTCACCCACAAAAAAACACCTCAAATCCTCAGAATCAGGAACCCTCCCGTTTTCAAACTCATCAAGTAACCAAAAGAACCTTGTTCTAAGGGCATCATCGTTCTTGTCTATAAACAACTTAGCTTTTTTTAGTTGTTCCCTTAACAACTCAACCTGTTCCCTAACGTCGTCGTTTAGGTTAATGTCCCTAACAGGAAAAACGTCCAAAAGGGTCGAAATTTCTCGGTTCAAATCATTGAAGTGACCGGAAATAGAATGGTTCTGAAGTAAGAGCCATAGCTTACTCGATTGAGCGCAGTGATCGAGGAGAATCTTGGAACGATAGAGAAGCAAGTATAGCTCCTTCAGGCAGAGCACCGCCGTGGGAGGGAGAGTGACGGCGGCGGCGGAGGAGGAGGAGTCTCTTAAGCACTCTAACAGTAACTGCAGAACCTCCACTTTTCTGATGAGTGAACGCGAGTTTCTGCGTTGGAAGGAGAAGGAGTGGTCAGAGAAGCACCGGACAAGGTCGCCGGTAACCGCCACTAGTGTCTCGACCAACGCCGCGTTGTTCAGCCCCACCGGTGCCAGAAACGCCTCCAGCGACGGCGACCTCCGTCGCCGGAGCGACGAGAAAATAGCAGCCGAAGCCATTGGATTTTTTTCTAGGGCTTTTCGAACCCGCGGAGTAAGCTAGCGCGGTTGCGAAATTTTTAAAAACCCCGGGTTGTGATTTCAGGAAGCGAGCAATTTCCCCAAGGAAAGGGTGGAAATTTCGATGGCCGCGAGATTTTCCAGGAAAATGTTTTCTGGGTTCCCAAACGGCATGCTATGAAACAGTTTTGTTATGGAGAAGTTTGAATGTTTAAAGGGGTCTGTGAAGTTGGAATTTCCAAGTGATAGAGAGTAAGAGGAAGATAAGAAGGGATTATAGTAATAATTCGGTCGAATCCGCGTATGAATGAGAAAAGATAGGGAAAAGGGACTGAATTTCCAAAGACTTTTTTGTTTTTGATGATAAATTTTCTCTGCCTTTCTCTCTCTCTCTCTGGTAAATTCAATGCAGCCGACGTAAGAAAATGACTTACCTTAGTTTGACGGATGATTAATATGATAATGCAGACTGATTCCGGTCCATTTATTATTATTATTATTTTCACTTTCTTTTCAATTAATTAAGTTTGCTGTAACTGTAAGAGGAAGGAAGATAAAGCAGAGAGGATGGGAGGAGAGAAAAGACAGGAAGAGGGGTTTGGTTGGAAATTACATATTGCAGTTTTGGGATTCTGTGTTGGTGAGATTTTAGGTTTGTGCAGTGTTTTTTTGGGTTTTGACTTTATTAGGAAACTAAAATTGGCTCTGATGTCTTTTTCAAAAATAAAAACCAGGTAAAATTGTTTCTAAATTCAAAAGGTACTTATCATTCATTTAACTATAGCTTGGATTGATGTCCCTTGGATGCCCCTATTTCTCGCTTTTCTTGGTTATGACTTATGACTGAGGACTTTGGACATGTCTAAATTCTAAGGCTGTGTTTGATTTAAAGAGAAAAATAGAAAATAGTAAAATTAATTAAAAAAATAGAATAAATTTATAGATTTTTTGATATGAAAATAAATTAAAAATGGGGAAGAGGATAAGTAATAAATTATATAATTAAACAAAAATATTCTATCATTACCAAAAAAAAATTCTATTATTTAAAACTAATTTTATTTGATTTACGTTTCAGGGCCTTCCACCTTCATTCACACTTCATGACCCTCTACCTTCCTACCATTTCTGTTTTGTTTTTATTCTATTTCAATGTATAAAAAAAACTATTTTCTAGGTTTCTCTCTCGTACCATAGTCACACCTTGTTCCACAAGCTCATGCCCACAAGCCACAGTAGAGAAAATCGGCACTGCTACTCCCCCGAACAATCCCGCCAAGGTGACTGACGCATCCTTCTACGCTGGTGGTAATGGCAGTAAGTCAGGACCACAACGACAACAACTGACGAGATTACGGTTCAAGTCATACAAGGATCAACGCTTTGGTTACAGTAGCAGGATAAGTGGTTCACGACCAATATTAGATCGGTGGTTAATGTCAGTTGGCCGGTGGTTCTAGAGCTGGGGCTACACAGCCTGACCCGATGCGAGTTGCGTACTTTTATCGGGCTGAGCTACAAAGCACAGAAATTATTTAGGCTTCTAAAATAAGTATATGGGCCTTATATTTTGTGGGCCTTTTGCGGGTAACCCAGATTTTTTGTTGGTTTTGTGGACTACTCAACATTTTTTTAGGGTTTTTACGGGTGGCAGGCTTTATCAAGTTGGGTTAAAATAAGTCTTTGAGCTTTACATTTTTATGGGTTTTTGCGAGTCGATCATACTAGACCATTTTTCCAGGTCTAGGTGTCCCTTCGAGGTGGACAATCAGTGGTTTACCTGAGGTGCTAAGGTCGAGAATGAAGCTCTTCAAGCCATGGAAAACTGTAAATTATGGCAAGGGCCGGCGACAAGAACAAAGCTTTTTAAGCCATGGAAACTGTCAATTATTGCAAGGGGCGACGACGAAGGTTCACGGTGAGGTGCTACTACTAGGGGGCGAAATCAGACCTCCTCAAGCCATGGGTACAGTCGCTTATAGCAGTAGCACCGAGCCTTTCACAAGGGCATAACAGTATTTCCATCCCTCCACCCTCAAACTCTCTCCTTTTCTCCGCATAATATAAGAGATCTTCAAACATGAGGGTCCCACCGTAATGATGATGTGTAGACTCTCTCTGCAGTTCCAACAAATGCGGTAGTGGGATAACTAGATCACTCGTTGACTCTCTCTCCTTTAACTCTCTCTCTCTCGCCTAATTCTATGATACCAAACAAAGGTAAAGCCATATTGTGTGCATTTGTTAGCATTTGGGGTTTGGGGTATATGTATTACGTATTTAATAGGAAAATTAAGGATAAATTTTATTTAGTGATATTACAAGACAGACAATTAAAATCTAGGAAAAGGAAGAAAGTTACAGGAGAACCCTTTTTACCTTGCCCTAAAATTGCCATTTGAAAAGGTGTGTCATCTAGGAGAAGGAAGCAAGTTATAGGAGAACCCTTCTGAAGCAACCTTTTGCACGAGGTTAAAAAAAATCCACATTAATGAGATAACATTTCAATGACACACACTAGCATTCACCGTATGATCATATTCACAAGAGTCGGTAAGTTGTAAGGTAATTTGCATTTTTAGGAGAGAACAAATGTTATAGGTTCGAAAACGTCACTAGACACCAGAGATGGTGTTCATTTGGGTTTAGAGTTGAATTGAATTAGAGTTGAATTGAATTGATTTTGGTTTCGTTTGTATACAGTTATGGATTATTTATTTTAGAATTAATGGTCGCCAATAAATTTGTAATGTTGGACTATATCCACATTTATAATGAGATTTGATGTAATCCAAACATATTAGAAATAAATTTTGGGCTTAAATACATTTTTTGTCTCTATACTTTTGTAAATAGGTGATTTTGGTCCCCCTAGTTTTAGTTGCTCAATTTTGGTCCCTCTTATTTAAAAATTAATCCTACCGTTAGCCTCCCATTAAATATTTAGCAGAGATTGCTGACATGGTTTTAATTTTGTGACGTGTAAACTATCACATGACAGATATTATTATTTAATTTTATCTCTTAATTTTTTTAAACGAAAATTCAGAAAATCAAATCAAATTCTGCATAATTTAATACAATGAAAAAGCAAAATCAAAAAACAAAATATCACTACTACACTCCAATTTCCTTAAAAACAATAAAGCAAATACAAGTCACAAAATTAAAACAATTACATGTCTGCTTCAAGCCATCAACCAAGGGAATTGAAATCTCATTCGGGCATGAAATGAAATTTAAAATGAAATCGAAAGCGAACTAAAATCTGCAAGCTCTGATTTTTCATTTAAAAAAATTAAGAGATAAAATTAAATAATAATCTTTGTCATGTGATAGTTTACACGTCACAAAATTAAATCCATCTCAGCAAACTCTGCTAAATATTTAATGGGAGGCTAACGGTAGGATTACATTTGTTCAATTTTTAAAGAAGATGGACTAAAATTGAGCAATTAAAACTAGGAGGACCAAAATCAACCATTTACAAAAATATAAGGACCAAAATTGAGCAATTAAAACTATGGGGACCAAAATCACCCATTTATAAAAGTATAGGGACAAAAAATGTATTTAAGCCTCAATTTTACATGTGTATTGTATCAAATCTATTTTAAACATATGCTTTAAAATTAATAATTAAAAATGAATTATATATAAGTTATGATACACATATTTAATGCATTTCAAATAGAGTGTGTTTGGTAAGTCATTTCAGCTAGCTAAAAAGTGAAATTAGTAGCTGAAACAATTTCTGTTGTATTTGGTAAGGTAGTTTTTTGAAAAAAAAAACTCTCATTTTCAGCTACTAACAAAAAATTTATTACAAGTTTATCCCTCAACCATCATCATTCGTCATTATTTAATAATTAATGACGTATTAATGACGTTCATGTATGTCATTTATCATTTTTAGCTAGTTTTACCAAACACCTTCAATCAAATCAACTAATTTCTCAACTTTCATTTAGCTTTTCAACTGACTTTTTTTAGATTTCAGTTAGTTTTTCAGCTAATTTTACCAAATACACTCATAATTATTTTATTGTTCTTAAAAGATTAGTCTTTCACTCGTAATAAGTGAGATTAAATGAAAAAAAAAAAAAAAGTGCATGCATATGAAAATAAGCACTCCTATCTTAATTTGTTTGCATGAATTGTTTGCCAAGTGGCAAATGTTGAGTCATACCTTGGACTTCAACACTGCCTAGTTTGTTGGCGTTTGAGAAAGAAAGTAAAAACGTGTGGAATGCATGGTGACTAATAAAAGCTACAAATTTTTGTTTGATTCTACAAATTTTCTTGCATACCTTAGGCTTGAAAAAAAAAAAAGCTACAAATTGCTCTGGTGACTAATAAAATTAAGGACCGACCACGGAAATTGCATTTTTCATATAATTAACAAACTCAAATTCTCACCTATAGTCAACACGAGGTAATCAAGGTCAACGTCAACAGTGTATGATTAATTGCTCCTTAGTGTGAATTGAAGAATTATACTATTAACAAAGTGACTCCTTCCAATACGCTCCAAGCGCAGGGCACCAAAATTTGAGGGGAACTTCTTAAAACATAGTATCATTCCTTTCATATTATTATTTTTTTTACTTTTATTTATATATTAATTTTTTTTACTATTTTAGAAATTTAAAATTATTCTTTTAATTATACCCTTATTTAATATTATGAATAATTACTTCAACTCATTATAATGGATGAAATAAATAGAATATAAATGAGAGCAGTTTAAAAAAGATCATATAATAAAATTACATAAATTAAATATTTTTTTAATTTGTATTCATGATCTTAAATACCATAAAGCATGAAATAGAAAGATTACGAAAGGCTCAAATGTTTTGAAAACCATAAAAAGTGATTTTTAATTTTTTATTTTGAGTGGTAAAAATTTGATTGAAAATTTTAAAAAATTAAAAATTAAAAACTCGCAACCACCCCGGACGACCCGTAAGTAAGCGATTGTAATGTGGAGTTATATACTCCCTCCATCCCTTATTATAAGACCATTTCAACGGTTTCACACAGTTTAAGAAAAGTTAGTTAATGTATTGATCTTTTAAAAAAAATCATAGCATTCCAAATATATCCCTATTTAAAAGTCACTATATTTTAGAGACATTAATTGTGACATAGTGGAAGACTCCAAAAGTCACTTTTCAATGGTGTAATTGGGCATGTAGGTAAAACTTCATTAATTATTCACAATTATCAATATATGAGAAATAAAAAAAGTTGAATATTAATGAAGGGCAAGTGTGGAAAAAATTATTGTTTTACCTAAAAATTTGCAAAGGGTCTTATATCAAGGAACACTCAATTCTTCTAAAAGGGGTTTTATAAATAGGGACGGAGTAACTTATAAGAAATGACTTTTAAGCTAGTCATCATATCATATATATCTACCATAAAATCCTTCCACTATGATGCAATGTGTCCAACTCTCATGCATTCTCTTTTCTTACAACCTGAGATTCTTTTATTTTTAAATCAAAAACTCTCATGCATTCTCTTTTCTCGCGCTCTCAATTTTTACAACCTGAGCTTCTTTTATTTTTAAATAAAATATTTAATCTATCTGATATTATATTATATTAAAGGAAAACAAAACATCTACATGTCACCTTCTCAAACAATTTATTTCCCTCTCAAAAATATCATATTATTTTTTTTACTTTTTAATTTTTTTATTAAAATTATATGTCTATTTATTTAGCTTCTATTGTGATATTTTTTTATGAATCACGGGTATCCTCCATGGGAGGCCGTCTTAATTCTGTCGTTTTCTTTTTTTCTTTTATTTTTTGTATCTCACTTTCATTTTCTTTTTTTATTATGATATTAAAAAATTTTCTCTCATTATTCGTTTTTATTAATATGTTTGGCTATAAAAGAAATTTCTTAATGAACTACGGGTATTCTCTATGGGAGACAATCCTGTTCCTACCATTTTATTTTTGCTCACACATTAATTTTCTTTTTATATTATCCTTTTTACTTTCTTTTATTTTTTTTATCAAAATCATATCTCCATTTATTTAGCTTCTATTGTAGTGTTTTTTTATGAATCACGAGTATCCTCCATGGGAGACAGTCTTAATTTTGTCGTTTTCTTTTTTCTTTTATTTTTTATCTCACTTTCATTTTCTTTTTTTATTATGATATTAAAATATTAAAATATTTTATGAACTCCGGGTATTCTCCACGAGAGACAGTCCTGTTCCTACCATTTTATTTTTTCTCACACATTAATTTTCTTTTTATTATTATTATTATTATTATCATTATATTACATTTAATGTACATCAACACATTTATTATATTTTATAATGTGTGTTTTTATGTAATAAAAAATAAAAAATGGACGATGACAAAAACTGTATCATCCTTTTTACTTTCTTTTTTTTTTATCAAAATCATATCTTCATTTATTTAGTTTCTATTGTAGTGTTTTTTCTCCTTTTTGTTTGTGTTTTAATTAATCATTCACTTATAATATCATTCTTCTTCATTTTCACGTTAGTAAAATGATCCTCCACGGGAGACCGTCTTAACCCTGTCGTTTTCTTTTACTTTAAAAAACATCACATCATCATTTTTTCTTTTTTTTATTTTTTTATCAAAATTATATCGAGCTCCATTTATTTAGCTTCCGTTGTAGTGTTTTTTTATGAATCACGGGTGTCCTTCATGGTAGGCAATCTTAATCTTGTCATTTTCTTTTTTCTTTTATTTTTTATCTCACTTTCATTTTCTTTTTTTATTATGATATTAAAAAAATTTCTCTCATTATGAAATTTTTTTATGAATTGCGGGTATTCTCCACGGGAGATAGTCATATTGTTCCTATCATTTTATTTTTTCTCACACATTAATTTTTTTTTACTATTATTATATTACATTTAATGTAGATCAACACATCTATACTGTTACATAGTAGAATATTTTTTAGTACTGTTTACTTAGATCAATTTTTTTTGGGCCTTTACGTTTAGCATATTGGGCTCAATATTTAGAGAAGATGGCTTCAGAATTTGACAACCAATATTTGGAGAACATCAACGGGTCAAATTTTTTTGTCTTACATTAATTATTTTGTTAATTAATTAATTTGATTTTATGATATTAACATATTTTATATATTAATTCTTTTATCTTTCAATATTTTTCAAAAGATAAATGTACCCTCATCTAGGGATGGCATTAGGTACCCTCTCGGCAGGGTACCACAGTGTCCGTCCATGTACCCGCGTTTTTAAAAAAAGTTCGTACCTGCGCTCGTACCCGCGTGGGCAGCAATTTAGTGCCCGTCCCCATACCCGCTTGGCACCTATATGCTCGTACCCGCGCCCCGTTACCCGCACTTTTATTAAGTAAAAAATTAACAATTCATTAAAAAAATTATATCTCAATTGAATACTCGAAGATCGTCCAAACATAATTTTTAAATATCAGTGACATAACAATTTAATTAAATTAAAACACAATTATGTTCATGTTTTAAAACACAGATGATCAAATGTTTAAATTTATTAAATATTACAATATACTTTCACATCACACTATTTTATAAACTTGGATATCATGTGTTAGAATTCTCCAAGATCTGTAAAAGAAGGATTATTAACACTAATTAGTCATATATTATAAAGTAAAAAAATAGAGTTTTAAAATATATTTAATTTGTAGTATTATATATATATATCAATTTTAAAAATATGTATAATTATATTTGTTATTTTAATAAAATTAATATATCCCTATATATAATTATGTATGGTATTATTTATTAAATAATTATATATGAGTGCGGGTATAGGGCGGGCTGGGCATCACAGTGCCCGTACCCGTCCCATGAATAAATGTGGACTATTGCCTGTACCCGCGCCCATACTCGCTTTGCGAGTTTTTACTCTACCCATTACGGGTACCCATAGGGCTTGGGCTCAATTGTCATCCCTACTGAACTACATGCCCTGGTAAAAAACATTGACAAATTAATGGCAAATAGTTGATTGTCCATGAATCTTGATTTTAAATTCTTTTCATTCAGTCTATTTGAAACTCCATTCCACCAATCCAACTACGAACTACGTTTAAGTGAGGTTGCACAAATACACTAATGCAAATTTTGAATATTAAGACAAAAATAGAAAAAGGTAAATGTTCAACTATTGATAGAAATTATCACAGCAATAATTATATATCCCCTTCTATTATCATAAGGGATTTATCGATCTAATTTAGAATTTAACATGCAAATATGTAAGAAAGTTGGTATTTGTTAAGTGTGATGATTTAATCTTTTAACATCCAATTTTGATAATTCCTTTTGCTATACTAATACAAATATTAGAAATTATACTGTAATATAAATATGTGTACCTTTTTCTAATGCGTTGTTTTTTTAACCTCAGCAGAGTATGAGGGTACCATTATCTATTAATGTCATAATCATTAGCTGGAATGACACTTATAGTTTTTGTTATCCTGTTATCACTCTTTGAATTGGTAGATACTTTTAGGAAATGTGCATATTTTAATGAAATGTTTATTTTTTTTGTCAGATTATCGGAACCCTTGGCCTTTTGTTGAGAAACTGTCTGAAATTTCATGAGATTAATATTGGTTATTTTATTTTAATAATTTACTCCTTAATAGTTTCTGTAGTTGAATGAGTTTTTATTATAAATTGTTAATTATTTTCAGGGCTTTGTCTAGGGTGTTTTATCTCGTGGTGAAACACCGGTGTTTCACCCCTTAATTGCCGTTAGATATAATAAAATATAATCAATGGTCAAGATCTATTACCTATTACCAGTTGAGCAAGTTTCTAAAATTTTACTGAACAGTCCCTCCGTGTTTTTGTTTAGATCATAGAATTTAATTGTTACATTACAACCCTTATAATGTAAGTTGTAGGTTTATTTACGAAGACGAAAGGAAGACAAATTAAGGGCATGAAGTAAAGTTTGTTAATTCATTAAGCAGCGTGAACATTTTAAATTACCCATTCATTGATTTTGAAGAAATGGACATGTGTACTTCAAATTCTTTAAAGATTTTACTAGCCTTTTTAATCCACTCATTTACAAGCTATTATTATTATTTTAGATTGCATTAATTGTAATGTTAGTAAAATAGTTAGTACATTATAATCTACCCCCCTTTCATCCTTTTTATAACACACCATTTAAAAGATATTGACGGTTCTTTTTATAAGTGTGTGGACTCATGCGATACATAGGAATATAATAGTATAAAAATAATGAATTTTAATTTTTTTTATTTTTAATAATTTAATATATTTGTTACAATAAATAAACATTATACACTATAATAAATTAAATAATCATTATATAATAACATATCTATTGACAATAAAATCAATTTGAGAAAAAATTGATACCACATCACAAATAATTTAACCGTGTTAGAACTATGTAATTGTTTATACTATGAAATATTGCAAAACAAAACTCATAAAATAAACAAATGCATAAATAAAATATAATTGTAAATACAATATGTTCTTTAAGCTCATGTAATTAAAGAATAGAAAGATACTATAAGTTGAAGATATAAAATAAAATGAAAGTCAATTGAATAATTTTTTAATTAAAAATATAAAGTAAGGAAACATATATCAAATTTATAAGAAAAAAAAGGATATATATATATATAAAGACATTGTTAATTGAATCATTTATTATTATTAAATACATGATATTTAAATTGAACACAGTCATATTTTCTACATAAGAAAAATTACTCACAGCATATATAACAAAAGATGAATAATTTACGTAGGATAAAAATATAGATTTTATAGTATGTTCAAGTGTGATATATACCATTGGTATTGTTAGACAGTAAAATACATGATTGAATATTTCATTTAACATACTCCAAATTATTGTTTTGTATTAATTGAAGTGGTGTAGTTAGAAACATGAGGCACTTTATCATTACTATTACTATTATTTACTAATACTTTTAGTTTTTCCCTTTTAAAACTATCATATCATGCATTATATATTATTATTATTATTATTATTTCTATTACAATTACAATTATACTACTAATATTATTTTTACTATTAATATTAAGATTACTATTATTATTATTACTACTAACATGGTACTCGTGTGCACATGTAACGTTGGGTTTGCAGGTGATGTTTATTTTTACATATATTACTAAATTTTTATAAAATTAACTTATGATATAATCATATAAATCAATTAGTAGAAAATAGTAACCAATACATCATTAATATAATTATAAATTTAAAATGTGTGTGTGTGTGTGTGTTTAATGAGATTTAAGATCCCATAACCCAATTGCTTTAAACCTATATAAAATGTATGAGAAAATCCTTGTTGGAATTAGAATTAAAAAAACTAAAAAAAAAGTGAGAAAATGTGACATGTGTACCAGGAAAACAATTTTAATGTAGAGTAAATAAAAGTAAATAGATAAATAACATAGATAGAGACATATTCGTGGTTCATAAAAGAATTATTGAAGTAAAAATAAAAAAATGCAAGTAAAAAAAAATCTAAACTTATCTATATAAACTTTCTATACTCTATTTTGTAAAATTTTAAAATTTATATCAAAACATTAAAGTTTACTTTTAATAAATAAGTAATCTATCGATATACATAGGTAAATTACACTCACTCCCCTAAGAGAAGCTCAAATTACAATGTCTTCCCTTCTTATTTTAAAACCTACGCTTCTCTCCCCCTCAGAGATGAATGTGTATTACAATTTAATCTATTTTAATGTAAACAAGCTCTTTATAGACATTTATTTTCTTGATTTGTGATTTTGATCATCATTAGTATGGACTTTTGAACCTCTAGGCAACATAAAGATTTTTGGTAAAATTTCAAAGCTTAACTCATCCAATGTTGTGGTTTTCTCATCCAAGAAACTTGATTCATTTGATGTTTAGTTCAACATGAAAATAGTTACGTAATCATTAGGGGACAATCTCATGATGGTTTAAATAATTTTCCATATTTCTTATAACATCTACTTTTTTTTAAATGATTTTTTAGTATTTTTATTAAAAAGACATAATAAATATATTTTATGGAAAAATTTTACCAAAATCAAATTGGTGAATTGGGAGGGTACCGCAAAGTTGTGGAAGGAGTACTCAAGCAATCCATAACTGGTAAGGAAATAAAATGACATTCACTCAGGGTTGAATTTTACATGAAACAAATGATCAACATATGGTAACATGAAAATTGGGATAAAGTATATTAAGGTACAGGGACAACCCAAAGACAATTAAAATGATTTTTTCTAGATTTCTTCTCGTTTGTAGTTGTTTTTTAATTTATTTTTTAGTATTTTTCTACAAAAAATCTTATAATAAATATATTTAATGGAGATCACTAAAATTCAGTTAATGGGTTAAAAGGGTGTCATGTGTCCTTAAGTAATTCATGATTAAAATATTTTTTTTTAAATTTTCTTGTTTTACTTTTAATAAAAGAGATAACAAGTATAAAAAATCACTAAAATAATTAATTTATATTTTACTTAAATTATAATTTTAATTTGATATTGATCAATTAAATGCGTTTGAAAATAAAAATTATGTGTGTGATCTTCCTTTATAATTAAAATTATTCTATTAAAGTAATTCAGTACAATAATTTAAGGAGGATAATAAATGTCCATCATTAATAAGGTAAAGAAAAAAGTTGCAATTCATTAACATTTACAGTGTTGTCTCATTGACTGTATTCTAAATAAAAATTAAATGATTATGGTGCAATTAATTATTAAACCCATAATTATGTGGTATTGCTAAGTATTGATTTTGGATTTTTTTAATAAATTGTATCACTGCTGCACCACAATGTATATGGGAACGTTACCTATGATTATGAGCGTTGCTGCTCAAGTGTGGTTGTCAATGATTAAGAACATTTTGTTTATTATATGAGGTCTTATAAGCAAATATTGAAAGATGTGATTTATTATACTTAGTAGGTAAATTTACCCACACTAGCAGGTTATTCATTTAAAATAAAGTGAAATATCGGTGTTTCACCCATGTGATGAAACACTCTAGAACGACCCTTATTTTCAGTGGTGTAATATTAGATATTGAAAGTGAAATTTTATTCAGTCTTCAATATTCTCTTCAGGGGATTAAATTCATCATTCGTATGTGCTTTTGTCTTTTTAGTATATGTATTATTTAATATTAAAAGTCTTCTTTTGTTTGTATGTTAATTTTTCTTTCTGAATAGTATTGTTCCCAAGTGAGTATATGTTATAAGTCAGTCAAATAGCAATATAGGTGGTGTATTGTAAAAATAATTTTTATTTTTCTGTATAAATCTTGAACTCTATATTTTTATTAACAAATTTCTATAGTATAAAGTATGGTCCGAGTTAAATGTGATTATAAGTCTATTTTGATTGGATAATAGAATCACTTGGACATGTTCTGTATATAATTGACTTACAAATTAAAACAAATGAGAATGAGGGGTTTACTATGGCTATTAGAACTTCTAATAATAATAGGTTCACATGGGGAGATGATTAAGCACACGTTGTTTTTTTTTTGTGGGAATTTGACCAATGAAACATATTATTACGATGGATTTCGCTGTCGTAGCCTTAAATAAATAGACCTGTTGGACCATAACTAAAAAGTTACTACTCCCTTCAAAGTAGTGCACATCAAATTTGATGATGATGCAATTGCCTAGATTTTTTGTTATTATTTATTGAGAGTTAATTTTTTAATTCCTATAAGTAGTAAATTTATGAATTCTAAATCTAGCTTAATTTATAAGATACTCCCTCTGTTTGTTTTTATTTTTCGTTTAAGTTTTTTACACATAGATTAAGAAATGTAATAAGTGTGTCTTTTTAGCTCAATTGTTAATAAATATATCCTTTTTCTCTCTCATTAAAGCATTTAAAGTTCTCCACCATTTCTAATCATATGCAATAAATACTCCACCATTTAACAAATTTGGAAGAGGGTAAAGTTGGAAAATTGGCATTTATTGTTGCCTTGGTATGTGAAAATGACACTTATTTAGAAACAAATTTTATACTCTAAAACGACTATTAAAAAGATACGGAGGGAGTACATAGATAGTAGGTAGATAAATATGGAAAGTTTAGGGAGGAGAAAAATAGAAAGAAAAAATAATAAAAAAGAAATAATGTGAAAAATGTGATACAAAATGAAAAGAAAAATGAAAAGAAAATTAAGGTGTCAAAGGAAGTGTAAAACAATAAAATGTGAAAAAATTATTATTCTTTTTTAAAAGTATTAAAACTTTGATAGTTAACTTTTGGGTGTTGAAAGTAGAAAAAAAAAAGAGATAAAGAGAAACAAATCAAGAGAGAGTGTGAAATAAATGACAATTGATGTGATAGGAAAGAAAGAGAGATACAAAGAAAAAAATTAGGCGTGAAAAAATCTTATATATTTTAAAATTAAACTATTAAATACATAAATACATTACATGTTGTAATAAAATATATATATATAAATAATAGGAATTTAAGTAAACACAAATGACAAGACAACGCTAAATATTTTGCAATTAATACAATAGGAATTGAAATCACCTAAATACCCTCAATTCCTTTTTATACGGCACATTTTAGATTTTTTTGTGTTCTATTTTATAAGTCACTTTACAATTTAAAGAAAATATTTATTATAATTTTCCTTATTTGCCCTTATTAAATTTAATGTCTTTCTAACTATCAAATGATAGTGAAGTTAGTTAATAATATTACATAAGGGCAAAACTAGAAAGTTAAACTATTTTTTAAAACTCAAATAAAATAATTAACTAGCTTTAATTACTTTTATTGATGTTTGTGATTCAATATAGTGTGTCTTATAAAAAGGAACAGAGAGAGTATATTATATTTATTTACATTTAAATGTATATAAACTAGATTTTCATTTTCCAAAAAAAAAAGAAATGCGGAACACATTTGGGGACACCTCGAATAAATTTAATTCTCTATTTGATCATGTCACTCCATTAAGTTTCAACTAAAATAATTTTTATTTTTCTTTGTTTTGTTGTGACCATTAATAAAAGTCAAAGCTAGACATTGCCACACGTTGGTGTTTATTTACCAAAAACCGTTTTCTCTCATGGTCAATTATATGTTGCTATGTATATCTAGGGTGAAGTCTCAACAATGACTTATGAATCTTATATGAGATTATATTTTTAAACGTTATAATTTGATAAAAAAAATATAGTGTATAAAGGAATATTTCAAAAAATATAAATGATATGATATGGTATATTTACATTTATAATATTAATGTATGAAATTTGTTATTTCAGATAAGTTTTCTATGTTTTAATTTTTTTTAATTCTTTTTATATAAACAAGTATGAATTTTAATATAAAAAATCACTAATCATTATCATTTTTTAAAGTTTACATATTTATATTAATTAAATTAAATATATTATAGTATTTAGTATAAACAATCTATTTGAATAATAATACACATGCATCACATGGGTCGGACACTAGTTTATTATATTTCCTAATGTGTGTTTTTATGTAATAAAAAAATTAGAAATGGACGATAACAAAAATTGTATCATCCTTTTTACTTTCTTTTCATTTTTTATCAAAATCATATATTCATTTATTTAGATTCTATTGTTGTGTTTTTTCTCCTTTTTGTTTGTTTTTAATTAATTATTCAATTATAATGTCATTCTTCTTCATTGTCATGTTAGTAAAGTGATCCTCCATGGGAGGCGGTCTTAATCCTGCCGTTTCTTTTTTCTTTTACTTTTTTTTATCTCACTTTCATTTTCTTTTTATTATGATTTTAAAATATTTTCTCTCATTATTCATTTTATTAATATGTTTCATTATAAAAAAATTATGAACTGCGGGTATTCTCCATAGGAGACAGTCCCGTTCCTACTATTTTATTTTTTCTCACACATTAATTTTCTTTTTTTATTATTATTATATTACATTTAATGTACATCAACACATTTATTATATTTCATAATGTTAGTTTTTATGTAATAAAAAATAAAAAATAGACGATGACAAAAACTGTATCATCCTTTTTACTTTCTTTTCTTTTTTTTATCAAAGTCATATCTTCATTTATTTAGTTTCTATTGTAGTGTTTTTTCTCTTTTTTGTTTGTGTTTTAATTAATCATTCACTTATAATATCATTCTTCTTCATTCTCACGTTAGTAAAGTGATTTTTTTTATGAATCACATGTATCATCCACGGGAGACAGTCTTAATCATATCATTTTCCTTTTTCTTTTATTTTTTTTATCACACTTTTGTTTTCTTTTTTTAATTATGATATTAAAATATTTTCTCTCATTATTTGTTTTTATTAATATGTTTCATTATGAAAGAATCTTTTATGAACTGCGGGTATTCTCCACGGGAGACAGTCCCGTTCCTACCATTTTATCTATTCTTCTATTTACTCTATATTAAAATCGTTCCCACAATACATGTGTCGTGTTTTCAAACTTCTATTTTTTTTTTTCTTTTTTTGGTTTTTATTCTCAATTTAGTAATGGTTTTTATGCAATGAATAACAGGTATCCTCCACAGGATAGTCTTGCTTTTATCGTTTTCTTTTATTTCTATCGCACTTTTGTTTTGTTTTCTTTTTATTATATTAAATAATTTTCACTAATTATTCATTCCTATAATTTGTTTTATTATAAGAGTAATGTTTCTAATGAACCACGGGAGGCAGTCTTGCTTTTACTATTTTTTTCTTTTTTCTCATACATTAATTTTATTTTTTATTATTATATTAAAATATATTCTCTTAATATATAAGTATTTTATGATAGCTAATATTTTATCTCGTGCGAAACATGGGTAATAAAAATCATACCATCAATTAACCCGTGACTTCGCATGGGTCACCTGCTAGTTTTTAATAAAGATCGATCTTCATGGTATAAGACAAAATTTAAAAAATATATAATTTTGTATTCATATTAAGACTTGTTCTGATAGGGTTTTATTTGGGCATGAAGGTCTAAAAGATGAGTTCGGACCTTCTCTAATCATTGACAAATATTCAGAGGTAGTGGCGAATTTAGTACCTTGAATCAGTGAAAACAATCTATTTATAAAATAAAAATTAATAATAATTATCATATATATGAATAAAATGAAGTATGAAAAGGAAGAAAGATGGTCAGCAGCTATTGTTATTGAAGAAAGGACAGATTTTAACTTTAAAATCAATTACTTGAAGCATATAAGAGTATCTTTGATGGTTTAATTTTGTCAGGTGTTCACAAATGCTTAACAAATTTTTTTATTGGGGAAATACCAACAATGCTCAACAAATTTTATTCGTTTTTGCAACAACCCAACATGGTTTTAATTTTTTTTAGTCTTTCTCTATTTAGTGGTTTAGGATTTTAATTATGAAATATTTAAGTGTAGAATAAGTTGTGAGGTCTATTTAAAAAAATTTTAAGGGTTGTTGAGTTGGAGATAAAAAATGATTAAGTTGTCTAAAATAATAAAATAATAGCATAATATAAGAAAGTGTGAAAAATTATAAAATATTAATTTAATAAAGTTTTGAGAATTACTGGGTAAAGAATGACTAAGCCTATATGGTTGTATTACTGTCTAATAGTGAGCAAAAGTACGTTCTTTCAGACGAAATGAGATTTTGCTTTGTAAGAATGAGCTTTGGAAAACGTGTTTTTTTGTTTGTGATGATGGAAACGGAAAAACAAACGAGCACTAAATAGAGTGAAAAATTGGGTGGATAGTGGCTTAAAAAATATTGAAATAGGGGGTAAAATATCAGAATACAAAATATTTAGTTATAATTTTATCAAAAGTTAGGTGTACATCTACACACCCTCGTGTATACCTAGGTCTGCCACCGGGTGAAGGAATAAAGATGATAGGTATGTAAAAGGATGGGAATTATATTGTTATTCGCACCACCCATTTATACAAACTGCACTATCCTATTCTATTAAGAAAAACGTCAAGTATTCCGGTCACAAAATTGATTTTTGAAAATTTAATGTCCGGAAAGGAAAATTTCTGAATTTGGAGATGAAATATTTTTTGTCTCTAAATTGCTCTCATATGCTGCATTTTAGCGACAAAATTTGGAGATGGAATAAATTTCGTTTATAAATTCAAAATTTCTTTATAAAATATCCAAATTAAAGGGGTGATGCGATTAGCAAAAAGATGGTGTGAATAGCATTTTCCTATAGGGATTACAATTTCATATGATTTTTATTAAAATTTTACAAAACTTCAACTTTGATTATATTTTAAAATGATATATTTATATTTTAAAATTAAATTTCACAAGTTTTAAAGGTTGAATTTAGAACCATACACCATGCAATTCATTTTGAAACTGCAGTTGATCCAAATCTATATTTAAAGATACTACAATGCTTAAATTGAAATTAATTTCAATAGAGTGAGGGTTATGTATACAAGATAGCATACCTTGTGAACTTTATTCGTGTGCTATTTATAAAGTTGGGGAGGTGAAGTTCATAAATTATGGTCTTATTACAAGTGTCAATTGAGTCAGTAGTTACTGCTACTCTGCTTATCGATACAATAAATAGGTTTAAGTACTCCATAATAAAGTCGCGATAGAAAAGGAAATTGGTAATACTAGGGTTTGAGTACGATTACCTTATGGTAGTGGTGACTAGTTGACTAGATGAGGCACTTGTAGGGGAATATGGGGGCCGTTCAATCCCTTGAAGAAAGTTGAAAAACCTAGTTGGCTAGAAAATGCGGGAATAAATCCTTGAAACAAAACTTAAAGATATGAAATCTCTAATGATGATGGAGATGGAAAATTTTAATTTTATGAAGAAACTTACTCATTACTTAGTTGAAATATGACTCTTTAAAATTAAACTAAATAACTAGTATGTATAAGATAATTTTATAAGATTTTCAAAATTAATCTAATTAATAAAAATAATTTAATTAGAATTTACAAATGTCTTATTATGAATATTGATTGATTGAAGAAAATTAAATATTCAAAAAGTAGAAAAGTAATAATTTTCTTTAGTTAAATATATAATTAAAAATTTGTTTTAAAATGAAAGTTATGCATGTGTCACGGGAGCAGATCCTCTGCCGTTGTCCTTGCAACGGCAACTCCCTGTAGTTAAATTCAACAACTCATAAAATTTCTAAGACATGAATTTTAATGTTAAATGAAAACATAAAAAAAAAATAATGGGTGAGGATTGCATCTCATTTTTTAAAAATGGGAGAGGATCTTTTCCATGTGTCACAACATAAAAAAGATTTCTTATATAGTGAGGAGATAAGAGGACTTGGTTTCATATATCTCGAGGCAATTTCACTAGTCACGATTCTTTTTTTTTTTCATTATGAAGAGTCAATTATCTATGTACGTACCGAAACTTTATACAAATAGACACTATATAACGAAATAATTCCTCGTTCAATAATAAGGAATTAAATTCATGATATCTGGGTAGAAAATACTTTTATAAATTCATACTTATATTTTTCTTATAAACTTTTTCGAAGGTTGTTTATTTACACCCAAACAGTCAAAACGTAATACTATCTTTTGAGTAAAATATTGCATTTTTTTTAAATGATTCAAATTGCATATATATATATACATATATTCTACATAGTTTTTTTTTTCAAGTCAATTGTTACACTAATGATAACTTAAGATAGAATATATTTTTTGTTAATTCAATTGTTGAATTATAAATATTCATTACCTTTACTATTTGTGTTAAATATTTTAATTTTTTAAACCAATATATTGATACTAAAATTTTTCTTATTTTCATATGTTTAAAAAGTATATATGACATTGATGTTGGCGTATCTCAATAACTTATTAAAAAGTTTTGGATAAATGTGAAATTTTATAAAAATAATCTATATGATATTTAGTAACTTTCAATCTAACAATGTGTTTTAAAATTCAATAATCAATTAAAAATTATTTAACTGTGTAACTCGTGTGCCTTGATCATTCCTCTCTCATTCTTTATATATATGCAATAGATCAAAGAAAGATTTAATTTTGGCTTGATTGTACTTTTAGACTTTTAGTTTCTCTAGTTTGGGCCGTGTAGTTTCGGTCCCTTAGGTTTTTTTAATAAATTAAGTTTTTCTACTTTTAAAATTAAGCAAATATGACCGCTATCAATTATTCTCTATTATAAATCCTCAAATTCTTATTTTCCATTCAAATATGAAAGTTTGTAAGTAAAAATATTAAAAGAAATTTGATCAAATTGGAAGGCTTTTGCAAGATATGAGATTAGAGTTTAAAGAAGCTAAACATATGAGATTTCCAAATTTAGGTGAATTTTGATTTTTTATTAGTGAATTTTGAACTTATGAAAGTTTAAAATGATTTAATCAATTTAATTTGTAAATATATTAACTAGAATTTGTAATTTTAAAAATTTTAGGTAAAATACAATTGATGGAAGGAACATATTTATTAAAATTTAAAATTAGAGAAACATGAATTTTTTTTTAAAAAAAACCTAGAGGGACCAAAATTGCATATTATGACCATTGATGGAGGGACCATATTATGTAGTATATATGGTATCCACCTTTTCTTTTTCCTCTTCTTCTCTCGTTTAATTTACAAGGGATAATGTTTTGTTTCAAAATTTTCTTTGGAAGTGATCTATTTGTATAAGGTAATGTTGAAAAAGTGGGCTTAATTGCATCACGGTCCTCTCTATCACAGTTTATCCGTGATTTTGGTTCCATTACCTTTTTTTTACAATCCCCCTAAATTTAAATTCCTAAACAACTCTCAAGTTGTTGGTCCTTCAAGGCCTCCAAGGCCCAGCATAAGCAGGAGGGACCACTAATTCTGAATTTAATATTTCACATCGACTAAAATCACGGAAAAAAAATAAAATTAAAGAGACCAAAATCGTAAATACATTATAATAGAGGGGTCAAAAATGTAATTAAGTAAAAAAATACCTTTAATTGTATAAACATTTAATAATAAATTTGAGCTTCTACTTATGCATGCTTTTTAGTTTTTGTTTGTTACTTTTAAAATTTTCAATTTTTCATATGTTATTTTAAGTAAAATGTATTTAATAAATAATTAATTTTTTGAAGAAAAATGAATACACAAAATTAAACAAAATAAGGAGCAAGGCAGGATAGATTTTCCCAACTCTAACTTGATACAAGGCTCCTTATTCATTTTTGGTGTACACCGAAAAATATAAAAAAGATAAAAAAGGAAATAAAGGACGTGATGGGAGAGGAAGTGAGAAATAGAAAGAAAAAAGAGATAGAAAATAATTTGTAAAAAAAGTTAAGTGTATGAAAGACATTACTCATCCATGATTGGGAAAGGGAGGGATCGAATTAATGGATGAGTTTAGAGGAGGATAAATCTATCCATCCCGCAAACAATGCTCACGCAATTTTACCGTGACACTGTTTGTGGGCCATCTCACCCTTTTTTTTAAATCCAATTTTTTAAATTTTTTTTATTTTTTATTATAATTAATTTTAGTTATACATTAATTCGGGATTAATTAAGTGTCTAGAAACATTGAACATATAACAAAATAAGGTTAATGGTGGTTCTATTTGTGGTTAACAGAATATGATTTTTGGTTCATTGCAAATCCTGTTAACATATGGTTAATTATGTGTCTGGAAACGGTGAACATATTAGGAAATCGGGTTAATGGTGTTTCCGTTTGTGGTTAACAAAATATGATTTTTGGTTAATTGCATCTCCTGCTAGCACGGGGTTAATTATGTGTCTAGAAACGGTGAACATATTTAAAAATGAGGTTAATGATGTATACATTGACGGTTAATTAACAGAATATGATATTTGGTTAATAAAATTTGTGAGGTTAATTGTGTGCACATAAATGATGAATGAAGTAACATATTTGGTTAATACATTAAAAAACAAATAAAAACTATTTTAAAAAAATGACTTAAAAAATGATGGCCGCAGTGGGTGCGGGACATCTATCACTGCTCATGTATGTTAGGGGCGGGTTCAGGAACGTCTTATTTTTTTTTTGGTTTAACCAAAGGTATCATCCATCGGAGGTGGTTCGAGCCGGGAACATACACATCATGGTGGAGCTAGCTCTCCCAGCGAGGATTTTTTTCCATCCACAAAACTCGAACCCGAAATCTTGTTTAAGGGGAATTAAACATGTACCGCTTGAACCAATCCCATTGATGAATGTCTCATTTCATTGTTATGTTAGAATATGTGAGAATTAATTGGATTGAATAAATATGTATTTGAGAACCTCAAGTATAATAATTTTGATCATCCAATACTAGAACGATAATCAACTTATTATGAGGGTAACTATTATTAAAGTTATTCCATTTATAACTTTTCATAAATGTCATCATTAAATTGATATTACTATGTAGATCAAATTTAAATTTTTCATAAAATTTAAAAATGATTTGATACTTTTTCAAATAATACCTATCACTTTAAAAGGAAAAACAACAATGATATTCATACATTTATATATTCTTGCACATGTTTTTACACACATTTTTTTCTCTCCTTATTTTCTCATTTTTTGAAATCACATTATTTATCATATTTTTTTCACTTCTTCCCTTCTTTTCCATTATTCCCTTCTTCTATTAGATGTATTTTGAGGTATGTATAATTATCTTTATAAAAAAATTATCATCCCACTAATCAATTTTAGACAAGCAAAATTATGAATGCTGACTATTTCCTGCCACAAATAACCATTGCTTGACACTTTTGTATACATTTTTTATTACAGCAAAAAAAAATGAAATTAGGAAAAAGTTGGTTTAACACTCAAATATTGTGTGTAAAAAATTGTAGGGAAGAGAACTATAAAGAAAAATAAAATAAAAATGTGATAATTCATGTGATGGAATAAAAAAAATGAATGTAGATGAAGATATAAATAAAATAGGAAAAATCACAACTTGATGAAATCATGGGAAGAGAAGAGATAAAAATGTGATATAAAATGATTGGTGCATGAGATGAAAAGAATAGAGAAAGTAAAAATATATATACAGAACCTCTTCTTTTATAAATTTGGTTCCAAACTTCCAATAGACAGAAACACAAACCATAAGTTACCATAAAGAAAAGAATTACAATAGTAAAGTAAAATAAAATAAAATAAACCCATAATGCATGCTCACCCTACACACAAACCAGAAGCCCAAAACCATGACACCATCACTCACAAAACCTCAAAAAGCACAAAAAAAAAAAAAAAAAATCACTGGACCCTCTATATCCACATTCACATCCACCTCATACAATGATTCCACCCACCAAACCCATTCCAACAACAACAACATTCACCCACATCAACAACCTCACTGAGCCACCACCAGAAATTTCCGCAGGCAATCCTTCCCATCACTGTCACTATCATCCCCGCCGCCGGCACTACTATCACCTGTTGCCGACGAGTTCGTTTTCCCAGACTTAGGCAACCCTTTAGCAAGCGCCGGCGCAGCCGCCGGAGATTTAGCCGGAAGCACGAGGTCAAGAGGGAGAAGCACCTTGTCCACCTGATATATTGCGAGCTTATTGTCGGAGTAAACGGTTCCGGTGAGGGAGGCGTTAACGGCGCCGGTTTGCCATGTTCACCTGGCTACCGCCGTAAGTGGTGACGTTAAGTTGCAACCTTTCGGCATCATCACCGGCTTGAGTTTGAACAGGGTTTGTAAGGGTATCGAAATTTGAGATGGAAATGAAGGAAGAGAGTGTGTGGAACTGCAAGAGTTCAACTTTTTGCCTATCACTGAGGGAATTGAGGAACCCTGCTTTTAATTTCGAGAAGGCACTGTCCTCTGGTGCGAAAAGGGTTAACCCTCCTGACCCTGAAGTCACGAGCTGTGAGTTGAGTTGGTTGATGAGTTGTGTTGTTTTCAAGAGACGAATCAGAACGGAGAACCTTTTGGCTTTTCTTAGAATTTGGACTATGTCTATTGTGGGACCTTTTGGGATGGTAGTGGGTGTGGGGGCGCCACTGGGTGTGGTGGGTACCAGGGGAACTGTGTTGAATCCTGGAGCCGGAGCTGTTGCCGGCGGCGAAGCCAATGCCGGAGATGGTGGGGAGGGTTGAGATAGGGGAGGTGATGGTGGGGAGATTTGGGGTAAGGGTGGTGATGGGGGAGATGGAGATGATGTTGGGGGTTGAATTGGGGAGAGTTGAGCTGAAGTGGTGATGGAGTAGAAGGTAAGTGCTAGAAGTAGAATTGAGGTGGAAATGAGAGATTGTTGCATCCTCATTTTTTTATTAGTAGTGTTGTGCTGATAGATGGTTTTGGAAATGGTGGAATGCCAAATGATTGGGTGGGGAAAGTTTTTTTTTTTTTTGAGACCACTACTGGTGCTTGGAGCTGCTGTGGGGGAAGAGGGAGAAAGGGTTGCCTTTTATTTGGAGGGGGGAAGAGGGTGATTGGTTAATTAGGTGCAATGTTTAGTTAGAAAGATACAGTTGTTTCTAACTTTATAGGCACAAATCTCCTTTAGCTTTCATGGAAAGGTGGTGCATCATAATATGATAAGTGGTGAGGGGAGGGAGAGATTTGGGAGTGATAGAAGAGAGAACACAGGTGTATTAAGATGTACATGCATGGATCTAATTGCTTTCGCATTATTGTTGCAATCACAATCAGTTGGATACATGGTGTAATATGAAAATATGGCTGGAAAGGGAACGATTCGTCTGCATATAGGTTTAGTATTTCTATCAACTAGGAGGAAGGGGAATAAACCCCAATATAGTTAGCTCCCTGAGTTGCATTCTCTGAAAGAGATTTAGGTAAGGATGGAGGGCCTAACTAATCCTATACCTGAGACCTACCATAAAGTTTCTAAAGATTAGATATAACAACATCTCTCGAGTGATATCATATCCCAAAAACCTTAATAGTGATCTTAATTAGATATGCAATTAAAAAGATAAAGGAATACGGTTTATCCTTAGGGTCACTGTAACTAATAATATGGATTGCTTATATACTATAATTTGATGTTATATCTAGATAATGTACAATTTATGCATGGTGGAGCAGTGTAGAATTTATTGTGTTGTCAGCTTGTCTAATATTGTAAATCTCTATTGAAGTTATAGACTTATAGTAATGTCCTAACTTTGTAATAAGTAAGCAATGTGTGTTTGGATCCACTTTGGGAATAGAAAATTGATTATGTCCAATGAAAAAAATCAAACATGTTTAGTTTCATGAATATAGAATTAACTTCTTTTTTAATTCATGATTTTGTCATAAGCAATTTTGAGTTGCTTTTGATTATAAGATAAATCAATTATAGAGGTCCTAAACCATTTTTTTATCTTCGGAGCCATTCTCATTTGAGCTTCGAGCAACACGTAAATACGTAGGTGCTTGATTAGAAGTCACAACTAAATCATGCATCATAGACATAATAGAGAAGGAAATTCTATCACAACAACATATTACACATATATAATTGTGAAAAATCATCACCTGGTTGATATAAAAAATTCAATGACTCGAGTCCCTCATTAGGAATAATTCAACTCGTTCCTCATTTTATTTTTTATTTTAATAAATGAATATAAATTGAAAAATTTATTCAAATATTTATATAGTTAAACACATTAATGCATATATTAAAAAGTTAATAATGATGTAGAAAATATACATAAAGAATAATACATGAACATTAAGCTCATTTTGGTAATTAGACACCTCAAAAACAATTTTGATACGAATAATCCAATCATAATTCAATGCAAAATCACTTTTTTTATACATGTTATCCAAACAAGAATCATGTTATTTTAAAATTAATTTTACACAATTAATTCTATATAATCAATTTAATCCCAAATCAAATTTACCATCATGAAACCAAACATGCACTTCCATTCTTTTCATTTGTTGCTTTTCAAAGAAACTTATATTAGTATAGAGTAATTGATTTAAGTGATCTAGTGTGTAACCCGTGCGATTGCACGAGACACACATTTAATTGACTATAAATCACTTAGCTATAAAGTGTTAATCTGGATATATAAAGCAAATAGGAGAAAGATGTCAAACTTCAAGGCAAGGCAGGTAGTTAACTAATTTAAAATGAGATACACATAGCTAGTAGGAATAACCCCAAAAAAAATAGTAATAGTCGGTGCTTTTAATTGTAGTGGATGGGTGAAATATCTGGTAGTAGTCAATTAATATATGATACTTTATATGGAGACAAATGAGCGGCACACTCATTCTAAGCATAGGACATCAACGTACAAGTTTTTGCACTCCTCAGCATAGAAGCATGAATGTCTTGCACAAATAAAAGTATAGCCATTTAACTTCATGAGCACAAAACACAGTAGGAATGACACGTAAATCATGTCTCTTATTTAACACTGATCCAATAATCTTGTAGATAACCTGTGATTGACGGAAGATAACCAGGTATTGATGGTGGGAAATTTCCATAGACCTGCACTTAAGAGGATGCATTGAACCTTGAGTAGAGTATAAGATATGAGATAGTCAAATTAAAGCACATTATTTGTGTGAGCGGAATATACTTGTAACAGGTAAGTCTAATGGAATGAGAAAACCATGCATTGGTAATTGATATAAGTCATGAAGGAAACATAATTAATGAGTATGGTGTAAATGCATTTGATGTTAGCTGGTGAGTTTGGTATGGTTTAGTACAAGAACTTTTTCCCCAATTAGAGATATTATTGTTTGAGAATCTGATTCCAAAATTACTTGATGAAAACCCTTGCTCCAAGCTAACTGCAAACCCCTTAATATACCTCTTAGTTCAGCTTGAAGAACAATACTACCACCCAACCAAGAAGAGAGCCAAGATGAAAGTGCCATGATGAGATCGAAAAAACACATCCATATGCTGCTGATTTTGTTATTAGATAAAAAGTGGGATCAATATTTACCTTCACCCAATTCTCAAGAGGTCTAAACTATTTAAGCCAACTTTTTGGGCATGAGATAACATCCTGGGAGCAGTGCACAAGCTTTCATACTTCTTAGATTTGTGAATCAGCCGGACTTAAGAAATTGAGTATATAGACTAACATCATCTTCTGGAATTAGAACAACAAAAATTTATTAAGGAAATATAATTAAAACAAATCCCAATAAAGTATAGAAACTCACATGATCAAATATATGTTTCAAACATAATACTGATCTTACATAAGGATCACATAACTTATAAATTGGCTAGACACGTGTATCCCCTACAGGCCCACATAACACACTACTTCAATCCCCTACAGGCCCACACGTGTTGCTCTTTCCATCAATCTGTGCTATACTGGTGAACGAAGGGGCGAATTTCAACTAACACCCATTATAAAAAATGGAAAATCAGAGCTAAACTTCGTATGATTAATGATATGAATCATCAGGCCTTAAGTCCAGGAAGGTCTAACAAATAAAAAAAGAATACCTTCAAAGGCATATATATAAGTTCACCCTAGCCAGTTGAATAACCACAATAGGAAGACCAGACGACAATTCCGAAAGAAAGCAGGTCATAACATCAACCTTATCTCCAAATATAGCACACCAAACCTTCTCCTATAAGGAAATAAAGGAGCATTAGATTGAGGGTGACAATTGAAACAGGGAGAAGGAAACCAAAATGAGATGGGACTGAGTAGAGAAATTATAAATGATCATGAAACAGATACATTTCGTCAGCCAAGTCTAGCAACATCAACCGAGTTTTTCGTCCTTCCTTACTTAGATACATCTCCTCAAAAGCTGCAATCAAGACTCCAATAAAATTTGGGAGAAATATGTTTATAAGATTTCAGAAAACATTCGTAACAAAAAAAACTTAAATTAAGGACAACTTCATAGTACATATTGTGCAAGACCAAGTACATAACTTCCTAGGAAATTTCCCCTAATTGATGACAACCATAGTAGTAACAATCACTAACAGGAATCAAATAACCAAATTTTGTAATCAGATGTCTGGATGCTTCATCTCATCGGAAAGCAAGGGATTGAGATATAGAATCTGAGGATATAGTATCACAATCAGGGATCAAATCAGCAAATTCTACACACACATTACCAAAATCATACTTAACCACCATACATAAATTGATTTAAACATACATAGAAAATAGGAACAAAAACACTTGTTTTAGATATCAAACCCTAACCAGAAAATTTAACCAAAGATTTGAATTGACTTGACTTCAGGCTTTTTCTCCTCCTCTTTAGGCACAGTAACAGTAAGCACCTCATTCTCCATAGCAGCCCTGACCTGATCCATCTTAGCATTCTCAGGAAGCTTGAACCTCTTCATGAATTTCCCTATGCTCCTCTCAAAACGGTGCCACCTGTCATCCTTCTCTTCCTTCTTTATGTTGCTAGTGCTTTCAAATAAAATGGTTTACTATCCAAATTGCTAACATCTATGTGTTGAGATGTATCTAGAAAGTTAAAAGTATCAGAATGCATCCTCTATGCTAGTTTTATGCTCATTGCCATCACACTACATAACCTATAATTCATAAGATGTAAAGCTACAAAACAAATAATCAAGGCTTATTTCTACCTATTCATCCAGTAAGTTGTTGTTTTCGCATTGATGGTTTCAAAAGGAATAAAACTATAGACCAATTAGGGAGAGAATGCTTAAAAGCATTACCAAAGGCTTATAGTAGTAAAAATTATCGCATATTAAAAAAAAATTCTCAATCTCGATAAATTACATCAGATACTAAATAATTCTAGTAGTTGTAGGTTTGGGTAGTTTAACATGAGATTTTAGGTTCAAACCCCATTGCTTTCCTTGTACACTGAAAAAAATACGAAATAATCAAGCAAATGACATGGAAAGCTAATTTTTTTTGGTCAAAACATGGAAAGCTAATTTAAAAATGTGATTTTAATAGAATGAATAGTGCTTAAAGTAATTAAATACCTATTGATTTGTATAATTATAAATAGATAGATAGATACTCTCTCATTCCCTTATTATAAGACACTTTCAACCGTTTCACATAGTTTAAGAAAAATTAGTTAATGCATTGGTCTTTTAAAAAAAATTATACTCCCTCTGTCCCTATTTATAAGACCCCTTCTAGAAGAATTGAGTGTCCCTTAATATAAGACCCTTTGCAAATTTTTAGGTAAAACAATAATTTTTACCATACTTGCCCTTCATTAATATTCAACTCTTTTTATTTCCCATATATTAATAAGTGTGAATAATTAATGAAATTTTACCTACATGGCTAACTACACCATTGGAAAGTGACTTTTTGAGTCTTCCACCATGTCACAATTAATGTCTCTAAAATATAGTGACTTTTAAATAGGGGTATATTTGGAATGCTATTTTTTTTTAAAAGATCAATGCATTAACTAACTTTTCTTAAACTGTGTGAAACGGTTGAAAGAGTCTTATAATAAGGGACGAAGGGAGTAGTATTTTAAATATAACCTTATTTAAAGGTCACTATATTTTAGGGACATTAATTGTCACATGGTGAAAGACACCAAAAGTCAAACTATAATGGTGTAGGTGAACATGTGGGTAAAACTCCATTTACTATTCACACTAATCGATATATGGGGAACTAAAAAGAGTTAAATATTAATGAAGGGAAAATATGGAAAAAAAAAATATAAATTGATCTAAGAATATGCAAATAGTCTTATATTAAAGGACACTCAATTTTTCTAGAAGGGGTCTTATAAATAGAGATGGAGGGAGTAAAACATTTTTTTAGAAAAGAAAATGGCATGACTTCTTATAAAACCAACTTTTTACAAAACTAATTTTTTTAAGAAAAGTTAGTTAATGCATTGGTCTTTGAAAAAAAAATTATAGCATTCTAAATATACCTCTATTTAAATGTCACTATATTTTAGGGACATTAATTGTCACATGGTGAAAGACACCAAAAGTCAAATTCTAATGGTGTAGTTGAACATGTGAGTAAAACTCCATTAACTATTCACACCAATCAATATATGAGGAACTAAATAGAGTTAAACATTAATAAAGGGAAAAAATGGAGAAAAAAATATCAATTTATCTAAAAATTTGCAAATGATCTTATATTAAGGGACACTATCAATTTTTCTAAAAGGGATCATATAAACAGAGATAGAGGGAATAAATCAATTTTTTAGAAAAGAAAATGGCACAACTTTTTATAAAATCATCTTTATTGAAAATAATAATAAAAATGACAATAATGTTGAGTCTCAAAAATATCATAAGGTTGTTTATGATGTTTTAAGACAACTAGATTCCCAAAGTTTTAATGGTTGACAAATTTGACTTAAATTACTTATCATAGATACACACATGCTTTAATGTTTTATCTATGATTTCAGCAAGAGTCACTATGAGCCTACATAAAAAGACTAAGTGTTGAAGCTGTCTGAAGAAGCAGAACTCGTCTGAAGAGTTGAAGCTGTCTGAAGTAGTTCAACCCGTCTGAAGTATCAGTGCTGTCTGAAGTCTCACTTATGACGTGGCACCCTCTACTGAAGTTTGTGAAGACTTTTCTGAACCTCTGCTGCACGTACCTTTTCAAACATGTTTATAGCAAGGAACACATAGACCTATCCTGGTGATTTTGAATTTCATACACCACTGAGGAAATCTCTGCAACGCAGCCTCTGCAGCAACATTTGTAGCAGCCTTATGGCAAGAGAAACCTTGTACCGTGTCAGAAACATCAGAGCTCTCAGAAGCATGTCTCACAACGGATTAAATAGCATTAATGCTATCTCTAAATGGTGGTATTTCAACGGATTGAAGTTTGGGTATAAATACCCCTCCATGAAGACCATTAAGTATGCAGAAGAGAAAAAAAAATTAAGTATACAAGAAAGCCCAGAGAAACATCACGCTGCAAGTTTTTACTCTGTAAAAACTCTCTGATAAAATTCGCTGTACACATTTGTATATCCTGAGCATACCTCAGATTTTATTGTACATTGTATTGGTTTGAGCTTCAAACTCGTATAGTTTAAAAGCTTAAACTCCTTTCTCTGTAAACTTTGTTTAGAGCCTGGAGAGGCTTGGTTGATAAAAGAATACTTGGTTGTAGAGCCTGGAGAGGCTTGACTGCAAAAGAATACTTGGGTGTAGAGCCTGAAGAGGCTTGACTGTAAAAGAATACTTGTAATCTTGAAAGATTAAAAGAAAATCCAAGTGCTAGTTGGCATTGGGACTGGACGTAGCTCACAGTGGTAGTGAGTGAACCAGGATAAATTCCTTGGCTAAGTTTTCTTACCCTTGTCTCTTGTCAATTCTTTTTATACTAATCAAGGGGTTAGAGTAATTAATCTGATGTTTTATAAAGGCACAAAAACATCTCTTAAAATCAATATTTTTTTTAGGCCGTCTGAAAACTTCAGACAATCCTTTAAGAGCCTGTCTGAAATCGTGTTTTTAACACCTGTTTGCGAAAAGCTTTTTAAAATATTCAGAAACACTATTCAACCCCCCCTTCTAGTGTTTCCCTGTGTTCCTACAGTTGGTACCAGAGCTCTACTCAGGGTTGGAGCACCTAACAAGTGTTTGAGGACTGAAAGATCCAAATGGAAGCTTCTAACAGCAACAGGCAATACATCACAGAAGGAGCCTCTATCACAAGACCCCCAACATTCAATGGAGTGGATTACCACTACTGGAGAGATCGTATGAAGTTGTTCATTGAGAGCAACAACATTGATGTTTGGGATGTGGTCACTGATGGAGACTATGTGCCTATGCAAAATGGTCTGCCTATACCTAAGACTGAATGGACCTTGGAGCAGAAGACTAGAGTCCAGATGAACGCTAAAGCCAAACTCTATCTGATATGTTCCTTGAATAAATCAGAATATGAGAAGGTCCATGGATGCACTTCTGCCAAGGAGATTTGGGATACTCTTGCAGCAGCCCATGAAGGGACTGAAACTGTCAAGCAATCCAAAATCAGCATGCTTATACATCAGTATGAGATGTTTAAGATGGAAGAAACTGAAACTATTGACCAAATGTTTGGGAGGTTTCAGACCATAACCAATGGTCTCAGGTCCTTAGGAAGAACCTATGAATCTGGAGACAACAACAGGAAGATTCTAAGAAGTCTACCTAAGTCCTGGAGACCCAAAGTCACTGCCATTCAAGAAGCAAGAGATTTGAACTCTCTGAGAATGGAAGAACTGTTGGGATCTCTCAAAGTCCATGAACTTGAGCTTGGAGAAGATGACAACAAGAAGAAGTCTCTAGCTCTAAACTCCAAGGCCAAACAGTCTAGGCATGGCAGCATGAAGGCTATGCAAGCTGAGGAAACTTCAGAAGCAGATGAAGATTCTGAAGACAACTCAGAAGATGAAAATGATCTTGCTCTTTTAAGTAGAAAGATCAAGAGAATGTTGCAGAACAGAGGAAAGTTCAGAAAGAACCAACCTTCATCATCCAAATCAGGTAAGACAGGTAAAGAGTCTAACTCTGATAAAATTATTTGCTTTGAATGTAAGCAACCAGGACATATGAAGGCTGATTGCCCAAGACTGAAGAAAAACAACTTCAAGAAGAAGAAGTTTTTCAAAAAGAAGAAAGGTCTTATGGCAACATGGGAAGACCTTGATGAATCAACCTCAGAAGAAGAAGAAGACACTTCAGAAGAGGCAAATATGTGTCTCATGGCTAGTCTACCATCCTCAGACAGCTCTGAAGCTGAGGTATTTCCTCTTACTCTACAAGAGATGTATGATGATCTGGTGGAAAGTTCTCAAGAACTTTTCCAAGAGTATAAGAATCTATCCAAAGCCCACACAGAAATGTGTAACAAATATGAGGCACTTGAGATAGAACATATTATGCTCAAAGAAAAAGTTCTTGAGACTAAAAACTGCAGTTCACAAGCTGTGTCTGAAGAAAATAAGAAACTTCAGAAGCAGGTTGTGGAACTGACAAAAGATCTGGCCAAATTTGTCAAAGGAACTAAAATCTGAATATAATGCTTGGAAATCAAAGGCATTCCCTTGACAAAATTGGACTAGGCTTTTGTGATCATAACTTGTCTGAACCTCCTACTGTCTTAATTTTTTCTAAAAAGAAGGTTACTGGGTGTTCTCACTGTGGTAAGCCTGGACACAATGTGGCTCAGTGCAAACACAAGAGAAAGACAAGGCCCAAAGCTAACAAGAAAGGACCCAAAAGAATATGGGTACCTAAAAACTTAATTATTCCTGTTGCAGATGTGTTTAACAGGACAAAGGAGACCCCGCAAATGGTACCTGGACAGTGGGTGCTCGCGACACATGACAGGAGAAAGGTCTTTGTTCCAAAACCTTAAACCTAGAGCTGGTGGAGTGGTCACCTTTGGTGGAAATCAGCAAGGGAAGATCATTGGAATAGGGACTGTAGGTATATCTCCTTCATCCCTTATTAAAAATGTACTCCTAGTGGAGGGACTACAACATAATTTACTGAGCATAAGTCAATTATGTGACAGTGGTTATGTGGTATCCTTTACTAAGGAAGGATGCATAGTCAAAGACTCCTCTGAACAAATCCTCTTTACTGCTAAGAGACACAGCAATGTGTACAAAATTGATCTAGAGGATCTAGCAAGTCAAAATGTAAAGTGTTTCATTTCTGTTGAAGATGAAAAACAGATTTGGCATCAAAGACTTGGGCATGCCAGCTTGAGATTAATCTCAAGATTAGCAAAACACAATCTTGTTAAAGGATTGCCCAAGCTTTCATACAAATCTGACATTTTATGTGAAAGCTGTCTGAAAGGGAAACAAACAAGACACTCTTTTAAGAGTAAGATGTTGTTTCAACTAGCAGACCACTAGAACTTTTACACATTGACTTGTTTGGTCCTATTAGAACAGAAAGTCTTAGTGGTAAGAAATATGGTTTGGTCATTGTTGATGACTATTCTAGATTTACTTGGGTGTTATTCCTAAGAAGCAAGGATGAGACTTTTAGGAATTTCACAGTATTCTGCAAGAAGGTACAGAATGAGAAAGGATTCTGTATTTCTGTTATCAGAAGTGATCATGGTGGAGAGTTTGAGAATGCAAACTTTCAAATGTTCTGTGATGAGAATGAGATCTCACACAATTTCTCTGTGGCTAGAACACCTCAACAGAATGGGGTTGTTGAGAGGAAGAACAGAAGTTTGCAAGAGATGGCAAGGACCATGCTCAACTCAAGCAGCTTACCAAGAACCTTCTGGGCAGAAGCTGTTAGCCCAGCATGTTACCTTCAAAACAGAATATTGATAAGACCAATTCTGAAAAAGACTGCCTATGAACTGTGGAAAGGAAGAAAACCCAACATATCATATTTCCACACCTTTAGATGTGAATGTTTTATACTCAACACCAAGGATGATCTTGGAAAATTTGATGCAAAGTCTGATAAAGGATTTTTCATTGGATATTCTGAAACATCTAAAGCCTATAGAGTGTATAACTCTAGAACTTTAACTGTTGAAGAAACTATTCATGTTAAATTCAATGATAACAAAGAGACTGATAGAGAACTATCAGATCTAGAGGATGATTTTGTAGGAATGGAGCTGAATGACCACAACAGCTTGAAGGATGAGCAGCTGTCTGAAGTACCTACTGTTACTAAACCTCTTCAGACAAATGTTGAGTCTCAGACAGAACAAACAGATGTGATACCTTCTCAGAAACCTGATTGGAAATACAAATCACATCATCCTAAAGAGCAAATCATTGGCAGCACTTCAGAAGGAGTTAAGACAAGATCAAAATTCAAGATTCTGAATTCTCTTGCTCTCCTATCTGAAATAGAGCCAAGGAACATTGATGAAACTCTGCATGATGAAGGGTGGATCCTAGCCATGCAAGAAGAGCTGAATCAGTTTTCTAGGAGTGATGTGTGAACCCTTGTTCCTAAACCCCATGGGAAAACTATTATTGGAACCAAATGGGTGTTCAGAAACAAGTTGTCTGAAGAAGGCAAGGTAGTCAGAAACAAGGCAAGATTAGTTGCTCAAGGATACAACCAGCAAGAAGGTATTGATTTCACTGAAACCTTTGCCCCAGTGGCCAGGTTAGAAGCAATTAGAATTCTTTTATCTTATGCTGTAAATAATGGCATCAAGCTATATCAAATGGATGTTAAAAGTGTCTTCCTCAATGGTCTCATTGAAGAAGAAGTCTTTGTTAGACAACCCCCCTGGTTTTGAAGATATTGCCTTTCCTGAACATGTTTTCAAACTCAAAAAGGCTCTCTATGGTCTGAAACAAGCCCCAAGAGCTTGGTATGACAGACTGAGCAGTTTTCTAATCTCAAATGGTTTTGAAAGAGGAAAAGTGGACACAACTCTTTTTAGAAAACAGTCTAACAAATATCTTATACTTGTTCAGATATATGTTAATGACATTATCTTTGGTTCAACTGACTCTTCATTATGCAAGGAGTTTTCAGAGTTAATGCAATCAGAATTTGAAATGAGTTTAATGGGTGAGCTAAAATTTTTCTTAGGACTTCAGATTAAGCAAGATTCTGACTGTATATGGATCCATCAAGAAAAATATACAAAGGAAATGCTTAAGAAGTTTAACTTACATGATTGCAAACCCATGTCAACTCCAATGCATCCTTCTGCATCTTTAAATAAAGATGAGAAGGAAGAACCAGTGAATCAAACTTTGTATAGAGGAATGATTGAATCATTACTATATCTAACAGCAAGCAGACCTGACATAATGTTCAGTGTATGTCTGTGTGCTAGATTTCAATCTGATCCAAGGAGTACTCACTACAAAGCTGTAAAAAGAATTTTCAGATATCTTAAAGGTACTACTAATCTTGGTCTGTGCTATAAGAAAAGTAAGGATTGCAGGTTAATAGGTTACTGTGATGCTGATTTTGCTGGAGACAGAATTGAAAGAAAAAGCACTAGTGGTGGATGTCATTTCTTTGGATAAAATATGATTAGCTGGTCAAGCAAAAGGCAAAGCACAATTGCCTTATCAACAGCTGAAGCAGAATACATCTCAGCAGCCAGTTGTTGCTCACAACTGTTATGGGTGAAGTATCAGTTAGAAGGTTTTAACATTACTATATCTGCTATACCTATTTTGTGTGATAATACAAGTGCTATTAATTTGTCTAAAAATCCCATTCAACATTCTAGGGCTAAACATATAGAAATAAAACATCATTTCATTAGAGACTATGTTCAGAAAGGTATTTTCGATATTCAGTTTATTGATACAGAGCATCAATGGGCTGATATATTCACAAAACCTCTGACTGAAGATAGATTTATTTTCATTAGAAATAATCTGAACATACATGCATTTTGAATGTGTGTGATCTAATCTGTCAAAAATTATGTATCTGAAATTTCAGCTTGTCTGAAACAAGTGACTTGTCTGAAATTTTGGGTTGTCTGAAATCTATATGGGTGTCTGAAATCTGTCACTTGTCTGAAGTAAATAAATGACGTGGCTTTATGAGACGGTTTAATTCCATTTATTTTGTCTCTTCCACTTCGCACGTTTTCCTATGTCTGCGCAGCCAGTACATGCCATCATTGCTTTATGGATCTATAAATACAGAAGCTAGTGGGTCACAGAATTTCACCGTTCACTATTCTGTAGTCATCTCTTGAGATCCTTCTTCTACAAGCAATTTTTTTTCTCTCTCAAGTTCTTCAGAAAACTCTTCAATGGCTCCTAAGAAATCTGCTGGAAGCAACATCGTGAAGACTAAGGGTGTAGTTCTGGAGGATCTTCAATCTCTGGGAATGAACTTATTTGCTGAGTTCGATGCAGCTGGGTGGACTCCGTATTTCAATCACAACTTGACACAGTGGCATGAGCAGAGTGTGCTGGATTTCTGGGCTACTTCCAGAGGAATACCCAATCCTCAGGGTATCTACACTAGCATCAAGGCCACAGTACGTGGTGTCCTTCTCTTTGTTGATGAAGATATCCTTGCTCACATCTGTGAGGTCAGGACTGAAGGAGTTGTATTCACTCCTGGCTGGGAAGCAAGAAATGGAGGACAGAAGCAGTTCACAGAGTTTCTGTATGGCACCTCTGAACCAGTAAGCTTGGATGCAGAGCATATGTCAGACAAGGCTAGGGTTTTGCATGCCATCTTAGGGTGCTCTATAATCCCTAAGAGTGGAAGCAGAAACCATGTTTCTGAGTTGGAGAGATTTTGTCTGATTCACCTACTGCAGAAGAAGAAGGTGAACCTCCCCAACATCATAATGTACCACATGCAGAAGCGTCTCAGAGACTCTGCTGGGAGCTTCCCTCACAATACCATCATCACCAAGATCTTGTTGTATTTCAAAGTCCCCATTGAGAGGCTTTTTGATCGCCTTTCACAACCTGTGTTTGGTGAATCAAACCTCAAGAGCATGGGAGTGAAGCTGACTCCAAGACCTCCCTCTCTGTCCATGAAGGAGAGCCTTCTTCTTGAGAAAGATGCAAGAAGGAAGACAACAATGGAGGTTCTTGAGAATGAACTCAGAGGAGACATAAGGAGGCATGGGTTCAAGCCATCAAAACCCTCTCCTCAAGCAAAATTGAAGAAGCTACCTGTAAGGAGTGCTTCTAAGGTAGCATATGCATCAGTGCAGAGTCAGGTGTCTGAACCTGTTCAGAAGGCATCACAAAGGCCATCTGAAATTGTGGGTCAGTTGTCTGAACCTGTACAGACTCCACAACCTACTTCTGAAATGGAAGGACAGGCTCAAGAGGCAGATGAAACTGATGCAGTTGTAGCTGAGCCATTGGCTGCATGCCCATCTGATCCTGAACTCATTTAGGTGGCAGCATTGGCTACTGCTTTGAAGCAGGAGGAGCTGGAGAAGAAAGCAGAACAAGAGAAGATTGATAGAGCTATTGCTATTGCTTCACAATTGGCCTATGCTGAAGATGATAGGCAAGCAACCATAGCTGAGGGAGCAAAGAAAAGGAAGAGGTCAAGTGCACCTCAGAGAAGGAGAACCAAAAGCAAGCTACTTCAGACTGCACCTGAACCTAGGGTGACTAGAAGTATTGCCTCTCAGCTGATAGCAGAAGATGAAGCTGAGAAGTATCAAAATTTTGTTAAAGCTCAACAATATTTTAAAAGGAAAAGGGAAGAAAAACAAGCACAAATGGAGAAGGAAGAAGCAAAGGCAAAAGAATCTGAGGTAACCAAGCCTCCTTACAAGAGAAATAAGGTGATATTTGATAATGTAACTCCTTCACCACCCTCCTCACCAGAAAAACAAACACCTCATCAACCCTCTCAACCTTCACCACAACCTTCACCAAAACCCTATCACCTGAAAAACAACCATCTTCACCTCTATCACAACCATCACCACCTCCACAAACAGAAAACCTACCCTCTGAACCTTCCAAACCCTCTGAACCTACCTCACCACAACCTTTAGAGAATGAACTCTCTGAACCTACCTCACCTTCCCCACAAACCCATGACCTTGCTCTGATACCACTCTTACCTTCATCACCTCCACCACCTACACCTTCTTTGGAAGAAGAACTCTCTGCTGAAAAAGAGCAAGTGTTTGCTGATGCTCTACAGTTATCTCTCCTTCCTTCGGATCCCTGCTCACTGCCCAAGTTTAGCACCCTGTCTGAAGAGCTACAGTATTTCAGACCAGCACCTGCTGTATCCTTGCATCATGGCTTAATCAGGAAAACTGTTGCTGAAGTTAGAAATCAATACAGTGCTCTTTCAGGTGGATTAGAAAAGATCAGGAAGGGTGTTGTCCCTCCTGCACATACTTGGGCTCCCATCAATCCATTCTCAAATGATTCCCTTAGGCTGAATAATGATGAATGGAGTTTTGTGAGGCAGCTGAACACTGAGTCTGAGCTGTTTCAGAGGGATCTGCACAAGAGAGTTGGGATGAGAGGCTACAGGCCACCTAGAACTTGTTCAATCAGGCCAACCACTAAAATCTTGGTGAAACCTGATAGGATAGTTCCTAGGTATCCCTTAAAGGAAGAGAAATTCAAAGGAGCTAAAGTCTATTCAAAGAGAAATTCACCTCTGTCTGAAGTAATGAGTCCATCAGAGTGGGAATCTTTACCAGAGTTCATCAGAAACCAAGGAGGAGGCCTGGATCATCTACTTTAAGATTGGATGTGGTCCTCTTACTGGAAGATCAGAGAAGATGCTGGATCTTCTTCGGGATCAACTGATCTTGATGCTGATTCTGATGTTGGACTTGGAAAGTCAACCAATTACAAATATCACTATATGAGAGATCACTTTCCCCCACCTGCTGACTCTTTCAATGAAGATTGGGTTCTGCTGAACCCTATTGGCACCTTCTTTTGCCCTGTGTTCAGGCCATCTGAATACAGATTGCAGCCAGGATTTGGAGTGCTTAGATTTGTTTGCCCCTACATCCAGCTCATCTTCTATGAATCTGAGCAAGACTTGACTGAGGAAAATCCGAAGCTAAAGTCCAAAGTTAAGAAACTTGAAAAGAAGTATGCTGATCAAAAGCAGAAGACTAAGCATCTAATTGCTCAACAAGAGCATATTCTTCAAGAACAACATCTTATCAGATCTGGTCAGCAAGAATTGAAAACCTCAGTGGAAGCAGCAATAAACAAGGCCAAGGACGACTTGATTTCCTTTCTGACTGAGGCCTTGCTGAAGAAGAAAGATTAAAATGTTAATTTTAGCCATTGTCTTTTGCTTATTTTCATGTTTATGACAAGTGTCTGATTGTCTGTTTCTTTATCTGAACATTCACTAAATACAATCAATGACTTATCTCATTTTTTTGTGAGTTGATTGTTAATGCTATGATATATGTTTTATCTGAATTTATTGCTCTGTTACTGTTTTGCTCTGATATTCCCTTTTGATTGATGACAAAAGGGAGAGTATTAAAACCTAACAAAATCTGAATCTGAAGTGATTACAGGACTCAGGGGGAGTACATATGTTTTTCTGAGAAATTTGAACAAATGAGTGAAATATACCTTAAACAGAACCTGTTAAAGGATATTTCTATCTCAGGGGGAGCTTTCTTATTCTTAAAAACTGATTACAGATTTGTATATTTTAACCAAATTTGTCATCATTAAAAAGGGGGAGAATGTTGAGTCTAAAAAATATCATAAGGTTGTTTATGATGTTTTAAGACAACTAGATTCCCAAAGTTTTAATGGTTGACAAATTTGACTTAAATTACTTATCATAGATACACACATGCTTTAATGTTTTATCTATGATTTCAGCAAGAGTCACTATGAGCCTACATAAAAGACTAAGTGTTGAAGCTGTCTGAAGAAGCAGAACTCGTCTGAAGAGTTGAAGCTGTCTGAAGTAGTTCAACCCGTCTGAAGTATCAGTGCTGTCTGAAGTCTCACTTATGACGTGGCACCCTCTACTGAAGTTTGTGAAGACTTTTCTGAACCTCTGCTGCACGTACCTTTTCAAACATGTTTATAGCAAGGAACACATAGACCTTTCCTGGTGATTTTGAATTTCATACACCACTGAGGAAATCTCTGCAACGCAACCTCTGCAGCAACATTTGTAGCAGCCTTATGGCAAGAGAAACCTTGTACCGTGTCAGAAACATCAGAGCTCTCAGAAGCATGTCTCACAACGGATTAAATAGCATTTAATGCTATCTCTAAACGGTGGTATTTCAACGGATTGAAGTTTGGGTATAAATACCCCTCCATGAAGACCATTAAGTATGCAGAAGAGAAAAAAAAATTAAGTATACAAGAAAGCCCAGAGAAACATCACGCTGCAAGTTTTTACTCTGTAAAAACTCTCTGATAAAATTCGCTGTACACATTTGTATATCCTGAGCATACCTCAGATTTTATTGTACATTGTATTGGTTTGAGCTTCAAACTCGTATAGTTTAAAAGCTTAAACTCCTTTCTCTGTAAACTTTGTTTAGAGCCTGGAGAGGCTTGGTTGATAAAAGAATACTTGGTTGTAGAGCCTGGAGAGGCTTGACTGCAAAAGAATACTTGGGTGTAGAGCCTGAAGAGGCTTGACTGTAAAAGAATACTTGTAATCTTGAAAGATTAAAAGAAAATCCAAGTGCTAGTTGGCATTGGGACTGGACGTAGCTCACAGTGGTAGTGAGTGAACCAGGATAAATTCCTTGGCTAAGTTTTCTTACCCTTATCTCTTGTCAATTCTTTTTATACTAATCAAGGGGTTAGAGTAATTAATCTGATATTTTATAAAGGCACAAAAACATCTCTTAAAATCAATATTTTTTTAGGCCGTCTGAAAACTTCAGACAGTCCTTTAAGAGCCTGTCTGAAATCGTGTTTTTAACACCTGTTTGTGAAAAGCTTTCTAAAATATTCAGAAACACTATTCAACCCCCTTCTAGTGTTTCCCTGTGTTCCTACAAATAATACTTAAAGTAATATTATTAATATTAAAAAATTGATGGAATAAACTATTGAAAGAAAATCCAATGAATAGTGAAGTAAATAATATAATAACTATCAGATTGTAAAATTATAGATAGATTAAAATATTAAAATAATGAAGGTAGGGTAGTTTGTGGGGATCATTTTGGAGTTCTTGTAGAGTTGCTCTGTTGGAGTGTAGAGTTGCTTAAATTATAAAAGTTGTTTTAAAAGTAAAAAAAAAAAGATGATATTTCCACTTGTGATTTATTATTCTATGTGAGGTTACACATGTTAGAAAATCCGATGTAATAAATATTTAAAATTAAAAAAAATCAGATTACAATGGAGTAAAATTAAAAAGATAATATTTGTTATTGTATTGATATATGAAAATGACACTTATTTATAATCAAATTTGAGACCCTAAAACGACAATTAAAAAAACTGAAGGGTATAATACACTATTTGCTTTAATGACGTAAAAAATCTATAAAAAAAATCTAAATTCCAGCTTTCATAATGAAAGTCCCCATGTGTGATACTAATTAAGCTAGGAGCATCTCCAATGGGGAGTACTTAACCGGTTTTTAATTTGAAGAACTCTGGGAAGCAACTCTGCACCCATTGGAAGAGAATGACGTGGCGGGGAGAGTGCTTAATTTTAAAAAGCGGATGAACCCAAATCAGTTGGGAAGAAATCATTCTTTAGCCATAAATTATAACTAGGTTAATAAAAAAATGACTAATTAATAAAAAATCCTCAATCACAACCAAATTTATAAAAAAATTATAATAAGATGAACAAAAAAATTAAAACCTGATTAATTAAAAAATTACAACAAGATTAATTATTTTATGTATTTCTTGATTTAAAATTAGAAAATATAATAGTATTTTAAGTTGAATTAAAATATTAAAATAATGAAGGTGGGGTAGTTTGTGGGGTCCATTTTGGAGTTATTGTAGAGTTGCTCTGTTGGAGCGTAGAGTTGCTTAAATTATAAAAGTTATTTTAAAAGTAAAAAAAAGATGATGTGTACAAGTAGAACTCACATAAAAATTAATATCTATAAATTAAACAATTTTAATGTAAAGAATATATCAGGAAAACCACAATAAATTTGATATAAATCAACACATTTTATTGTATCACCACATCCAAACTTTAATATCAATCTCAACAAATATATTTGTACCAATGTGTATCAATATCTATAAATTAAATAATTTTAATGCAAATAATATATTATGAAAATACACTGTTTTTGATAAGAAAAAGTATTAATAATAATAAAATAACTAATGAAATGTTTTAAAAATGCACCAACACATTTTATTATATTACCACATCCACACTTTAGTATCTATCTCAATAAATATATTTGTACTGAAAAATAAATTTAATAACCATTTAATCAATGGATAAGAATAAAAAATAACAAAATAATTCTTTGACCAAAGAGAAACTTTTTACCATTAAGTAATAGTTGATTGAATAAATTATTGTAAAATAATCCAATGAATAGTGATTAAATAGTTTTTTAATTTAGTGAATTGTAAAGTAATAAATTAATTCCCTTAAATAATGCATCGGTTTTTTTTTAATTACATGATGAAAAGAAAGAAAATTAGAGTCTAACAAAAGAAACACATACTTTATCATTTACAAACCAACAGCTTAGAGAAGGTAGGATTTGAGTTTTGTGTAAGAAACCCTGCCGAGAAATTTATATAAAACTCTTGCATTTATCATTCCAAATTTCCAATGCGCCTCACTTCTAATTCTTAGCCCTTTCTTCTTTATTAAATCATCAGTTTTAAAAATCTCATCAATTTTATATATAAAATAAAATTATTATGTACATCTTTTATTACTTTTTGAGTTATATTACTTATATTTGACAGTAATATGATTCCCCTGTCCTCGGTCCCAACAAATTAGGCAGCAATGGACCTATACAACTAGTACTTAGAGTCACAGCTGAGGGAGATTCTGAAAGTGCATATAATTAAAAGCATATAGAATTAAGCAAAACAATTAGATATTCTTTTTGTATGGGACAATAAAACAATCACATATATTTATCTTAATGACAAAACAAGAACAGAGAGCAAGGGTTCACATAACTCAGAAAAAAAAAAAAACACTTGTCCTACGCAATGCACAAGCCAAGAAGAAAGCAACATAAACAGAAGTCCACAGCAATAGCGTGCTTGTTCTGAAAATATAGAAACAGCTTGCAAAGGGATGTTCTTCATCGTGACAAAGTTGCTGCTGCAACTGCAAGCAGAGCAACTCCAAGAGACACCATCGTTGTTCCATGAATGCTAATTAAACTGATGGCTCCAGAGCTGTCCTTAGTTGCCTGAGATTGATCATCATCTTCTGCAGATGAGTTTTCCTTATCAGCTTTAGGTGCCTTAGCCAGAGCTGGTGCTGGAGCTATAGGCTTAGGCTTAGAGAAATCCAAAGGAATAAGCACCTTGTCCACATGATATATGGCAAGTGTCTTATCAGAGTACACAATGCCTGTGAGAGTGGCATTGACCACCCCAGTTGAAATATTCACACTGTTACCATATGCAGTCACATTTAGCTGAAAACCTGTGGGGCTGTCACTGGCCAGTGTCAGCACTGGGTTGCTGAGAGCATCAAAATTTGAGCTTGAGACATAAACAGGAAGAACATGATACTGGATCAGTGCCTTTTGTTGCCTCTCTCCAAGGGAGTTGAAGTAACCTGCTTTGAGTTCTGAAAAGGCACCATCATCTGGTGCAAGAATGGTTAAGCCTCCATTTTTTGTAGTTACAAGTTGTGCATTGACTTGGTTGATGATTTGGGTGGTTTTCAACAAGCGGATTAGTGTGTTGAATGATTTGGCCTTCCTTAGAATCTTGATGATGTCTTGACTTCCAGAAGAATCAGGACCTCCCATAGGTGATTGTGGTAATGCTGGGACTAATGGTTTTGCAGGTGCTGGAGCTGGTGTGGCAGGGGCAGGTTTTGTTGGGGCTGGTTTTGCTGGTGCTTTAGGGGCTGCAGCAGGTGACTGAGCTAAGGTGGTGATTGAAAATATGGGGGCAAGTAGTAGGAGTGAGAAAAGGAGAGTTTGCTTCATTTTCTTGTTGGTAATTGAAGGCTCTAGAATCTAGATATGAAAAAGGAAAAATTGCAAATGAACTAGTTGTTATTGCAAAGAGTGTTTTGATTTGTGGAAGGTGTAATGAGGCAGGGTGCTTTTATAGATGCTAAGTGAATGGAAGGTAGGTAGAAGGTTTAGTTATACAATAACCTAAAATTGTATTTTGTGAAGGGATATCTTATCTGTTAGGAAGATTAATAAGGTGGTGTATCAAGGCAGATAAAGTTGATTTTGCTGCTGTATGTTATTGCCTTTTGCTTGAAAATGCAGGGAAAATTGAATGAGAAGTAAGAACTTAATTGGTTGTAAACTAATGAAAGATGCACATTAATGCAGAAAAGGAAGTACCTCTGTTATCATTCAGGTAAGACGGATGTGAAATCAAATCAATCACAGTTAAGCAAGTTGTAGCACTAGTAACTGTTTCCTAAAGCCATTTTTATCATTTGCTTCAATAAGTCATCCAAAAGCCAGGTTGGAAAACTAATAAATGCATCCCTTCTCTGTCGAACAATTAAACTTTACAGAAGTGAATTTTTTGTTGGTGTTTTTGTTCTTTTTATATTCTATTTGGGCTTATGGACTTTCTTCCATTGTGACAGTTTATCAACACTTTGGTTTCTAAGCTATCAAGGGAACATGAAAAATTAATTAGATCAAGGAAAAAAAAAAACATATGCTGCTATTCATGGAGGTAGATCAAGAGCTTACAAAAGATATTATTTTTATTATTAATTTCTTTTGTCTAGTGGTCTCTATACAAACAAGTTGTGTTGTGAGTTATCCTTAGATGAAAAACTCACAAAGAAAATTTTATTGCAGCATTCATTTGGTTAGACAATACTTCTAGACTGACACCTAGATATGAAAACTATTTTACAACCCTTATGATCATTTTCAAATGGGATTCCTACTCTTTCCAAGTTAATTCCATCCCAAAGATCATCTAGGATGACAAGGATTCTCTGCTCTTTCTTTATCCTATCACAAAGACGTTTAGCTCTTTCAACCACTGCCTCCTCACCAAATTGCAAACCTAACATGTTACCAATCTCTCCTTGAATTCGTTTCAGGTCTGGCTTTTCTGTAACACTTGCCATCACAATTGTATCAAACAAGTTATCTCTCTTAATTCTTCTAGAGATTTTCTCAATTAAATTGGTTTTACGCAAAGTGCTTGATCCATACACCCCAACAATGTTAATGTTTGGATTTACTAGAGCTTCCACTGTGCCTTCCAGAGCAAAGTTGATCAATCCAGAGACCTCATAACAATTGAAAATTATTGCTTGCTTTTGATGTATGAAACAAGCAAGTTGTACATTTCGCTCTTTGCTAAGTTCCTCTACTTGGGATTCTGTATTGTGCTTGTCACTGTAGCTCAAAAAGAGATGACATAGCAGCTTCCCAATTGAATGTTTCTTAAATTTTCTAGCAATTGCAAGGGCAGCCCCCACATATTCTTTATAATTTTCCTTTAAATAGTAATACCTGCTTCCCTGATTTGGTGTATTGTGAAGGAACAACTACAAAAAGTTAAGTGGAGGCTAAATGGAAACAAATTAAGTTGGGTTTATAGAAATGAAAGAGTTTTGGCTCAGCGCAGACTGAGATTGTGAGAAGAACTCCCCGAGTTTGATTCCCACTAAACACACTTTTAGGATTGTCCCGGGTAATAGGGGATACTTGTTAACACCAAAAAAAAAGTTGGGTTTATAGAAGAGCTTGAGGATCTACAGGCTGAAACCAATAGCAGAAACTGAGATCACTACAATGGCCAAAAGATAAGAAGAGTTATATACAAGAGGCAGATGCCATTTCACATTATATATTGTCCCAAAGTTCATGTGCTATGTAAGATTATATATGTTACTGCCGCGTGAGAAGACTTGCTAGTTGCTAGGAAGCACCAAATGTTACATTGCTAGCTTGCAAAAGGGAAAAAAAATAAAATACAATTATAAACGGTAGACGCGTGCGCCACCCAGCGTAGGAAGTATATAAAAGGTAACGTGCACACTTATTCCTCTATATGTCCATTCTCACAATTGACATATTATTATTATTGCCACTAAACTTTACTTATATCATAATAACTCTTTATATTAATTCAATGATACAACAACAACAAAAATCTTTTCTTATTGTGTCAGCTACATAGATCAAATAAAGACAATATGGTCAAGAATAAGGAAGAACACATGTAAACAAAGTGTGCAAAAGATAAGATGCAAACACTGTTATCTATAAAAAACAATCCTTTTTCTTAGATTTGGGAGTTGAAATGAAAAAAGGGCAGATGGATGGTGGCTATATTTTTCACCAATTCTTTTATATATGCCAACAATTCTTTAGTCTAGGGTGTTGTCAAGACTCAAAAGGAAATTTCTTTTTGGGTATTCATTTGGTCAGACAACACTTGTTGACTCTGAGAAATTAACAAAATTTTACAACCCTTGTGATCATTTCCAAAAGGGATTCCTATCCTTCCCAAGTTGATTCCACCCCAAAGATCATCTAGGATGATGAGGATCTTCTTCACCTTCTTTATCCTATCACACAAACGGCTAGCTCTTCTCTCTGGAGTTTTCTCATTGAGTTGAAGACCCAGCATGTTCCCAAGTTCTCTTTGAATTCTTTTAAAGTCTGGCTTTTTCATCACACTTGCCATCACAACCACATCAAACAGATTGTCTCTCTTAACCCTCCTGGTGATTTTCTCCACCACCTTGCCTTTTCTCACATCATTTGATCCATACACCCCAAGCACAATAATATCTGTGTCAGTCAGAGCCATCATAATTCCATTCAAAGTTGAGGTTATGGATTCAGAGACCTCAAAGCCATTGGAACTGCCTCCTTGCAGTTCATAACACCCTCCCGGCCATTTGTTCAATGCCTCATCTTGCGTTTTGGGGTTGTCTTTGATCATGTTGTCGATTTTGTTTTTGGTTGCTGAAAAAGATAAGACATAGCTTCAGGACAATTGGATATTCTTCAAATTTTCTTCTGGCAATGGACACTATAGCTCCCATATTTCTTTCCTGTGAAGCTAAAAACTATGCATGACGAAACATGGTATCAGAAACAAATCCATATAAATTAGTAAATCAGAACAATAAATACAAGTTTCAAGATTACCTTTGCAGCTCAGAATACAGTTCAATGAACTGTTATGTATAAGTGGTTGCTTCTCTCCCTGCTTAGTTTGGAGTGGAAAAGAGGCAAAGGAAAGGCTTCAAATTAATAAACAAAAAGACTGAAGTAATGAACTATATATATACTGTTCTTTTTTTAAAGCATTTCAATGGCTGCAAAGACTTACTAGGAAGCATGACTGTTTATGACTTGCCAAGTTGCCATGAAACTTCGTGGCAAGGATATTAAAGTGAAAAGTAATTTTCACCACTTCAATTTGCGACATTAATTAACTATAAAGGGGCTTTAACAATTTAACATTATTTGACTTAAAAATCACGGTAAAGATGACTTGATAGCAGGTCGAGTATAATTCAAATCATGAAAGAAGGTTCAGAATACCTTCCTTGCATTCACCTTTAGGATCTTTTTGTGTTCTATAGTGCAATAGGCCTGTTTACCTTTCCCAAATTTACATTCAATTTCGTGGAAAGTCACTGAGCTAAGGATAAATGTAGTTATAAAATGACATAAATGTTTTTTTTTTTTATTTTTCAAGACCATATATATTCATAAGAGTCAATCCTGTTCGAGTCGGGTAAAAGTTATATAAACGATAAAGTTGAGTATTTAACACAACTGTATACTAGACTCAAATTTAAACTTATAGTTAACTTAAACAATCCCTCGTCAGCTTATCCATATATGATATACGATTACTCTTTACAAATGAAATCCTTCAAGCAAACATGTAGCAATTAATGAGTTAAATGAAGCAAATTTATTCCACTTTTGTTTTTTTTACAACATTCTAGTGCTATCGATTACTTACTAGAAATTATCGTGGCTAGTAAAAATTGAATTTAAACATTTTAGGTAGACCTTCCATATCTGAGAACTAGATTGAACTTCAACATGTTTTAAATAATATTTTAACACATTTGTAATAAAATTTTAATTTAATATAATATAATAGTATAATATTTATAAAATATTTGATAATTTGAAAAAATTAAAGGTTTTTTTTAATTTTTTTTTAACCACAGGTATCCTCCACAAGAGGCAATTCTGTTCGAGCTGGGAACACCCACGTCATGGTGGGGCTAACTCTCACAGCGGAAGATTTTTTTCCATCCACAAAACTTGAACCCGGAAACAAACATGTACCACTTGAAGCAACCTCTGTTAATAAATGTTTTTCTAATTTACCGTTGGATTGAATTGATTTAAATAACTTTATAAATTAATGAATGAATAGTGCTAGATTTATGAAATATATTACATATATTAGATAAAATAATTTAAAATAATCCCACCGGGAAAGACACGGAAGCGGTGGAGGGAGGGAGAGGGAGTGCCACCTCAGCTCCTTCCTTTTCCTTGCACACAAACTATGCTTTACCAAAACAACGCTACAAAATAAGAAGAAAAAACTGAAACAAAAGAAAATAAAAACAAATCAAACGCACACCATTTTCGATCCCAGTTCCATTGCGTTTTTCCGTTCCCTTCTTTTCCTTCTAATCTATCTCTCTTGTTTACTTTCTCTCTCTAGGGCAAATCCACGTTCACCATTCACCGACGGAAATATGAATATCTTCAGGCTCGCCGGTGACATGACTCATCTTCTCAGCATTCTGGTTCTCCTCCTCAAAATCTACGCCACCAAATCATGCTCAGGTCACCTCCCTCATTCTTCATTCATGTTCCCCCTCTTTAGTTTCTGAGAAACGGAAAATTTGGGGGAAAAAATTGATCAATCTTTTTAATTCGATTTTTTAATTTGTGAGTGTCACTGTGTCAGTCACATTCCTTCGGCAAACAAAATTGATGAATAATTAATGATAATTTCTTACTTTGGTATTCGATTTCCACCTGTTCACTGATTTAACGGAACTATTAAAAAATAAATAAATTGGGGTTATTTTTGTGGATTCAGGAATTTCACGCAAGACTCAAGAGCTATATGCCATAGTGTTTCTGGCACGTTATTTGGATCTGTTTACGGACTTCATCTCCGTTTACAACACCATCATGAAGGTGGTGTTCATTGCAAGCTCCTTGGCCATTGTGTGGTGCATGCGTGTTCATCCTGTGGTCAGGAGAAGTTATGACAGGGAACTCGACACATTTCGCCATTATTTTCTTATTGGGGCCAGCTTTGTTTTGGCACTTGTATTGAATGAGAAGTTCACCTTTCAAGAGGTCACTTGCGTTCTAATTCCCCCATCTTTTACATATTCTGTTCTTAGTAGTAAACTTTGTGTTATTTTTAATAATTCATATTTTGAATATTATCTTTCTTTTGTTCAGCATTTCGCATTGTGAATGTGTTCTCCAAGTTCTGCCTTAGGTTGGCTTTTTGGTTATGCTGCTTATGCATTATCCTATGACTCCTTAAGCATGACTAGATGATTGATTTTCCTGGTCACAAAGACAAGGTTTAGATAAGCAGGAAACAGATGGCTGTAAATTCTTGATCAAAGGTCTAATCTAGTTTTGTTTTGGTCACTATAATAACGAGGATCTGAAATTTTGCACTTTCTTTTAATTGCTTGGAAGTCTTATATGACTCCTTAAGCATTTTGTTGCTAGAAATGTTTCTTTACATGTGGATCCTCATTTTCTAAGGTGTTGTTTGGTTTGTTTTCTGTTTTCATTTCACCTTATTTGTTTTCACTAATAATTATAAAAATGCCACATTGTTTTATTTTGTTTCTCTTTTTCAGGATTTTCTAAAGGAAATGGTGAAAACAAAAAAACAAGGTTGCCGTTTCGTAATTTTTAGTTAAAATTAGCGGAAAATGAAAACAAATAAAACACTCTCTAGGGCCGTGCTTGGTCTGTTTTATGTTTTCATTTTTTGTTGATGTGTTTGTATTAATTTAAAAAATATCACCTTTATTTCCCTTTGTTTCCTTGTTTATACCATTTCCTTTTGAAGTCTTGAAAACAGAAAAAAAAAGTAAAATAAGGTGGTATTTTTGTAATTATTAATAAAAAAATATTAACTGAAATGAAAACACAAAACAAATAAAATGCACCTGAAGTTCTTCATGTCTTCTTTTGGTATTTACATTGTTGATGTGCATTGATATGTACCTTTATTTCTATTACACATGCTAAATGACTATGTATTGCTCAAGTTTTATTCCTGCTTTCCTATTTTGAAAATGCTTTGACCTATTAACTATGTTCAAATGCAAATGTAAGTAAATCTTGACAAATTTTCTTCACTTTTGAAATTGAAATGTTTGTTTTTCACTCTAAATCATAAAATTGTGGCCTGTGTTGACAAATTATCTGTTCCTTTGATTTGAATGTTAACTTTACAGTATGAAAATGAATTAGAGTGATGGTTTGTTGGATGTGATATTTTTATCGGTGAAGGATTATTACCATTGTGTCCCAACTTGAAAATAGCTAGTGGCAGATTGCACCTTGCATGTTCCAGTGCTTACCATTTAGTTATAGTATTGCTTAACTCCTTTGAAACCATTTTTATATGCATCATATTTAGAATCTCTTAAATTCCAGGAAACATTGAGGTTCAGTTTAGGTTTTGGTTTTAGTCCTCCCCTTCATTTGCATAATTATCTATGGAAGTCTATGGATTAATTTCATGAAAATTTTGCATATTTATGCTCAATGCTTCCAAAAGCTTCATTAGATCATATTCAACATTTCAACTGAAGTTTTTAATACCTTATTGAAGACAGTTTAACTTTCCTTCAAATGGGTTGCTTTTGATGGTATTGCTAAACTTCTCTGAAGTCTGAACAGTATGAAATTTGTTTACCCCTTTATGTTTTCAAACTGGAAGGTCATTTCTGTATTTGTCTGAATGTTTCTCTTAGAAAAACAAGAAGTCAATGAAAAGAAAACTTAGATCAAAGTTTTTTAGTGTTTCTGCACATGGAATCTCCATGAGATTAATCAGTGATTACAGTTTACTTGAATTTTAATTATGTACTCTATTTATTTATCACTGCTAGCTTAGTCAATCAATGAGTAACTTTCAAGTAATATTTAATTATTTATATGATCCTTACTCCATACAATGTGAGATAGATCTTATGTATTGTGAATATGAGTGTCTGTGTGGCAATTTGGTGCTATAAAGCTCCTGCCATGGCGGGGTCTAGGGAAAGGGAAGGGTCAGACCCAAAGTTCCTGCAATTCAGCACTTTTTCATACCTCTCTTGCCTTATTGGATGAAAATGTCTCAACTTTTTTGTTCTTATTTAAAATAAAAGTAAGAAGATGAAATATATTATATTGTGGCCTGATGCTCATGTAAGTTGGTTAATAATTAGTTGTTACTTTAGCTAGAAGTCCTCCCAGTACTATGAAATCTTTTATTTGAAGTATTTGATTACTTCTCTTCCAGATTGGCCAAATAATTTAGACATGTTTCGAGTACAATTTTGATTTTTATGTGGAAATATAAATATTTGAAAGGATGACCAAGCTTCATGCAATTTTTAAGCAAACATTTGGACTAAAAAATACTTTGCTGCTAGTTTGAAAAATTCAACATTGACATGTCATCTTAATCTTATGGCTTTGATGGGTTCCATGGAGAGAAAGACCTAACGGAAGGAACACAGGGCGGGGTGAAAGGCTTGAAGTTTAGTGTGGATATAAAAGGACGGGTAAGAAAGAAAAGAATAAAATAGTAAAAGGGCTGAGTGGTCAAGTTAGTTACTACTAAGGGGAGGGAATACATGTGTAATGGGGGTGATATGAGGAGAGTGGAGTGAGGGAAGGGAATCAATGACGCATTTTAGCATTCTACAGCTTTTCAGCTGGGACAGAGAGTGCAAAATCTGTGAGGATCTTAGCTCTGGGATTTTGGGGAAACCTTCTTCTGTGGTTGTTATCTTTTTTCTAGTAAATAATACACACACACACACACACTATGCTGTACTTTGGGTCTTTTTCAGACTCTTATACATGGTTTGCTGGGTAAAGGTCTTAATATGATAAGGTAGGCCACTCATAGTGAGGGATATAGTGAAATTTTTGGGTACATGATATCTATTTCCTTATGGAATCTGCTGCATCTATAACTGGTCTTTCCCCTTTATTCTTTTTCAGGTAAATATTGCAAAAGTTGAAGCAAACCTGTCACTTGGTTTCAAATGTCCTTCCTGTCCAAAATTATATTTCCTGTCCTTATTGATTTTCAATCTGGATTCTTATGTGCATTACATGTTAGCTTTATAGTTATTCTGTCACACATTGTAGCATCATTAATAATGAATATGCATGTTTGCTTTATGTAAACCTATTGCAGATCTTCTGGGCATTTTCAATTTACTTGGAGGCGGTTGCGATACTGCCCCAGTTGGTTTTGTTGCAACGTAGTGGAAATGTCGACAATTTGACTGGGCAATATGTATTCTTTCTTGGGTATGTGTACTTCTGTTGATTTAGATTCTCTTATAAGATATACCTTATGTTTTGGTTGCTTATATTATGAACGTTCACCTCTATGCTAATTGTTAGCAGGTAGTCTTTTTTGACATGTTGGGAAATCTTCTAGTGACAGTGGTATATAAAAATGATCACACGTAATACCTCGAAATATTTAAGAAATTAGAACCCTTCATAGAGATGTTCCACTTGATATGTATGTGGTTGTTGTAATTTTTTGGATGTTACCTGATTTGCAAATCCTGTTTCTTGGGCTGAATTGGCACTTTTCTGCTTATGTATTTCCTATCTTGTCTCCATTCTTGATGCTTACGTATTTACTTGAGCAGTTAGCTGTAGAACTTGCAGAGATTTGACAATTTGAAGTTGTCTCAGAATCTAATAATTATGTTAAAAAGAATTGTACTGATTATTCTTAAACTGCAGTGCATATCGTGCATTTTATATTCTGAACTGGATATACCGCTACGTGACTGAGCCACGGTTTACTCGATGGATAGGTAATAAATATTAAAAATAAGAATTACATTTGAAACTACTTCTACTGTTGTAATATTGTGACTGCTTTCTACTTTTTACAGCCTGCATCTCAGGTGTTCTTCAGACGGCTTTGTATGCAGATTTCTTCTACTATTATTTCATCAGGTAAACTATATTTGTCTGTTAAGTTCATTTTTCACTATACTGATAGAACAAATAGGTTATATCAGGATTTTTGTTTTGCAGTTGGAAGAACAATTCAAAATTAAAGTTGCCTGCTTGATTCATCTCAAGATTGTTTTGGAATTTGGACCCTTGTTAGATGAGTCACTGCTTTATCTGAGAGAGTGGTTTGGGCGAAGTTAGTTTAGAGAAAGACAAGATATGGCCAACTCCGCCCTATTCACGAGTGGGATAGATGTGGGGGGTTTTTTGGTACGAAGGGTAAATGGGTTTTAAATGCTGATAAACATAACCCTCTCGTAGCGATTCAATATTAGGTTAAATGCAAATGTTAATGTGATGATATGTTTTGTAGATTCACGTCTCCATTGCATAGTACTGTATAGTTTGTAGTGTAAGGGAGATGATTTTGGTTATGATAAGAATGGTTCCTGCTTAGGTATGATTACACTGTAAAAATTATACAATTTCCTTTTTACGGAGCTAGCAAAATGAAGTCAGAATATTCTGTAAGGTGATTGTTCTATCTATTACATTAAATGATGTTAATTGGAAAAATGTATTTTGACCTATGAGGAGAGATCATAGGTATTATTTACCTCATAATCTTCTTACAGTGGTTGGCTTAGATATGATGACGATAAATTGTGGTCTCATGCAAATCTACAAATCTACAACCCCATACTTTAGGCACTGAATTCAATATTTTTGTACAATTATCTTGTGTTTTATATATGTATGTTAAATGTAGGTAACATTTAATGGTGTAAATTTTAAAAATGGGTAAAATTATAAGAAAAGTTAAGAAAAATGTTATTTTTTTGTTAAGAGTGTCAAAATTGTTAAAGTCCAATTTATAAAAAAGCTAATAGACCAGATTAGATTTTCAAAAATGTCAAATCAGGATAAAAAAAATGTCTATAATAAGTAACATATAAAATTTGTCTTGCAAAGCTTTGTCTGACATATTTTCGTCACTAGATTTGAGCGTTTATCATTTAACATTTATAGAAAAGTGTGAAGGGTTATTTTTATAACATATATACTGATCGGGTTAAAAAGTACAGACGCAAATAGTAGGATTTATGGAACAATGTTTATTATGAATTGAAAAGATAATTTAAAGCCATTGAATTTTGATTTATTTTCATCACCGTTAGATAATAATAGTAATAATCTGATGACATCAACCTCACCAGAAGTGGTTTGTAATATGGAATGATGCTCCCAAAATACAAACCTGCACCGTTTAATTTTAATGTTTCCCTCAGATCAGATTCAGACCCACCAACAAGGCATATACAAAGCCTTTATTTATCATAGATATATATTAGTCTCTGAAAATGATAACCATATACTAAGAGACATGACCCAATTTTTATCCAGCTAATCCAATCCAATTAGTATGTTGGAATTGGTTATGACATGGATCTAGACCTTGAACCAGCCATGAAACCTTGAAGACAATGCCTCTCTGCGACTGTGGTAGTAAACAAGCATCTTGTCTCTTGGGGGCAAGTTGTCCTTGATCACAGGGTGGCTGAGAAAATTGGTCATCCATGTAGTGGTGGCTGGAAATTTCAATGGGTCTATTATTTGCATAGACCCAACTTCCTCCCAAACAGGAATCCAATAAGAAATCCATCCAAGTGCAAGGTCAAGGTACCCAATATTGTCCCCTCCAAATAATTTCCTCCCCTTAATCTCCTCTTCTATTTTCTCCACTGCTTCTTTGGCTACATTCACAGCCTTTTCCTGTTCATCCCCGCTGCTACACATTGCAATCCATGCTGCATCCAAAAGCTACACATTCAAAAACTAATTAGTAAGTTATTGAATATATAGAAAAGGAAATTAAATTAGCTTACCTTTTGTTCACCAAAATTAGCCCAAAAGCGAGCAAGAGCTCTTTGATAAGGATTGTGAGGCAAAAGTGGAAATTGGTTGTTCCATGTTTCATCAATGTATTCAAGGATGATGAATGACTCGGCTATGGGTTTCTGGGCATGGACAAGAACAGGCACCTTCTTGTGAACTGGGTTCAACTCTAAAAGGAGACTACTCTTGTTGAAGATATCTTCTTCTATGTACTCAAACTCAATACCCTTGAGTTTCATGGCCCACTCAACCCTTTTACCAAAAGGACTCGCCCAAAAGCTCACAAGCTTCACCTCTTGGCTTCCCATGATCTTGCTTCAGATCACAAGTTCTCCTTAGTTATTTCTTCTACTACTTATTGTAAAGATGTATTGGTTTGGTTGGCCTCTCCATGTAATTTATGCAACTTATCAATGTCATTTTCTAGACTCTATAGACGACAAATTTGACCAAATGGCATTCATCAGAGATATAAATACTTACTTCGCAAACTTTTAAAAGGATTTCGCTATCTTACAAGTATGAGGAGTGTTCAACACATTTCATATAATTTGTTAAAATTTACATGTGTTCCATTCCATTAAATTATGTGAATTACATTTTTAATATGATGGGATTCATATAAATTTTAACTAATCACATTACATTAAAAATAGTGTGTTAAAAATATATTGCTAGTACTTTTCTAACGTGGAAGTTGTCTTTCATAGAAAAAAAATGTGTGGTGTTAAATTTAATAAGCTATCCCACCTATATTATGAGACAACCCTCTATATTTTCTTCGAAATTTTTATATTAAATCAAATTAATAATTTTTATTTAGTTATTCATTAAAATATTTTTTAACTTCCTCAATCAGTGTTCAAATTAGCTTTTCAATCAATCATAGACATAATAAAATGCATTTAGAAATTACTAGTAAAACAATAATCTATAAATTTAATCAATTTTAAGATTTTTAAATAAAAATTTCAAATATCAATATGATGGGGACCAAAATGTGTCAATTTGTTGCAACTTAAAATCGAAGTAAGAGAGAACCACAGGCAGCCTGTGGAGTTTTTTGTGCCCGTGGAAACGCTGTAGAGTGAGGAAATAGAAATCAGAGAGAACCACATGAAACCTGTGGAAACGCTACAAAAGTGCGAATTTTCTTATTTTTAGTTTATTTTTCGTATCTATTTTTATGGGTGGATTTTCTGGTGGCTTTTTGTTTCCCTAGGTCATGTTTATGGTTCTTTGTAACTCCTTAATCCACTATAAATACTTGTGGGAGCACTTTCTCAGTTTTTAATTGCTATTATAGGAATTAGTGCAACATGCCTCACCACTTTGGTAAATGCATGATAGTAGAGTCCTTTTAATTTCCTAAGAGTTGTTTTTCTTGGAAGCCCACTTAGCTTATAAATAGGGCAATTGTAACTCAGATGGAACAAGTTTGAAATGAATTAGAATTGTGTTTTTCTCTTTTGATAGAATTGTTTCTCTTAGAACTTATCAACGAAAATCTTCATTGTGGCATTCATCTCCTCGACTTATCAAGGGTTATTCATCTCCCTTGTGGCGTCGCATGACTTACCTTCCATCCTTGGAAGTGGTGTCATCTATACATTCACCAATTCACCTTCAACCTTTCCATTTTATCATTTTAAACTATCTCCCCAATTTCTTACTTATGAGCATCCAACCTAGATAGATCCGTAAAACGAATCCACTCCTCTGGATTCACATCATCTGGTATCAAAGCTCAATTCTAAGGTTGAAATAGAGATTCTTTCTACATAGTGGCTGTTCATCACATCATTCCTGATTTTCGCTCAGTTTTCCCAGGTTCATATCTCTCAATTTACGCATCCTTTTCGATGATTCTTGATCCAAATTTGTGTTTCACTTTGTGTTCTTTCACCTCATTTTTGAAACGTTGAATTCCAAGGTCTGTAGCTCTTATTACACACTGTTCTTACTGTCGCGTTTGATATCACTTGCCGTCAAATTTTGGTCATCATGGCTGATTCTAAAAAGAATATTTTCCATACAAGGTGTTTAGTGAAAGGCAATGTGTGTTTAGTTGTTGTTGATGGAGGGAGTCATAGTAATGTCGTGAGCGCAAAAGTGGTGGAGAAGTTAAATTTTCCTACCACTAAGCATCGTACACCCTACCAACTCAAATGGTTAAGTGAAAGGGGGACGTTAAGCACGAATCAAATTCTCTATTGGAAGGTATTGTTGGAAATACAGGGAAACACTAGAAGGGGGTTGAATAATGTTTCAATGGAAATTTTTTCTGTTTCAAAAATATTTTGAAAATTTTACTTCTGAAACTCTTCAGATGATGGTTATCAGTCTGAAGGTTTTAATTACTTTCTGAATTAAGTTCAGATTAAGAAATTGGTTAAAAGCTTTGTTTGATTCAGAGAAGAAGTTTTCACTTGGATACTTTTCAAACCCCTTAGTTAGATTAAAACTGAAAAGAAATAGTTAAGGGATAGAGAAAAACTTAGCCAAGAATTTATCCTGGTTCATTCACAACCACCGTGAGCTACGTCCAGTCCCAGGGCAAAAACCAGCACTTGGATTTCCACTAATCTTGCAAGATTACAAGTCAGGCTCTACACCAAGTATTATTTCTTCCACCAAGCCTCTTCAGGCTCTCAGACACTTAACCAAGTATAACCCAAGTATTCTTTCAAACAGAAAGCCTCTCCAGGCTTAAACACCAAGTATTATTTCTTCCACCAAGCTTCTTCAGGCTCTCAGACACTTAACCAAGTGTAACCCAAGTATTCTTTCAAACAGAAAGCCTCTCCAGGCTTAAACACCAAGACTGTTTAAGGTTTGAACAGAGAAACAAATAGTTCACTATCCTTCAGATGACAACTTTGAACTTTGAATGTACAAAAAACTGAGATTCACTCGGGATAAGAATTTGAGCGAGAGTACAAGAATATCAGAGTATATTTTTGCAGCGTGTTCTTTCTTTGATAGGAATGCTTCTCTTCTCTCTCTTTTTTTTCTTGTTCATGAGACATATTTATAGTCTTCAAGAGTTAATATCCGTTTCCAAATAGCATTAAATGCTCAATGAGACGTTTGACACAACCTCTGACCAAGGCATTCTGAGCAGACAAGGTGCGGCAGATCCGCACACACAAAGCTTTTTGGCAGGAGCAGCAGCGTTGCAGACTTTTCTTAAAAAATGTTAAACATTTGAACAAGGAGGGAAAATAGATTTGACTCTTATGCTGAAATAGGTAAGATCATTGAGATGAACGTTCCTCGTACTCAGCAACGTCTTCAAGGGTCAAAAGTCTTAATGTCTTAAACTTTCAGATGAAAGGAGTGCCTCAGATGAGCTTCACACTTTCAGAAGATAATTACTCTTCAGACGAAGTTGAATCTTCAAACAATCTGAAGCTTTAAGATGATCTTTCTCAATATTCAAGTGATCTGAAATATAACAGAACATTGTGAAAGAATATTGCCATATAAATTCATCTGTATTTTATATTTTTTGTTCATTAAAACTTCTTAAGGGAATGAGACTCAGAGTATTTTTAATTACTCAAATTATTTTTTAGACTCAACAGGTATGTGGATGAAGTTGTTTGTGATGTTGCTCATATAGAGACATGTCATATTATATTAGGGAGGCCTTGGCAAGATGATAAGAATATCAATCATGACGAAATCTCAAATAAGATTTCTTTTTATGCATGAGGGCCCAGGTATGTATTTAAGCCTATGCATTTTCTTCGAAATTTTTATATTAAATTAAATTAATAGTTTTTATTTAGTTATTCATTAAAATATTTTATTTAATTTCCTCAATCAGTGTTCAAATTAGCTTTTCAATCAACCATAGACATAATAAGATACATTTAGAAATTAGTAGTAAAACAATAATCTATAAATGTAATCAATTTTAAGATTTTTAAATAAAAATTTCAAATATCAATATGATGCAGACCAAAATGGGCCAATTTGCTACAAGGTAAAATCAAAGTTAGAGAGAACCACAGACAACCTGTGGAGTTTTCTGTGCTCGTGGAAACGCTACAGAGTGAGGAAATCAAAGTCAGAGAGAACCACAGACAACCTGTGGATTTTCCAGAGCCTGTGGAAACGCTACAGAAATGCAAATTTTCTTATTTTTAGTTTATTTTTCATATCTATATTTATGAGTGGATTTTCTAGTTACTTTTTGTTTCCCTAGGTCATGTTTATGGTTCTTTATAACTCCTTAATCCACTATAAATACTTGTGGGGGCACTTTCTCAGTTTTTAATTGCTATTATAGGAATTAGTGTAACATGCATCGCCACTTAGATAAATGCATGATAGTAGAGTCCTTTTAATTTCCTAAGAGTTGTTTTTCTTGGAAGCCCACTTAGCTTATAAATAGGGGCAATTGTAACTCAGATGGAAAAAGTTTGAAATGAATCGGAATTGTGTTTTTCTCTTTTGAGAAAATTGTTTCTCTTAGAACTTATCAAGGAAATTCTTCCTTGTGGCGTTCATCTTCTCGACTTATCAAGGGCTATTCATCTCCCTAGTGGCGTCACATGACTTATCTTCCATCCTTGGAAGTGAGTGATGTCATCTATCTGCTCACCAATTCACCTTCAACCTTTCAATTTTCCCATTTTAAACTATCTCCCTAATTTCTTACTTATGAGCATCCAACTTAGATAAATCTGTAAAATAAATCCATCCCTCTGGATTCACATCACAATATTTTATATTATAATTTATTTCTTATTATTACTTATTAAATAATCTTCTGTTAACTAAATTACTTTTTTATTAAATGTTTTTAATTTATATTTTTGTATTTAAAAATTCTCACACAATTTATAAAATACTCGTCAGTTGATTGGAAACAAAATATTTGAATATATATAATAAGTCATGAAGTTATTAAGACCTGTTTCATTTATTTTTTTTATTAATATATATGACTTCTTTTTTTCTTTTAAAGTATATATTTTTTTATTTTAGAAGAGTCATATTCACATAATATCAAACAATTTTCTTGTTGAAAATTAAATACATAAGTAAAAGAAATAAATAAATATATTATTCAAAAAACAGTATATAATGATTCTAAAATTTATTTTTATGATAACTATTTATAATGTTTTTCTTGTTCATTTCTTTTGAGAAAACATGTCATTATATATATAGCTAATATAATTAAGGAAATTATTATATTTAAAGCACCATTATATGTATTATGTGTGTGTTATAATTAGATACAAATACATAAAGAGGAAACATTAATATTTTAAAAATGGTGTCACATTCATTAAATAATATTGTAGCAGCACATCATTGGATGTCTATATACAATTTCTTTACACTGACAGTGTATATTAACTAAATCTTAATTTTATTTGGTTTCTTTTCTAAGTCTCTTTATAAAATTTTAGAAGCATTTATTTTTTCTATCTTTACCCCTCATAATTATTAAATATTTTTTAGGATAGTTGATGTGGGAGAATGAAATAGAGTTTGATTTACAATAAAAATATTGAAAAAAAGATTTACAATAAAAATGTAATATTACAAAGTTTACAAAATATTTGGGGCAAATATAGTTAATAAAATATTTTATGTGAGATATATATAATTAATAAAAAGATTAAAAAATTGTGGGGGGTCGTGGCCCTTACCAGACCCGTGGTTATACGCTCATAAGTGTAAAGTAAGCTCCACATATACTATTCCATAAGCTATTATGAAGAGCTTGTTAAAATAAATTGAAAACAACTTATCATATGCTATTTTTAATAGTTATTCAAACACTTGCATATACTTTCATATACAAGTGTCATGTCTATGTTATAAGATAAATTCAAATAAATTAACTCTTCTAAACACCCCTAAATCATTGTTCGATAAGTTCAACTAATCAATTTAATGATTCAATTGAAATCAAACATGACTGAAACATTAAATGAGGAATAATCATATCGTAGAAATACTGGATTCATGGATTGCCTAGATAAATTGACTAGTTCAATTTGATTTTTGTGGCATGGACGCACCTTTTTTTTTATATCAATTCTCTATATTATATTATATTATAATTTTAAGATATCATCTTAGAGAATGAGACACTCATTTATCCTACTATCCTTCTTAATAAGTTTTAACATTCTCTCCCTTCTCTAATTTGATTGTGAATTTCACAAACTATTTATGAGAGTGAAATTTTCCTTCTCAATCCTTAATATTAATATTCTCTCTCTCTTCCTACATGATTTTTTAAATGCTAATAAATGTTAATCCTAAATTTTGAAATTCATTAAGATTAATTAAAATATTATTTTGAGTGTCTTTGGTAAAACTAGCTGAAAAGTTATATGAAAGTTGAAAAACTAGTTGAAAGCTGAAAAATTAGCTAAAAATGGTTAAATGACATACGAGGACAATAATTATTAAAAAATGATGAGTGAGAGTTGTTGAGAGATAATTTCGTAATAAACTTTTAGTTAATAGTTGAAAAATTGAGTTTTTTTTTTAAAAAAAAGTTGTCTCAAGTAGCTTATAAAAAAGCTAGTAACTACCTAAAAATTCTACCTTACAAATACTAATGAAATGGTTTCAGATAATAATTTCAACTTTCATCAAACTGAAATGTTTTACCGAACACACTCTTTATCATATTCTATTCCAATCCTTATATTATTTTCAATATAAATTTTTATTCTTTTCATTTTAATTTTGATTTATTTAATTATATCTTATTATCAAATAATATAATATATATTAGATTTCAATAGTAAAATATAATTTATTATTATAATTTAAAATTAAATATTTTTTAAATTTATTCTATTTTTTAATTTTAAAGATATAAATTTATTATAAATTTAATTATCGTAAAATAAAAATATAACTTTATCAACATTTTACGTGAGTTAATATACTAATTTTTATTATAAATGTAAAGGGAGTTAGGGCTTATCAGTATTTTTTGGTGAAAATAATTTATTCTGAAAGGTGATTGTTCATTTGTTCTATCCATTACATTAAATAATATTTTTTGGAAAATGTATTTTGACCTATTTGGAGAGATCTTATTAATTAGGTAGGTATTATTTACCGCATAATTTTCTTAGAGCATTTCCATCACGCGGTGCTCTTGCCATGTCATGGGTCTTTGCTATACAATACTGATGTTTAATAGATGGAGAGATGCGACCAAACCTAAGAAAAAGTGGAGTGATGTTGCGTGCAGCACCCACAAAAGCGAGTTACTACAGGGTTTCTTCTTTTTTATTTTATTTTATATTTTAATATTTGTTTTTAAATTATTTTGATAAAATATATAAATTTGGGGTAGGTCGTGGGGTTCAATTTAGGAAATTTTTTAGAGTTATTGTGTTAGAGATAAAAAGTGATCAATGTGTTGCTTAAAGTAATAAAAATAATATAATAATATGGGAAAGAGTAAATAATTGTAAAATATTGGTTTAAGAAATTTTTAAGAGGTGTTGGAATGGAAATGCACTTACTATATTGGTTGGCTTAGATGTTATGAAGATAAATTGTGATCTCAAGCAAACCTTAATGTTATGTTTGGTAGGAAAAAAGAAATAAAGAAATAGAAAAGAGAAAAATGGTGATAAAATGGAGATAATTTTTAAGTTATTTAGTGGGAGTGAAATAGATGAAAAATAGAAGAGAAATAATAAATTTAGTTATTTGATTTGATAGAAGAGTAAAAAAAAATGGTGAGCATGAAGCTCTCTTTCACAGTGACAGTGGGAAAAAAAAAAACGGGTCAACAGAAGTGTTCCTTATTTCTCCACACTTCTAGCCTCTTTTGCAAGGAAATAATGATCACATGGCCCCACAACTTTAACCATTTTCTCTACTTCTTCTACATTTAACCAAAAGAGTGAAGTCTGCTATCTCTGTCCCACTTCTCCCCTCCCAATCCATTTCTCTTCTAGCTTGAAATTTCTGACGCAATTCTTAAAAAAAAAAAATTCAACTCTATACTTTAGGCACTTCATTTAATTAAATGTACGTAAAATTTAATGGTATACATTAAAAATAGGTAAAATTATAATAAAAGTTAAGAAAATTCTATTTTTGTTAATTAAATGTTTCAAGATGGGTCATGTTCAATTTTTAATAGGTTAATAAGCTAGATCAAATTTTGAAACATGTCAAATCAAGATAGAAAAATGTATATGATGGATAACGGATGAGTTTTGAGCCTTGCAAATTTTTTTTTTTTACCAATTTTTTCCCTATATGAGCTTATCAGTTAACTAATTTATTAGTTAGTTTTATCACACAACCATGATAACATTTGTAGAAAAGTTAGAAGTGTTATTTGTTGGTGTGTGTTGTAGAGACCAATGGTATATTATCCCCTTTTAGCATACAATATATGTTATGTTAATTATAAAATATATTTTTTATTATATTAATTAATATGATAAAGTCCTTAGAATGACTTGTTCATGGTTGTAAGATATCAAGTTTGATTTGATAGTGAAATTCTATAGGCCACTTCATAATATTATTCTCAAATCATTCCAAGTCAAGTATTATTGTGAAAGGACAATAATAATACGTCAATGACTATGTCTCACTGGTCATGGATATGTGATATCAAAATACAAACCCACACGTTTTATTGTTTCCTTTCGATCACCGACAAGGATCTGCAAAGCCTTTATTTATCAATATTTTTTTTACAAAACCTTTATTTATCAATAAATATTGAATAAACCCTCAATTTTATCCTTGAGCTTATCATATCCCTCTTTATTAATTCCCAAATTAAGCTAATTATATATATATAAATATAAGTAATCCTCGAATTTTTAAATATTTGTCATATTAGTTCTCCAACTTTTATATTATCTCGTCACGTCGGTCCTTAACAAGGATTAATTTGACGAATGTTATAAAATTAAAGAACTACTTATGTAATTAATTTAATTTCTGAACAAATAAGAAAAGAGATGACATATTCGAGTGTGAAATTGAGGGTTTACTCATTAGGAATAGATATTTCTTTCTGAAATTGATAACCATATCCTAAGAGACTTAACCCAATTAGTTTTCAACTAATCCAATCCAAACAGTATTTTGGATTGGTTATGACATGGATCTAGACCTTATTAAACCAGCCATGAAACCTTGAAAGTAAACAAGCATCTTGTCTCTTGGGGGCAAGCTGTCCTTGATCACAGGGTGGTTGAGAAAATTGGTCATCCATGTAGTGATTGCTGGACATGTCAATGGGTCTATTATTTGCATAAACCCAACTTCCTCCAAAACAGGAATCAAATAAGAAATCCATCCAAGTGCAAGGTCAAGGTACCCAATATTGTCCCCTCCAAAGAATTTCTTCCCCTTAATCTCCTCTTCTATTTTCTCCATTGCTTCTTTGGCTCCACTCACAGCCTTTTCCTTTTCATCCCCGCTGCCACACATTGCAATCGATACTTGACTCAAAAGCTACACAGAGCACACATCTAAAATTTAGTAAGTTATTGAATAGAGTTTGGTTTTTACATATCCTAAAAATAAATCCAAAATAACTATTTGTAAATATTGTAAAGCGCCCACATATACTTGGACTGGTTCATTTTGTTTGTGTTGAGGAGAATTACATATAAGTTTATCATAACATTCTAACCCTAAATCAAACACATTCAGAGCTTCTTTGAAGTTATCATCACTTTGATTAGTGAAATTGTGCTCTTAACAATATTGGAAGAGTGATATTTTCATAACGAAAAATAAAAATATTTTACTAATTAAAACTAAAAAATAAAAAATAAAAATAGAAAATGTTTTTTTTTTAAACCAAACGCCTCTTAGCTAATCAATTGGAAGCCCAGGTTTATTCTTTAAAAACCAAAAACAGATGGAAAAAAATGGAAATTAAAGAAGAAGAAAAAGAAAAGGAAAGTTGAATTGATAAATTAGCTTACAATTTGTTCACCAAAATTAGCCCAAAAGCGAGCAAGAGCTCTTTGATAAGGATGGTGAGGCAAAAGTGGATATTGGTTCCATGTTTCATCAATGTATTCAAGGATAATGAATGACTCAGCAATGGATTTCTGGGCATGGACAAGAACTGGCACCTTCTTGTGAACCGGGTTCAACTCCAAAAGGAGACTACTTTTGTTGAAGACATCTTCTTCTATATACTCAAAATCAATACCCTTAAGTTTCAAGGCCCACTCAACCCTTTTAGCAAAAGGACTCACCCAAAAGCTCACAAGCTTCACCTCTTGGCTTCCCATGATCTTGCTTCAGATCACAAGTTCTTTACCTTAATTAATTAGTTATTTCTTCTACTACTTACTATAAGATGTATTGGTTTGGTTGGCCTCTCCATGTAATTTATGCAAATTATCAATGTCATTTTTCTAGACTCTATAGACGACAAATTTGACCAAATGACATTCATCAGAGAGATATAATTACTTCGCAAACTTGGATATCGCTACCTTAACATGAACGTTGTATTCATAGAAAAAATGTGTGGTGTTTAAGTTATCCCACCTAATCTATGTTATCCGACAACCCTCTCTCTTTTTTTTTTGAAATTTTATATTTAATTAAATTAATTTTATATTAAATGTTTTAAATTAACATTTTTGTATTTTATTTGTATTTAAAATGTGTTATAAAATACTTGTTAGTTGATTAGAAAATTAATGTCTTTAATTGTAACAAAATATTTGAACAAGTGCTTACATAAGATAATTAGTCCAAATAAACTTTTTCAAACACTTTCTAAGTTATTGTTTGATAAGTTTAACTAATTAATTTAATGATTTAATTGAAATCAAATATGACATAATAATGAGGAATAATCCTATTGTAGAAATACTGGATTCAAGATTTGCCTAAATAAATTGCCTAGCTCAATTTGATTTTTATGGCGTGGACCTTATTTAGTAATTAAGATAAATTATTTTCTATTAAGCCAAAATTTGATGAGTTAATAGGATAAGTTTAGCTTCGTATTCTAAGCACTAGTTGAAATTTAATTCAATGGTGGGGTCAAGTTTAAATAAAGTTTGCAGACTACAAACCTAGATTTTTATCATCACTTTCACTTCTTCCTTGCTCTCAAGTTTATATAGCCTCTTTAATTATTCAACAAAATATACTAAAAAATAGATGAATTTAATTCTTCTAAAACAAATATCTCACTTTTGAAAATAAAATATCTTAATTATATTCTTTATGAGAAAAATTAAGATAAGTAATTTCTAATTCATAATTTGTTATCGGACACATATATTTATTATAATCTACTATTGAAATTAGAGCTAATGTATTATTTTGTACGAATAATGAAGGATGGATCTTAAATTTACTTGTTTATCGGCTAGAAACTACCATATGGTATAAACAACTTTTCTTTGAAATGGCACTGTATATTTGGTAATAAATAATATTTAAAGTAAATAAGGTTGATTTAAAACATGTTAAATAAAACATATTTTAAATATATTATTTTCTTTGAGTAATACATTAAAATAATTACTGGCAATATTTATTAATTTATTTATTTAATTTCATATTTATAATAAATATATAAAATAGTAGAGTATGTTCGTTGTCATAAATATACCTGTAAGGATTTTCTATTGTTGCCATGTCTTTGTAACAAAATTCAGCTGTAAAATAGTTAGGAATTAGTAATGAATTTTATTTATGCTACCGACTTCTAAAAAGCATGAGTAACAATTTACCTACTGATTTTATAATTATTCGCCAAATTCTAATGGAGTGGATGGAAAGAATGGAGAGGATTTAAATTCCAAATATACATGGGAATAGACCTAAATGTTATTCAGTCATGAAGTGGTGGCTGAATAATATTTCAATGGGTTAATTATTTGCATAGAATATAGAACCAACCTTCTCCCAACAGCAAGTGATCCATCCAAGTGCAATGCCAAGGTACCCAATGTTGTCCCCTCCAAATAATTTCTTCCCCTTAATCTTTTCTCCATTACTTCTCGTTTCCTCAAGTCTCTTTTCCTGTTTATCATATATCGTTGCGTTGGTACACATGGCAACCTTAATTTGTAGCCTTCCAAGCTATTACATATATGGAAAACAGACATTAAAAAAAAAAAGAGAAAGCTATATGTTTTAATCATTCATGACCTTGCATATAGGAATATGAAATCTGAAGTCTACCCAAGCTGTATCAATAGGTAGGTTAAAAAATGTAAATAGCAGAAGCATCTCAGATTTATCAGAGCCAGGTTTCGATCCTGGGACCTGTGGGTTATGGGCCCACCACGCTTCCGCTGCGCCACTCTGATAATTGAGATATAATGTCTATTATTTCTTTTTAGACATATATGAGATCTGAACAATTAACACAATGCTTAAATAATAAATGAAAGAAGAATATGAAACAACACTAAAATGATCATTTTAACTTGTAAAACATAATACACATCTTTATCTTTATGTATATAAAAGTAAAGTAGTGAAATCATCCTTTCAAACCTAAAAGGAGGATAAAATGGTAAATTCCTTTCAATAAAACTTCTAAAGATAGTAAGTCACTCTTACATATTAAATTGTTAGCATCATTAATCATTATTAATTAATTATAGTAATTATGTTAATTAAAAAATCACTTTAATTGATTACTAACTTATAAAACTAATAATAATAATAAAAAAAGATATATGCTCTAATTTACCTCAAAAGCGTATAACTTTTGCTAATATTTATTTTACTTAATTAAATAATTTAATTTATTTGATAAAATACAAATATCAATACCTAAATATAATTAAACATTCTTTTTTAAAAATAAATATTTTAAAGACCTTATTAAAAATCATTTTAGCATATTTTATGAAATATATAAAAAGAATAAAAATAAAAATAATATGAAATTTAAAATATGCTAAAGTACTTGACAAAAAATACTTTACCAATACAGCGATGGTAAGTATAGTAATTATTTAGTTATAGTTATTATATCAATATTAAAGCTTTTCTTTACTTTTTAAACATTAAATTTATCTAGAATAAGAAAAAGAAGCCTACAAATTTTGTTATATTATAATCAAATGATCAAAATCCTTTATTTGTTTTGAACTTATCAAGTTCCATTTTTTTTCCATTTTGAAATAAAAAGGACTTGTCCTCTAATTTACCTGAAAAGCTTACAACTTTTATTAATATTTATCTCATTAAAATAAATAATTTAATTTATTTGAGAAATTAAAATATTAATACCTAAAAATAAATAAATATTATTTCTTAAAAAATTAAATAAATATTCAAAAGCATTTTTTATGAAATAAAAAAAAAGATTAAAAATATAATATGAATTTAAAAGCACTTGAAAAAACACATTGTAATTACGATAATAGTAATTATATTAATTAATTTATAGTTATTATGTCAATATTAAACCATTTCTTATATTTTTAATATTAAATATATTCATGAAAAAAAGAGGCCACATATGTAAAAATATGATATTAAATTACTGATATTAATACACAAAAATAAATAAATATATTAAATTGTTTATTAAAAAAGTATTCTAACATATTTTATGAAATATATAAGAAAAATAAAAATACAATATGCAATTTAAAACATTCTTAAGCACTTCATAGAAACACTTTACAATTATGGTAATAGTAATTAAAGTAATTTATTAATTATATTTATTATATAAATATTAAAGTCATTTTAATATTTTAAATATTAAGTACATCGAGGAGAAAAAAATCTACAACTTTTACTTATTTTTATTTTAAGAAATAAATAAATATTTATTTGAAAATAATATGTTAGCATATTTTATGAAATGTATAATAAGAATGAAAATGTAATATAAAATTTCACACATGCTAAAGCGTTAAATAAAAATTATTTTACAATTATGATAACAGTAAATAGAGAGATTTTGTAAGGGTGGAGAAGAAATGTAAAGAAAGTGTCTTAAAATAATTGCGATAAAATGCATAAATAAAAGAGTGGGGGGCGATGATAAAAATAATAAGAAATTATTAAATTAAGCATTTTTAACAAATTAAAATGAAGAATGTTAGTCACATATGAATCTTTTTTATGTAAAATGCTTTTAGTTAAATATGGGAAGTGGCGTCGAGATAGAAAAAAATGACATTAAATAAAATAAGACTTAAAAAAATTTAAATAAGAGTTCCACGATATGAGAGTTGGTGGAGGGAATGACTGGAAATGAGAGGAGAAAAGATAGGTTCTACGGTTATAAATGTTCATAAGAAATTAGTTAATTTTCAAAATCTAAAATGTAATATATATATATATACATATATATATATATATAAATCTTCTAAATATATGATGTTAATGAATATTTAATTATAAAATTAATTGTCAACATTTTTATTTTCAAAATATAACTTCTTTGTGAATATTTTGATTCAAATTAATAGTACATGTGTTGTATATGCACAATTCGACAGACTTGATGATGTTTATACTTTTGAAATTCTTAGTACAATAAGTTATTCAAAACTTTCAAACCATAACATTAAAATAAAAGCAGTATTCCTATCATATTATTGAAAAATATAAATTTGTCTTTAAGATTGTGCAAAATGACGCATAACTTATAATCACCAAGATGAACACGTATGTTTTCAAATGATGAGTTATATCTTCAAAAAAAGTTAGAGAAAAAATTTTAATTTCATGATTTTCATTAATTTCATCTAATAAAAGTTTTTTCTTTAAATTTCAACGTAGAATAAATAAAAGACTTAGATATATAAATTGTCTTATATTTAACTTTAATTTTATATTATGTTTGATATTGTATTAAATAATAATAATTTATTTTTTCATGTTTTAATATACAATTTATTCATAAATATTATTTTATTAATTCAATATATCACATATCGTGCATCGCACAGGGTACTATACTAGTATATATAAAAGTAAGGTAGTGAAAGTGGTTTTAAAATCTAAAGTGAAGACACAATAGTAAATTCCTTTAAGTAAAATTTCTAAAAATAGAAAGTTTCTTTTACATTTTAAATGATTAATGTTATGCATCACCATTAATTAACTATAGTAATTATATTAAAGTAAATATCACTATAAAAATAATAAATTATAATAATAATAAATATAAATAATGATAATTTAAAACATATTTGATAGTTTTAAAAATAAAAAATAAGAAATTTAAAAAAATTTCAAACACTTAAAAAACCATTTTATAATTATATTGATAGTAATTATAGTAATTATTTAATTATAGTTTTTTTTATATAAAAATTCAATATTATTTAAAGCCCATTTTAAAAATTTCAATATTAAAAAAAGAAAGGTTTATAACATAAATAAAAATATACTATAAAATTTAAAATAATATTAAAAATAAAAAATATACTATGAAAATTTGAAAATGTTGCAGAATTTCTTTAATTGGTGACTTATATGTGTATGTGTTGCAATAACTAAATTATTTTTAAAATTTTTACTTGATAGAAAATTAAAATTTGATTTAGTTATGGTAAAACTGGCTAGCAAAGTTTTTAAGTGGTTGATGAACTGAGCAATGTCTATAACCCATAAAATTCAAGTTTTATTCAATTGTACTGTCAAATATGGGCATATATAAGTTGGATAGAAAATTATTTGTATTTAGAAATAAATATTATAGTTCGGTCTATTTGAATTTAAACCTTAAAATAAAATAATGATTTTTACGTCTAAAAGCAAATCCAAGAATTTTAAAGTTTTATCCTATACAAAAGGCATTCTTAGAGCACTAAAAAGAATACTCTAAAAGGCCATTCATTTTTTTTACATCCTATACTAGAGGCATTCCATAAGCAATAGAAAAAAATCTCACTAAGAGGTCATTCCATAAGCATTAGAGATAACAAATTATATATATATACACACACACATATATTGTATGAATTTGTTATTATAAATCAGATAACAAATCAAAAAAATAAAATCTTTTCAAATAAATAAAAAAATAAAAAACTATAAGATATAAGAGTGTGTTGGGAATAAAAGATGTATTAATTTGATTTAACACTCTTTGATAAATGGGAATGAAGAATATTAATCATAAGTGAATCTCTTTGGAGAAAAATACTTTATGTACGAAAGGGGGGTATGAGAGGGAAAATTTCAAAAATTGGTCAATTTCATGGATATGTGCAAACAATATAAATATGTTTTCCATGGAAAGAGAGTTGGTAGAGAGTATGATTGAAAATGGTGGTGAGACATATTTTCAGTTAGATAAATGGGTTATGGGGAAAAATTATAGGATAAATAGTTATCGGTCTTAAAAAAAGTCAATTATCCCATTAAAAATGTAATATATAAAAAATTATTTGACAAACTAAAAAAATAATAGTTCCCTTTTTAAAAATGTACTTTTAAAACTTTTAGAATGCTTATATAATCTTTTTTTTTGGAAAATATTATGTAATGAATAAATTAAAATAATTTTAAAAGTTACTATAGTTTTAAACTTCTTTTATAAATATAATTTAAAATAGGATTTAATTGATATACACAGACAATATAAAATAGTTTACATGTTGGAGTGGAATGAAGGAAAAAATGGAAGTAGCTTGAGTTGGTTGGGATATATTGTGTAACTGAAAAATTGAGCCATGGATAAAAATAAAAGATGAATAGAGAAAGATAATCATTCACCTTAATATGCAATTTTTAACTTTCATATATTATGAATTCTATTTATTAAAAAATTATTGTATGCCTTTTATTTTATCAAATTATTGTTGTATGTCTAATACAATAAAAATGTCTCGTGCATAGCACGGGTACACGACTAGTTCTTAATAAGGATAATGAGGTAACAGTGGATATTGCTTCCATATTTCATCAATATATTTAAGGATGACGAATGAACTGACTATACTTTTGGAAATAGAGATGTCAACGGGCGGGGCGGGTAGTCACGACCCGTATATATACCCGCTAAAATTAACGGGTACCCATGTAGGTAACGGGTATTAACCGATATTCACGGGTATCCATTAATGTTTAAGAATTTAAATTTTATAAAAGAAAGAGAAGAAATGTTATATAATATATTATAATACCATACTATATATATAAATAATCATTATATAATACCATTACATGTTAATATATTAAGAATATCATCAAAAAATAATATAAAATAAATTATATTTCATCATAAAATGATAAAAAATCCTAATATTTAAATATATTTAATAGAAAATATGTTTTGATAAGTATGCGGGTACCCGCGGGGCGAGTAGTATAATATTTGTCCTCATCTATTATATAAATATGTGGGTACCCATTGCGGGTATATCCATAGGTATCCACGGGTACGTATTTTTTTGACATCCCTATTTGGAAACTAATATAATCAAATTTTACTCATCTTTGAAAAATATATATACTTATACACCAAGAGTGTCTTTATTTAAAAAAGAAACATAAAAATAAAGAAATATTTCACGCATTATATAAATATATCTTTAAAATTTAATAAAGTGTGAAAATATAAATTTTAAATATATATTTAAAAAATATAAAAAAAAAACTATGTATAATGAATTTATAAAAATTCGTAAAAAACTATATCGTAGTAATAATAACTAAAGCCTTTTAATATTAGGTGATAAGTCCTTAAAATTTTATGCTAAAAAATATTTATGATTATAAAAAACATATGCATAATGTTTTGTCTCTAAGAAAATACAGGAAGAGTGACAGTATACTACCGCTCCAACCAATCATTATTGAGTAAATATATGTGATTAATTCAAAAGTAAATATAAAGTTTTAAAAAATAAAAGATAACATATGTCAGTTTTTAAGAAACAATATGACAACAATTAAAGTAACTCTAAAAAAAACTGTGATTTAATGTATAATTTTTTTTAATTTGATAGTATAAATAACTTATATTTGGAAATAAATTATCATAAAATGAAAATTATCAAAGTAATTAATTACAGAGTATAATAATTAAGATTTGAAAATGATTAAAAAGTAACATAATAAAAATAAATTTCTAAAACTAGTTAGTTTGAGTGTTCAACAATGAAAATGTGTTATTTTATTATAGGGAAAAGAGCATAAAACCACCATGAACTTTTGGCTTTTTGCAAATAGGCACGATGAACTTTCAATTTGTCCCAATTAATCCTTAAACTCTTATCATTATTGCAATAGGTCATTTCATTAATATGAAGTTAAATAATTAGCATAATAAATATCAATTGTTCAATATTTTGTGTTTCAAATATTAAAAACATGTAAAAGAGTAAAATTTTCAATTTTTTATTTTTGAATTATGTCAAATTTCAAACACATTTGAAATTGTAAAAGCGAAATATGATGGTGTGTTATTTTAATTTAGGATTTTTTCTATTTTTTATTTTTTAAAACTTTATTTTATATTATTTTAATATTTTAATTACAAAATCTTTAATAATTATGATTGGTTTCATTAATTATTTAACTCTATGTTAATGAAATGACATATTGCAACAATAATAGATGTTTAAGGGTTAATTAGGACAAAATAATAGTTCATGGTGCCTATTTGTAAAAGGGTAAAAGTTTAAGGTGAGTTATATACTCTTTTCCCTTTATTATATAAGGGTGTGAAAGGAAATAAATTTATCTTTAAAATCAACAAAAAAAAATAGTATATTCACCAGAGATGACAAAATAGATTATTTCATTAATTTGGTCCCTAGACTACGACAAAAATATTTTTTTCTCAAGTTTTTTTTAATTATTATAATTAAGTCTTTTATTTTGTTATTGTTGTTACCTGAAACTTCTACCTTCAGACTTTTATTTTTAATATGTTTTTCGTCCCTGTATTTTTAGTCAACTTTAGTTTTCGTCCCTGACTTTTAAAATAATTATTTTTTATCTCTATACTTTTAAAATACCTTAATCATAATCCCTAACATTAATTAATTTTGTTAAGTTTCTACTGAATTCAATTGTTTAATAAATGAACTCAACATTCATATTATTAAATGAGACTCAATACTAAAGGCTAATGTGGAAATCCATTAAATAGGTCAATAATTTAACAAACTTAATTAATACTAAGGACTACGACTTAGGTGTTTTAAAAGTATGGAGATATAAAATAAAGGTTTTAAAAGTTAGGGACGAATATCAAAGTTGATCAAAACTACATGGACAAAAAACATATTTTACCCTTTATTTTTTCTAATTTTACTCATGTGGATTGACATGTGTCCGGATCGGAGATCTATACAAACATCATGTTATTACAAAAATAACCCAAATTAAGATATGGAATTATGATTTATGTTGGAATGAAAAACCCAAAAAATTAATAAAAGTAGCTAATCTTTCATTATTCTCTCTTTATCTTCTAATTAATAAGGCATTTATTTATATATGTGTACATGGTTTATTCAACATTAGATAATTCACAATCCAATAGCATATATAGCTTACTTTATCTGGTAAGTTCAAACTTAATTAAAAGACATGACCTTAATCTTTATTCAATTAATTAAGTCAATCCAAAATCTATGTCTTGGATTGGCCTCTACCTTGAATCAGGCATGACGAGTACTAGAAGAATATTGTTCTAAGCGACGATGGCAATAAACAAGCATCTTGTCCCTTTGTGGTAAGCAGTCCTTGATGACAGGGTGGTTCAGAAAATTGGTCTTCCAAGCAGCAATAGATGGACATTTCAATGGGTCAAGTACCTGCACACACCCAACTTCCTACCAAATAGGAAGCCAACAAGTGATCCATCCAAGTACAATGTCAAGGTACCCAATATTGTCCCCTCCAAAGAATTTCTTCCCCTTAATCTCTTCTTCTAGCTTCTCCATTACTTCTCTTACTTCCTTCACTTTCTTTTCCTGTTCATCCCCACTGCTACGCATTATTGCAACCCATGAACCCTTCGCAAGCTATATACACAATAGCAGCATTATTTGAAACAATTCATAGAGTGAGTTTAATCTGTACATCATATTTCACATTAATTGGAATATTATGAAGTCTAAAGTCTAAACTATTCCACTATCTTATTTTTAGATGGACAAAAATGAAAGCTTTATGTTTTCTTTTTATTCATAATACACTTAGATGGAATTGATTTTGATAGATTCAAAAAATCAATAACAGAAAATTCATGTTACATGATTTATGAAGCATGTGCATGTTGGATGAATGTAAGTTAAAATTAATTTTACAGAATTAATTCTAATTATTCCCAACTTAAAACCAATGAGTAACTTTTCTTAATTAAGGCCCAAAGGCCAGTGTGGATAAATGATGGGCTGAAAAGCCCTTGTTATGTGAGTAATAAGCAAACTATATTCTCAGCTGGGCCCTATGGCTATTATGGATCAATGTGGCCTCAAATTAAGTCAAATTGAAGCCCAAATTTTTAATTCAGATTTTTACCACCTTCGTGTCCACAGGATACTGTACTATTTTATATGATGTCAATTCAGCCTTACTATTGGAATAAATTAAAATATTAAAGCCAAACTAAATTATTGGCACTACACATGAATGTCAAAATTGTATAAATAATATAACTCTTTCTCTACTCTGTTTTAGAAAATTCAAAACGTCAAAAATTGTAAAAGATGTGCAATAAGATGCTTAAAGATCGAATCAATTTTAAAAAGAAATATAGATAAATGCTATTTCTACAATCACATTTGTACTACTCCACATATATATATACAACAAAGTGAGAGATAAAAATAGAAGAGAGAAAAATATAATATGTGATAATAATTGATAATTGATATAATGAAGAGAAATAGAGATAAAAAATATGTTATGTATGTAAATTGTGTATAAATATGTTGTACACATATAACTCTATATAAAAAGAGATGAAGGGTTTGATATATAAATTAATTACCTTGTCATCAGCTAAGTTAGCCCAAAAGCGAGCAAGAGCTCTTTGATGAGGATGGTGAGGCATCAAAGGATATTGGTTCCATGTTTCATCGATGTATTCAAGGATGATGAGTGACTCAGCGATTGGTTTCTGACGATGAACAAGAACCGGAGCCTTATTGTGAACCGGGTTCAACTCCTTAAGGAGAGTGCTTAAGTTGAAGATATCTTCTTCTATGTTCTCATAATCAATACCCTTGAGTTTTAGAGCCCATTCAACCCTGCGACACATTGGACTCAGCAAAATGTTCAGCAGCTTCACTTCTTGGCTTCCCATCATCTTAATTTTTCTTTTATTCCTTTTTATTTGTATATATGTTCTATATATATATGTGTGTGTAATATATATAGTATTGGTTCTCTCGTAACTTCTTAATTTATGTCATTTTCTATATTTCAGAGACGGCAATTTTGACCCACTAATTGTTTTACTAGCTAGCTTTTTAATTAGTCTTTGGTGGAAAGTAATTAATAAGCAACTAATGGTGTCTAAACAAGTGTCACTGAAAAACATAGAAGTTGTAGGGAGCAGGTCTTCGGCTTCAATGATTTCATTATTAAATTTCTCTCATGTTTATGTAAGGGAAGTGTTTATTCAAAGGTGACGATTTAACTATTTGAAAATAACATAGTATTTTATTTTCTATATTGTCGTTGTCTAGGTGTACTGTTTGGGAATTTGGCATAAACACAAACAGTATGTGCAACTGGAAGAAACAATTAAGTGATCGTGTTTAACCATTAATTAAAAATGTGGAGGATAAAGCCCCATATCGTGTTTCAGATCAGAGAAAGGCATTGGGATCTTGTGATATTTCTGTCAATAAATTAATATTCTCCTTCAACAAGGAAATTGCATCAAAACAAAAAAGAAGGAAGACATTTTTATGACTTTGTTGAACATATATATGCCTAGGTTCCAAATAACAACAGTACTATATAATTTCAAGATAGGTAGATCGACATTTTATATATATGTTATTGAGATTGGACTTACGAGTGTGCTTTGATTTGCCAAAGGCTGACAAATTGTAAAAGCTGAACCAAATTGAGTTGCAATTAATACCTGCATGTGTGTGTTGAGTGGAAGAAGTGAAGTTGGACAAAATTGCTGTTCGATTAATTGATCGGTCCTTAGTCCTTGCAGAGGTCGCAACTTTACTCGATCATATCTCAAATTAATTAATAATAATAAAGTGGGTCTTTTTTGTTTTTGGTCAATAATAAAGTGGGTGGTGTGGGTTTCCCAAGTGCATGGCCTTTCGGCATGTGTGTTGGGTTGGGGCCTCATGTTATGATAGCAGGAAATATGCATGGCCCTACGGTAACTCGCCGCAGGGGGCAGTTGGAATTGGGTATCCTATAGAGAATTCATATCCATACAATATCACAACATATAATTAAAAGAGATAAAGTGAAAAAAAAAATGAAATGTGATAAATAATATGAAAAAAAAAATTATATGAATTATTGTATAAATTTATTATCTCTATTCTACTATATTGCACCCTTCATCAATTGGAGCATATCCACCTTTTTTACTCCCATTGTTCTCTCTCATTTGACTTTTAGTACTCTGTTTTTAACATTTATTAAAGAAAATCCACATTACTTATTTTGCTTTTTACTCCCCACGGATTTTGAATTATAAGAAAAAATTTATGTTAATTAAAAATATTAATGATTTTTTATTTAATTTTCTTAATATTTCTTCTACATGAAAAAAATTAATTTAGTTAAAACTTATTTCAAATGAAAATTCTCTCTTCATTTTAAAAGGCGCGTGCTTCATTAAATAGGGTTGTTATAAAATAAATTCTGACTTGAATAAAGGATATTTTAAGAATCATACAAATAAGGTGATATTTACTTACATTTTGAACCAACATACCTCTCAAGACAAATGACTTCTGTGCAAGAAGAGGCTTTACACATGATGACACTTCTCCCATTGTGGCAGGGAACCAAAGACGGCTAAATATCCTTTGGGACTGTGTGTTTGTCAAACATGGCTCCTCCTACTATCTAATAATCAGGCCACTAATTTCTTTAATTTTTCCTTTACAGGTGTGGCTTCGGATTTTCCTTTGCAGGTGTGGCTTCGGAAGAACATCCAGGAGTCCTCTCCAAGCTCAGTGATTGGAGCTCATTGGTCTACCATTTTTGCTATGGTATCTGGAGAATTTGGCTTGAAAGGAATAACTTAATCTTCTCCAATAAGCAATTTGAACTGAACATAATTGCTCACCTCATCTCTTACAGAGCTCATAGTATGGAAGCATCTATGGCTAACAGGATTCTCAATATACCAGTGAGGCTTTATAGCATACAGTTGATTAGTTGGTTGTCTCCTTCTCCTGGCTGGATCAAAGTGAACGTTGACGGGCCAATACTACAAGCTTCTTCTTCTTCTTCATCTTGCACTGGAGTGTTTAGAAACGAGTATGGGGATTGGCTAGGTGGTTTCTTCAGCAACATTTGTAGCTCTTATGTTTTGATGGCTGAGCTCTAGGGGATCTTCTGCTCTGTGTATTGTTTGGGACAAAGGTTTCAAGCATATTCGGGTTGAGTGTTGATCTACGGTGGATTACGATCAAATCCTTCACTGCTCCAACTCCTCCAAGCTCCTTCAATATGTATTTTGACAGAGTGCTGGAAAAATATGAAGATAGTGTACCTTGTTAATGGGTTTGCATGTGTGTATTTATAATGGACATAGAAGCTTCTATTGGATAGTGAGTGGTATCCATTCACTCTGAGGCAATTTAGTCATGTGTCTCCCCAAGTATAAAGAGGATTTTATCTTATATGGGTGTCGACTGACTGAGGCCACGCCACATTTGTAGGTGATGGGCTTCAGTATGCATGTTTGCCCCGAGCTACATGTCGCTTCAGGGTCTGAACATGTGTCAAGCCCGGATATTGATTATGTGTAATGATGAGACCTACTTAAGAATGATAAAAGGTGAAAGAGAAGGGATCACCCTTAGAGATAATCTAACGCACGGGTGCTCTTCTGACGCGAAAGAAATTGAAATTTGAAAAAAAAAACCAGTAATTGAGAGGAACAATCTAATGTTTCCTATTATAGAGATGTGGTGTTATAGAGAGCAATTGTTACTAAGCAACTTTTTGGGTACATTTTTTGTATTTGATTTTTCTTCTGAAATAAATAATTATTTTTAATAAATATAAAAAAGTGGGATAAATTTTGGATCCATTTAAGATTTTTTATTAAAGTTGTTGAATTGGAAAAACAATCAATTATTTAATAGAGCAATTCATGTAAGTTTAATTTCTTGTTTGAAGAAGACCATATGTTGATTTTATTTCTAATATTCCATCACTACAAAAAAAGTTGTTTTTAGTGGCAACTTGTTTCCGGCGGTCTTAAGAAAACGCCACTAATCAATGGTTTTCTGGCATTGTGTATGACCGCCAAATGCCAATTAACATTTTCCACGTATTTTTTATTGTTTTAATTTTTTGACTTAACTAAAACATGCCATTTATTTTTTATTCTTTCTCATTAGTTTTCTGCTTTCCCTTTCTATCAAAGCTAAAACCCTTTTTCTTCCTTGCTCTCTTAACCGAAGGTGAAGCATTCGAAGCTGCTGAAGCATTCGAAGCTGCTGAAGCATTTGAAGCTGCTGAAGCATTTCGTCATCTCTCAATCTCGCATTTAAAGCTCTCAATCGAAGGATTCCCAACTATGGAAGCTCTCAATCGAAGCATTCGCTATTTTGGATTTGGTTAGGGCTCATCTCCGTGCTTGATAGGTCAATCTTTCCCTCTGATCTACAACTCGAGTTCAGTTTTATGTGCGATTGAAAGTTTCTAATTATGTTTTTGTTTTACTCTTTCATTTGTTAACCATTGAATCTATAGCTCATTCTCTATTTGTGTTTTTTTTTAATTTCTATCTCGCATTCTCTGTTTGTCTTTTTGTAGTCTTTTTCTCATTCATTGTTTGAATCTATAGTTTCTCGTGTCTGAATCTGTTCCCTATGAGGCTTGAAACAGCTTGGTTGAAGATGCAGAGCTTGATTTGGATCCTAACAAAATGAAGTATGAGAAGTGTTAAATGAATTAATAATTTAAGAATTTAATCTTAGTCTTAAAATCTGATTAACTTTGGCTTTCTAATGCATTGGTTGGACTTTGTTGTTGGTGTGCCTTTGGCTACTAGTGTTAAACGAATGCAAGAATTTGAGTGTCTGTGACGTTGATGAATTTGGTGAGATTAGGGTAATGTAGGCATGCAGGCATCACAAACCAAAAGTTTGGAGTACTAGAGTGAAAATGAGACAAAATATATCAGCAAGTTGCATCATACCTCACCTTTTCATTTTCACTTATTTTAGACATAACCTTAGTGCATGTCAAAAGGACTGCATTCCGAAACAGAGTTTCAACTTATTATATAGGTTCATTACACAAGGAGCAACATTTTATATAAATTGATTTTTTTAGCTAGGATTGACCTGGGAGTAAAACACCTATGTATGCCTCCTAACAAATACCAATTTGACCATGGCTAGTGATGATGAGCATCATGCCCTGCAGGTGAGATTCTTTCCAACGTTCCACCTAGCATTGACCGCTTTTGGTGCCACTCTCTGAGACTATAGTCTTGAAACTTGATAGCATATTGGCCAAATATGGTGTTATGAAGGATGAAGTTGCCAGATTCAGCCATGGCTGCAGCTACTACACCAACACCTGAGGTGTTTGAGGCCCATGTGGTGATGTCTTTATCCATGAGAACAAGGTTGCCAGTGGTGTCAAGCTCCAAGATTGCATCTTGAGAAACAGGAGAGTCTCTATTTGGATTGAGAAAGAAAATGAAATATGTTGGCAACTTGGTAGATAGAGAGGGAGAGAGATGATCATAATTCATAACCTGCAAAAGCTTTTGTAAAGACTAAAGAAAAGACTAGATGGATGGAGATATGATTAATGACTTTCTCTTTGTTTAAGTCAAAAACCAAAACTAACCATCTAATCTGCACCACATTGACTCAATTTAATCATGAGTAAAGTATTGTTTTGTTCCCCTTGAATGTCCCCACTTTAATATTGATCCCTAACAAATGCACTTTCTTTTAATTTAGTCCTTAGTTCAAATTATTTTGTTCCACTTTAGTTATTCATATATGTTTTCGTTTTTATTTTGACCCTTGAAATGATATTCTGTTTTTTTTGGGTTCATATATCCCTCACCTTTTAATTATAAGACCTCTTTTCATTTTAATCCCTCAAACCAATATTGCTCTCATTTTTCATTTCAGTCTGTTGGAGTTATTTCTTACATTTTGGACCTCATTTATATATATACTCCCTTTTAGACCAAGGATTTGAATTCTCTCATATTACTTATTAACATGAAAAAGAAAAACACAAAAACAACATACAATATAACTCACCACTATTTTGTGTATGGTTCATTAACTTCATTTTTGTATGGTTCATTAACTTCATACAATAGTGGTGCCACTCACCACTATTTTGAAGAAGCATGATACAATTAATTTATTATTTGAATCATCACTCTGCAGAAGAAACATCTTGGTGATTGCTTTCTGGCAAAGTTGCCAAATCTACGCGAGAATCTTTAACATCACTAGTACTAGTTATCAGAATATCTAAATTATATATGTATTTGTTCTTGGTCCATATTGTTTAACATTCTACTGTTGTGTCCTTTCTCAGGTTGGGACTTGCATTGAAATTGGAATTCTCATGCTAATCCTGTTTATAGCTTGCTCTCAGGTGCAAATCTAATTCACTTTTACTAAGTCAAATAGTTGGATTAGGAAGTTCCTGTTTAAAAGGTGGTGAATGCTAGAGAAAAATGCATAATGATACTAAAAAAATTCTGGTTTCATTATTTTGATTTCAATACATTGCTTCTACAGAAATTTCTTAAGCATAGTGATTTTGAAAGCTTAAGTATCAAGTGGGGGCCAAATAAGGTTATCATTAAATAGATTTATCTTTATCTTTGAAGATAATATGTTGAAAAATGGTCTTTTAATGTCTTAATTTTTTTTATTTGCTAAGCCTGCATAGTTTTTTTCAATTGTGACAGTGAGCTAGAGTACAATTAGCAATTCATCATGCTTCTATACACATTTCTTTGCTTTGCAGGACAATTTCTTTGCTTTTATACACTCTCCTTTTACATATTATCTTATATCATTATTATTTATTTTCTTAAAATGGAGTGTGTGAAACTTGTCACAGATTTTAGACAGATCTAATCTTCACTATTTGTTTTTATTCCCTATTTTTTTCTAGTAATAATTCAATTCATAGACAAATGAAATCATTGTCATTCATTTAATTTTCTGTCTCTTTCCTTTTGTCTTTTTGTCTCGTTAATTTATTTGTGACTGGTCTATACATTCATTCATTCATGTAATTGGTTCACTGATACTTTGATAGAGAGGTCATGGATGTCATTTTGTTTCCATTTTTAATTGATCTTCCACCTTGCTTTTTTCCTCCTCTAACTTCTGGAACATGTCATCTCTTGGCATTTCACATCATAGAATGAATGTATTTTAGAAACTAATGTAAAAATTCCATATATTTATTAATAAATTGAATAAAATATTTTGACATGAATAAATTATTTTTTGTGATGTTGTGAAGAATTAAAATAGATTATGACATGCAAGGTGCTTCCAATGAGAATGCGTAAGAGATTGAAAATGCCGACATGGAATAAAAAGAACTATTTACCATTTCTTAAGTCCTTGTACAGAATTTTTAAGTATATTTGGTTAAGTCCAGTACACTTATATATCTTTAACTATTTACTATTTACTTCAACTTATTTGTGCATGTTTGAATTATATATATATATATATATAAATAAGTATATTTCGTTAAGTCCTTGTACAGTACACTTATATATTTTCTAGTTAAAACATTTTGAATATTTTAATATATTGCATAATTAATTAATTAGTCAAACTATATATATCTCTGATTTTAATTTTATTGATTTGAAATGAATGGAGATTAACTAAACATAAGATCTTTTTACACTATTGGGTCACCTGCAACTTTGGTGGCAGAAGTAATAATCAATTTGCTTGTTTTAGCTTCTGCAATCTGCAGATCGATGCTTACAATTTATTTAACATGCCACACAATGCATAGCTGCCATAGCAAAAACATGTTTCTGTACTGTGTGTTATAAAATTACTACTATGAATTTGGCTCACACTTCGCAGCTTTATAGGTTCAAGTAAACAATTCTAATTTCTGAAATAACTATGCTAATTATATTCCCTGAACCTGATACAGAGGTCTGATACTATGATTAAAGCATAGAGGGTCAACCTTTGCTGGATATTGGAAAAGTTTTCTAAACTTTCTCACTCAGCACACTTACCAACAAATTCTCTTCAGAAAACTGTAAAAAGTATTATATCAGCAAGGTGAGTTTCTTTTTGCTGACTTATTATTTTCATCATTGGCTTAAAAATGTTAAAACAATTGTGTATAAATGCAGTATAACATTTTATAAAAAGATTATCATCACATGTTATTATCATCACATGATTGTTTCTTTTTCTTTTTTATCTTAGCTATATGGACACAACAATGGATAAGTCCTGGATTGATATGCCACGAAACACATATGCATATTTAAATGGGTTAGATAAGTTCCTAGATTTTGCATTTGAGAAGCGGTCGGTTAATGGTACAATAAGGTGTCCATGTCCTATTTGCCACTTTAATAAATGGCAAACTAGAGATGTAGTACATGATCACTTGATTTGCAAGGAGTTTCCAAAAAATTATAAGGTTTGGATATGGCATGGCGAAACATATCAATCTGTGGCAACGAGCGATACTCAAGTAATACAGGAGTCGTTGCAAGCTGAAAACCCTGTGTTAGACATGATAAACGATGCATTTGGGATCAATAGAGATCATGTTATGGAAGCTTCCATTTCACCTGAACCATCAGAGTTTGGAGACTCCATGCCTAATGAAGAACATGGAGGCATTGTTGATTTGGTTAGAGATAGTAATCAAGAATTGTATGAAGGTTGTCGAAAGTACTCAAAATTATCCTTTTTGTTAAGATTGTATCATATCAAGTGCTTGTGTGGTGTCACTGACAAGGCAATGACATTAATACTGGAATTGTTGAAAGATGCATTCGAATATGCCAAAATTCCTGATTCGTTCTATGAGGCAAAAAAGGTTATCTCCAAACTTGGTCTTGATTATACCAAGATAGATGTTTGCCCAAATAATTGTATGTTGTATTGGGGAGAAGATGAAAGGTCGGAGACATGCAAAAATTGTGAAGCATCAAGATGGAAACCAAAGCGTAAGGGAAAAAGAGTTAAAAAGAAGCTACCAGCCAAGGTTTTACGCTACTTTCCATTGAAACCGAGGTTACAGAGATTATTCATGTGTTCTAAAACAGCAGAGTCTATGAGATGGCATACTTTACGGAGTAACCCAGATGGATTGTTGAGGCATCCAAGAGATGGTGAAGCGTGGAAGAATTTTGACCAAAGTCACCCTGAATTTGCTTTAGAATCTCAAAATGTTCGCCTTGGTCTAGCTACTGATGGTTTCAATCCTTATAGAACCATGAGCAATAGCTACAGTATTTGGCCGGTGATTCTAATGCCATACAATCGCCCTCCTTGGGAGTGCATGAAGCAAACATCTCTAATACTATCTATGATCATCCCTGGTAAACAAATGCCTGGGAACAATATAGATGTGTATTTACAGCCTCTAATCAAAGAGTTGAATGAGCTATGGAGTGTTGGTGTGGAAACCTATGATTCTTCATTGAATGAAATGTTTAGAATGCGAGCAGCACTTATGTGGACAATTAGCGACTTCCCAGGACTTGGTGTTGTATCTGGGTGGAACACTTATACTGGTTATGCTTGCCCAACTTGTAATTTTGATACAAACCCTTATTGGCTAAGATATAGTAAAAAATGGTGTTTTATGGGTCATCGGCGGTTTCTAGAGAAGGGTCATAAATTTAGATTAATGAAGAAACACTTCGATGGCACAATTGAAGAAAGGGATCCGCCATTATTATTATCTGGGTCAGAAATTCTGAAGCAACTAGATGGTATCAATGTAACCTTTGGAAGCAATTTGGAGTCAAATAATAGAGGGAAACGATCTCGTGTAGAAGATAGGCCAAAACAATGGAAAAAGAAGAGCATATTCTTTGATCTTCCTTATTGGAAAGATAATCTTTTACGCCATAATCTAGATGTTATGCATATTGAGAAGAATGTTTGTGATAATGTGTTGTACACATTGCTCAAAGATGATAAATCAAAAGATCACCTTGGAGCTCGTCAAGATCTAAAAGATATGGGTGTAAAAGAAGATCTTTGGCCTGATGAAAATGGAAAATTTCTTCCCTTATTGTTTACAATGACAAAAGAACAGAGAAAGATATTTCTCACAACTTTGAAGAATGTAAAGATGCCAGATGGTTACTCAAGTAACATATCTTCTTGCATTGATGATCAAAACTCTAGGATATTTGGGCTAAAGAGTCATGATTGCCACATTCTTATGCAACATTTGCTTCCATTGGCTTTACATAATGTTTTGCCTCATGAGGTGACTGCTGTTTTAGTAGAGTTTTGTTCATTTTTCAAAGAATTATGTTCTAAAAGCTTGAATCCCTCGGACCTTGACAAGTTGCAACATCGGATTGTGCTTACCCTTTGCCATTTGGAAATCCTATTACCCCCATCATTCTTCACAGTGATGATCCATTTAACTTGTCATCTTGTTCAAGAAGTGAAGTTGGGAGGGCCCGTACATTATCGTTGGATGTATCCAATTGAAAGGTGAATACTTAACTTATTTATTCTTTTTAAATAATCTTTAAGTAAATAATTTTATTTTTATTTTTTCTGGTCATAGGGAGTTAGGACATTTAAAGTCCTTTGTACGAAATAGGGCACAACCAGAAGGTTCCATAAGTGAAGCTTATTTAGCTGAAGAGACCCTCAATTTATATTCACAATATGAGGCCGTTGAATCAAGGATGAATAGAGGTCGACGTGTTGATGATATTCCTCCTGATATTGGAACTCCTCAAACATCCTCAATTTATCCTCAACTAGGTAGACCGGTGGGAAGTTCGTCAACTTTTACTTTGACCCCAATAGAAAAAATACAAGGACATCGATATTTGCTATTGAATTGTCCAGTGGTCAAGCCATATATTGAGTAAGTGTTTTGACACATTTCATGTTAAAAGAATACTTGTCTTGCCAAACAATGTTAATATGATTTGCTTTTGTAGTGAATTTAGAGCATTCATTAAGAGGAAGAATAGAGCTCGAAGACCTTCGGCTACAGAGATAGAAAAAATAGTTACTAGAGAATTTGCAACTTGGTTTCCTCAACGGGTAGGTTGAAAATGTATTTATGTTTTCTTTTTATTTATTTTTTTTACTAAAACAATTGATTTATTATTTAGGTTACAAACCCAGACATTGCAAATTCAATTCCAGAGGAAATAAAGTTTCTAGCCAAAGGTCCAATGCCACATGCAAAAAGATACACGGCATACAACATCAATGGATTCAAGTTTAGAACAATAGATCGAGATGAGGGTCTAAAAACTCAAAATAATGGTGTTTTTCTAACTTCAAACACATTATGTGTTGCAAGTAGTATTGATGCCAATGTGCAACAAGCAGATTTGTCATATTATGGAAAATTGGAAGACATAATTGAGCTTAACTATTATGGACTTTTCAAAGTTGTCCTTTTTAAGTGTAAATGGGTAGATACCACACGTGAAAGAGGATTTAGAAAGGATGCTTGGCAATTTACCTCGGTGAATTTTTCTCGGTGTATCCATACTGGAGAACGGGAAGAACATGACCCCTACATTGAAGCTTCACAAACACAATTGGTATATTATGTGGATGATGAGGTTAATAAAGGTTGGAGTGTTGTTGTGCATATGAAGCCAAGGGATTTGTATGATATGGGACAAGTTATAGAAGATGACATATGTGAAAGTGAGGCATATCAAGCGCAAGATTTAAGCCATTTATTATTTTCAAATGAAGATGACACAATGACATTGGTTAGGGATGATGTAGATAATGAATTCATAACTATAAGTCATGATCAAAATCAACTGCGGGAAGAAGAAACTATGTCTTAGTAGTTATACTTTATTTTGCATGGTAATACATACCAATCATTTATATTTTGTATTTAAATATCTTAGTAATTATACTTTATACTTTATATCACATTAGTTTAAGATATACTCATTTTTTTTTATCAATTTCTTTCACTTAGATATGCCTCTTACTAGAGTGTTGAAATTCAAACGTCCAAAGAGTGGTGTTGCATTTAGTACACCAACTAGAGTGTCTCAGATTCCAATCCCACCATTGGGTAGTACATCACATGCTCCATCTCATCCATTTGCTCCTACTCAACAACCACATGGTAATTTTCTTATTAATTCTTTTAATATATAATTACAAGGATTTAAGTATGTAATTTTGAATGGTACTAATTGTACTCTCTTTGTTTTTTGTTTCACTTAGATATCCTTCCTAAAGCCAAACGTCCAAAGAGTAGTGCTGCATTTAGTGCACCAACTAGAGTGTCTCAGATTCCAATCCCACCATTGGGTAGTACATCACATGCTCCTACTCAACAACCACATGGTAATTTTCTTATTAATTCTTTTATTGTGAAAGATTGTTGACTACTTTGTTGCTTATTCTAAATAATTAAACACTTGTCAATATATAATTACAAGGATTTATGTAATTTTGAATAGTACTAATTGTACTCTCTTTGTTTTTTTTCACTTGGATATCCCTCCTAAAGCCAAACGTCCAAAGAGTAGTGTTGCATCTCATCCATTTGCTCCTACTCAACAACCACATGGTAATTTTCTGAAGTCAAGTGCTGCAGTTGCTGCCAGTGTCCAGTCTGCAGGTAAGGTTCAGTAAAATCTGCTACATGCTCTGTGGTTTTCTATATTGCTTTGAGTAAAATGGATGTAAGGTTCTAATTATATATATATATATAGTGGTGTCTGGTGTGGTGTGTTTCTTTAGTTTTATGTTAAAGATGCCATTATAAATAAGGTATGTATATCATATCATTTTCTTCTCATTCTCTGAAAGACTTGGTGTTGTTTTCTTTAGGCCAAATTTAAGTTATTTTAATGATAATCGAAACAAAACCCCCCTGTATTCTAATTTTTACTGTATGTGGTTGTTGAGTATTGACTTTTCTACAAAAAAACTATGTACCTAATGGATAAATATACTTGATGGGCTATTTTTATTTGGGAAAAGCTTAGTTGTCTAGCTGTACATGACATTATCCAATAACACCTTATATGAATGCAAAGCCCAACAGAAAAAAAGCTATTTTTGATCCTCCGAAGTATATTCTGAAATAAGGCTTAATGGTCCATTGTTGTCAATGCATTAAACCACATGATAATTTGCTTATTTATTTTTTTCACTTAGACATGCCCCAAGCTTCATCTCAGAAGCATTCTATTCCTGTGGAGCCACCACTAACTCCTTTAGAGCCAACACCACCTCAAGCTTCTATTCCATCTAGAGAATGTCATTCCTCCTACGCAAGACGTAAGTCCAGTAGAGTATGGACTGTACAAGCTATAGGTAATATTATTTTTTCTCTTTTGATTTATTGTTATTATATTATCAAAGTAAGCTAAAAAAAATAACTTGAATCTCTCTCAATAGATGAACAAGGAAATCAAAAGAAGATTCAGTTGTGGATATTCGGCGTGTTTGATATGCCTAAAGGTCAGCGCATTATTGTGCCATTTGATAGACAACTACGAGCTTATGGAGATGCAGCAGCACTTCTTTCGGGAGCTTGTGGACATATTGCAACTGAACCCAATAATATTCCTATTAATTATGAAAGTTGGGCAGCAGTACCTTATTCCTATAAAAAAGATTGCTTAGAGACTTTGAAGGTATGTAAATATGATCATGATAACATTTTCTAACTATAAAAATTTACTTTTGAATATTTACAATTATAGTCTTCTAACTAGAACGTACTAACATTAATAATGTATTGTGCAGAATCTCTTTCATTTTCAAGCTTCAGATTTAATTGCTGAGCGTTATTGTTTACTTACCATGGGGAAAAAGTATAGGAATTTCAAGTTGAACTTGTGGAATATGAATTTTGACCCTTTATATAGTAGAGAGCAACTTATCCATAATGTCCCTGATGGTATTCCTAAAGATCAATGGTCATCATTTGTTGACTATCGTTTGAAACCGGATTATCAGGTAAAATTTCTATTTATTGTTTTATGTGTAGTTGTCTTCTAAGTTGGAATTTTAGGTAATGTATCTTTTATGTCATAGGAGCTATGTCGGAAGAACGCCGAAGCTCGGAAAAAGCAAACAATTCCACATACTGGGGGATCTAAACTCCTGTCTAGGAAACAACATGAGATGGTAAATAACTTGTGTTCTTCCCTGTTAGGTTTTAATGAGTAGTTATTCTTTTTTTTATGTTTAGTCTTAAATGGGTAACATATATATAGGAAATGGAGGTTGGACGTGCTGTAAGCCGAGGTGAATTATATATTGCAACTCACAAGAAAAAAGATGGATCCTATGTTAATGAGGAAGCGAGATCTATTGTGGTAAGACTGTTGTCAATTTTTCTTATAATAGTTAGCATGTCAAATTATGGGTATGTCAGTCGTGCCTTCACAAGTCAAAAGCTTATAGGCATGGAATTATATATTTTATAATACTTTTTTTTTTAAAAAAGACAGAATATATACAGGCTGAGTATATATTGGCTGAAAGATTTTATCAAATTATTGGGTTGGATATTTTATTAGGCTGAGTATTATTTTCTGGTTCTATATATATTCTGGGTGTTGTTATATATATATTCTGGTGTTCATATATTCTGGGTGCTAGCAAAACACCATGTAGCATATATTCTGGGTGTTGTTATTAGCGTCATATATTCTGTTATATGCTATATGGTGTTTTGCTAACTTCTAGTTATATATTCTTTGCTGTTGGTTTTTTCTGTTATATATTTCTTTAACAGTGTTGTTATATATTTTAGTGTTTTGTTGTTATATATTCTGGTGTTTTGTTAGAATTAGACAAGAGAAGAGTTTCAATTTAATTTTTATCGGAAATGTTGCTTATATACAGGAGCAGATTGAACAAGTAAGTCAAACTATAAATTCTACGGAAATTTCATCAAACGATGCTCTTGCTGAAGTGCTAGGACCAGATCACTCTGGACGTGTGCGTGGCTTAGGCCTAGGAGGTCTTCATAGCGTTGCATTTGGATCTACCAGCATGCGGTTTAGTGGTATATCCTGTGGTTTATCAAGCACTTATTCAGCTGAATGTTCCCATATGAAAGAAGAGGTCAATAGTTTGAAGACAAAGCTAGCAGCTTCTGAGGAGAGTGTTAAGATATTAAAAATTGCTATGCTTTCATATATACAAATGAAGGAAGGACATATTCCTATAGAGTTGGGTGCTTTGTTAGGAACTTCTACTCCTAGTGGTAATGATTTTATATACTCTTAAGTGATTTTTAATATGTTATTCTCATAAGCATGGTAAAATATTTTAGTTTGGTCTTTTACAGGATCACAGGAGTGAAGAAGCCACCCCAAGACCAAAAGGAGGATTTTCATTAGCTAGTAATTGATTTTGAATTCTTTATACTCCTAATTATACTTTTTTTTTGTATAGTTTAGCTTAGTTTGCAACAGGGAGATATAAAAAAAAATTGGAAGTTCAACATAATTTCTTTTTTCATTTGAGCTAGTTGGTATTGAAATAACTCTAATTCAAGAGTTTATAGTTTCCTATAGTGTAACTAGGTTTTTTTTTTTCATGTTTGGATGTTTGTCAAGTTGTTAAAAATAGAATGTAAAAAAAAGGCAGATACACGTGACAGCAAATATAAAAAAAAAATGAATTTTAGTGGCGGTCTTAGACCGCCAGTAATAAGCAACGCAATTCCTGGCGGTTCTGCCAGCGTTCCAACAGAAAACGCCACAACATGCTTTGTGGCACAAGTAATGCTGGCGCGTTCCTTGAATGCCATAATTGTGTTTTGTGACGGTCATAGACCGCCAGAAGTGGAAAAAATAACCCCCACTAAATTACATTTTTTTTGTAGTGCATCACTCCTGCTAGCTAGGCTAGACTTGTATTGTGGAAAATTTCTTGTATTTTGTATATATATTTTTTTAAATTATATTCTTTAAATATATTTCTCTTCATTTTCTATTATATCACTTATTACATATTTTAATTTTTTTTTTTTATTTTTTCAATATTTCTCCTCCCTCTCCATATCTACTCCAAAATGTACTCTAAAAATGAAGTATATACACATAATTTTCCGTTGTTGAACTGGGTAGTAGAAAATGGACTAGTACTTTCATTGGACATTTTAGAAAAATCAATTAGAAAGAGAAAATTCACACAAAATATCTAATACTATATTTAATAAAATTAGCTAATGAATATATAAGATATAATTGAAGTTTAAAAAATTAGTTGAAAGCTTAAAAATAATCAAATAAAAGTTGTTAAACTATCTAATTAAATTAGAGGTTTTGATAAAGTTAATAGTTAAAGTATCTTATAAATGTAAAATGAAATTAAGTTAGTAGATGCCTCCAAAAGTAAGGATAGATAGTAGAAGGGTTGCGAACCTAATGTGGGAAGTGTTGGCCTATTTATATGTAAGGGATGACATGCAGTTGACCATCTTCAACAGGGATGTCAACGGGACGGGGGTGGGGTGGAGGTGGGTAGTGCCTACCCATATACATACATGTTAAATTTAACGGATACCCAAGCGGGTAACGGGTATCCGCGGGTATTTCACGGGTATCCATTAATGTTTAAGATTTTAAATTTTATAAAAAGAAAGAGAAGAGATGTTATATAATATATTATAATATCATACTATATATATAAACAATCATTATATAATACCATTACATATTAATATATTAAGAATATCATCAAAAAATAATATAAAATAAATTATATCTCATCATAAAATAATAAAAAATCATAATATTCAAATATATTTAATAGAAAAAATATGTTTTAATGAGTATGCGGGTACCCGCGGGACGGGTAGTATAATATCCGTCCCCATCCATTTAATAAATATGCGGATATCCATTACGAGTATATCAACGGATATCCGCGGATGCAGATTTTTTTTTACATCCCTTCATTAGTTGTTTTGTACTTGATTATCTTAGACATAGAATGTGGGACGTCATGACTATTAATTGAATCATGGCATGGTATGGGAAGTGTTCCATCGATCTAACACTAGAGGTGCATTCCTAGAGGTGCCTGTGCACCTTGATGTGATATAGGATTAGGGAAAATAATTATATTATAAGGCTCCCCTAATATGATGCAATTTGGAAAAAATACTGTAATTAATAGCCAAATGATGACATATATAAGATGAGGATGTGACACCGTAATTAAGGTGCAAGTCAAGTCTTTGAATCACCCGTAAGATACAACCTATACCTTCATAATATATAGTATAGATAAATCCTACAGTTTATAACAGTAGAAGGCTTGACATAAAATTCATCATTAACGACAAAATGCTAATAAGCATAAGCATAACGCTGCATGCCAGAAAAGATATATCAAAGGTAAGTCTGAATGTAAGCCAAATGATTTTTTCTATCCCAACAAGCGAGCAATAATTATCCATTATTCAAATCTAATTAATACTAACCCCAAAGGTTGATTTAGCGGTAAATAAATTAAAATATGTAATATATGAATAAACACAAAAGGTTCAAAAGTTAATTAAAACCAAGATGTCTTTATTGGCATGATAATTTAATTAATCTGCACAAACTGACCCATGTACGCCACTTTGCTGCAATAAAAAAAAATCTAACCAAAGCCATGCATTTTAATTTGCTGCCCACTTTTGCACATATATAAATCACAGAAAACTAAGAGGAAATGTAGAAACGGGCCGGGTACCAAAACGCAATAATTATGTATAGTAGCCACACAATTATTAATTAATGAAGCTTCTTTATCAACTCTTAATACGATGCCATAATTTTTACTTTGGACACCGTTAGACTAATACAATAATGTTATAATTTGAATGTCCGACGTGACAAAAAGAATTAATTTGATACCTCAGTTTGTTTTACTTAGAACTAAAGCAATGCCCAATTGGAGAATCATAAATTAACTAGGTAAACTACTCGTCCAGTCCTGAATCAATGACATCCCAACCCGATTGTTTAAATTTAAAATTAAATAATTCTAAAGTTGTGTACAAATTAATTTATTTTTTAAAATTTAATGTAACATAAAAATTATTTTACATGCATTTGGTTACAATTATATAAAGAAAGTATTTTTTTTATTTTTGTCACCTATTGCAGGTGTTTATTTTGAGAGAAGCTACTCATAATAGTTAAAAAATGTTTTTTCATTTTTACAAAATCTGATTTAAAAAAAATTATTCAAATAAATTAAAATAAATGAGAAATATTTTTATTTTTAAAAATATGTTTTTTCTTGTAATTAAAGTAATCTCAAACAATGTTAGAAATATATCCATTCATGTGTCATCTACCCAATAACTTAAATTTTTGGAATAGTTGATTCATGACATGATACCAGAGTCTCTATGATCAAGCGGTCAAGAGTTCGATCATTGTTGCCCCCATTATTCTAATAAAAACCAAAAAAATTAATTTCAGCAAAGGACTGTGCATTATCCATGCTTCAAACCCAATAAATTTCTTACATGAGGGGGTGTGTTAAAAATATATTCATTCATGTACATATTGACACTATATTTCAAGTAAAAGTGACCATATTTTTTTTTTTTCTAAAACTCAAATTTATTTACATATTGACACTATATTATTTCAATTTTGAAGAAGACAAAGCAATGATATTATTCTAAACCATTACTGTGTCCCAAGTTGACTATATTGTCTCCCCTGCATCTGCTTAAATTTAATTAAGACTCGATGCTATGCTTGAGTCACCATCATTCTTTCGGCTATGATCTCTTTTGTGATGTTTTCCCACCAATGTGCAAACTAGGTCCCATCGTTTGCTTCAGTGGAATTCATGAAATACAGCCAAGGAAGTAGAACTGATCAAAACAAGAAAAATATCAATTTGAAATTGCATTTCCATATATATATATATATATAAGACAAGTATATATACCTGAATTCGTGTGTCATTTTAATTCAATGATCATGATCCATGAAATGCCAAAGTCCTGTCACGCATAAATGGAAACACACAACAGTTTTAAATTATTAAGAAAACATGAAGAAGAAAAAAGAAAGGCCAAATCTTCTTCACTTGCCGGTCCCATTAGAAGACACAAACAATTGAGAAGACTACTTAATTTTTGTGGTTTCTACTTTCTATGAACAACGCAATTTCCGGGGTATAGGGTTTAGAGAAAATTATAGCAACTGAAAATGTGGTCACCTGTCAACATTTTCTGCTTGGTACTTTCCTACATGGTAGTGTTATTTATAATTGCAACAAGATGCAGATATATTATAAATATTTAAGTGGTTAAATTTATAGTCATATTTTTTACATTAATTAAAAAGGTAATCTGACTATAAAAAAAGTTGTGTGCATTGAATATGTCCAGAAAAAGATATGTATGCAAAGCATTGCAGATCTTTCTGCTGCTGCTTATCCCTTATGAGTTCTGATTTGTGATTACCATCGAAGTAACACAATAATGTTTCTGACAATCTGACTATAGTGTCCCCCACATATAATTTATTTTAAAATTTTAATATAAAGTCAGGACAATGCTAAACTTTATTCAGTGGATCTGGATCCTTTGCATTTCCAAAAGAATGGCAGAGTGCAGTTTCCTCATCTCACTGTACAGATTATCAATCTCAGCCACTATTATTTTTTTATCAAAGGATTCCCAGTGTAGCCATTCATACTTATAATAAAGCAGTGACAATAATTAATTGGAACTTTTGTTGTGGTGCCCAATGGAAAAAAATTTAGAAAAATGGTCTACAATTGTTTTTTTTCATGTACATAATTACTTTAGAATGCTTGATCACCAATTGCTTTTTCCATATCAAAAGATATTAACATATATGCCAGTATGTATCTTCTAGTTTACGAAGAAATAAACAAACAGTTCTATGGATTCCCAACCCCTCATGTTTCATAATGTTCTGTAACAACAGTAAAGCATCACAGATTCACACAGTTCTTGGCAAGCTCATTTGCATAGTTGGTAGGGTCCACAATTAGATCATAAACATCACTCACGTCAAACAATAGGCCCCACACTATCATCTCTCTGGGTAGCACTATACATGTATAAATATATTATATGTTAAAATAAAAAAGGAAAAAGAAAAAGAGAAAAATCAATGGCTTGTATGTCAAAGTTCTTCTACTACAAGCCTACTTCGAGTATTTATCACCACAAAGCAAAACTAGTACTCGTACTTTTTCTTTTCCCGCGCTTTAAAAATACTACTATTTGCTTAATTTTGTCCCTTTAGTTTCAATTATTTATTATTTATGTTATATATTAATGTCACTACTAGCTATCTCTATCTTTGGCTCAAATACTGATAGAGTAGTTAAAGATTTGTGCTTGCTTTTCAAACCACAATCTTCTTTTGTTTCTAACATTTGCTCTCACAAGTCCAAACTCTTTCCCTTTGTTGGATTTTATTGGTTTTGTTGTGATTGTGAGTACACAATACCGTCGAACTCTTATGCTTCAAACAACAAATCTTAGTCTTGAGATGGAAACCATTAAACCCAAATCAGCAATCAACAATAGGAGCAAGAAATTTGCCAAGACATTTCAGAAGGTGATTAGCCTCAGAAGTGCAACCAAAATTGCTTCAAACAATGGCATTTGCATGCTCAACTCACAGCTCAAAGTCAAGGAAGATCCTTTCACTGATCAGATCAACAAGGCTAATGGCAAGCATGAAGACAACAAGGCTAGAAATAGAGCAGTCATGGAGGCTCTAATTGCAAGGCTTTTTGCTGGTGTTACCACCATCAAAGCAGCATATGCAGAGCTTCAAATGGCTCAGCATCCTTACAACAATGAGTCCATTCAAGCAGCTGATCAAACAGTGGTGGATGAGCTGAGAGCTATCTCAGAATTAAAGCGTAGGTTCTTGAAGAAAGAGCTTGATCTTTCACCCCAAGTGACCATAATGCTTGCAGAGATTCAAGAACAACAAAGCATAATGAAGACCTATGAAATCACCATCAAAAAGCTTGAAGCAGAGGTTGATGTTAAAGACTCTAACATCTCAACCCTCAGGAAACACCTTGATGAGTGCACTTCCTTCAACAAATCACTTGAAAAGAAGCTCAACTCAAGTGGCTCTTTGTCACTGTTTGATAATCTTAGACTTTCAGTGTTGAATCCAACCCACTTTGTCCATTTTCTTCACTACACTTTGAGATCAATAAGGAGTTTTGTGAAGCTGATGATTGGAGAAATGGAATCTGCTCATTGGGATCTTGAAGCAGCTTCCAAATTCATCCATCCAAATGCTGTTTTCACTAAACCAAGTCACAGATGTTATGCATTTGAATCCTTTGTCTGCATAACAATGTTTGAAGGCTTCAACTACCCAAATTTCTGTGTCCCAGATGACCCTCTTCAGAAACACCAAAATATCCACCACAATAGCCAAAATCTCTACTTTGAGAAATTCAAAAAGCTCAAATCTTTGAACCCAAAACAGTACTTAACCCACAACCCAAACTCATCCTTTGCCAAGTTCCTAAAATCCAAGTACCTTCAAGTGGTCCATGCCAAAATGGAGTGTTCCTTATTTGGCAACTTGAACCAGAGGAAGCTAGTGAATTCTGGGGGGTACCCAGATTCTGCTTTCTTCATAGCATTTGCAGAGATGGCCAAGCGTGTGTGGACCCTGCATTGCTTGTCATTATCATTTCAAGAAGATGTCACCATTTTTCAGGTAAAGAAAAACACTAGGTTCTCTGAGGTGTACATGGAATGTGTCACAGAAGAACCAGTTTCAGCTTCAGGGGAATCCAATAGTTCCAATTCCAGCGAACTTAGGGTGGTTTTCACGGTGGTTCCAGGTTTCAAAATTGGTAAGACAGTGATTCAGAGTCAGGTTTACCTGTCTTTGGTGGATTCTCCGGCGAGTTGCTAATAGATATCAGATATTAGCATCAATGTTATGGTACCATTATTATGAGTATAATGCTGCTCATAATGAATTGTCAAGTATATACTAAGGGTTAGTTTTACTATAAATGTTTAAACATTTATTAAATATAATAAGCAGGAAATGGTTACTACTTACTAAACTATTCCTGTGTGATTAGGCATTTTTGAAGTGCTGATTGTACATTTAGTCTCCAAGTAGGGATGATTAAGGGGCTCCGGTATGGAAATTATAGTGCTATACATTTGGGATATACACCTTTTGAACTTCTATGTTTTCTTCTGTTATCAGCAATAGCAACTGTAAATAATCTTGTATAATGGTACTATATAGTATAGTATATACCACTGTAATCAGATAAGGATAGGTCTCTTTCAGTTGAATGTTACTCAGATATTTGCCAACTATGAGGTTAATGCTACATTTTAAAGCATAATCTATGCGTTTAGGTTAGTTTGATTGAAGTAAAATTTTATTTTTTTCACTTCAATTAGCATGGCCTTGAGTTCTTTTAATCAAATTTTGGCGTAGCAGATGTGCTCAACTATAAACGTTGTATAAAGTAAATGTTGGAGTTTATGGTTATTTTAAGGGGAAAAATAATACTTATTAACAAATTTCTTCAGTTGCTTATGGTATTATTTAAACATGAAAGAATGAAACCTTAATCCTGCCTCACTAAAATTTAGAAATGAATGCACTATTAGTAATTACTCGTTTAATTGACAATCTCAGTTTAAATAACCATTTCAAGGTGAACCATTTTTCTTTTAATATACATATATATATGTAGGTCTTTCAATTCTTAGTTTTTTAGTGGTATTTATCTTCCTAGTCACCCAAGAAGAAAGAAGTTGTATTTATTTATCATCCATGGACACTGTTACATTTTCAAGGTATGTAATCATGGAATTTGAATTCAAAATCTCACATTTGTTAGAAAGTAAACTGAGGCTAAGCCTGCCTTGTGTGCATGATTGATGGGCCAGGGATGCCATGGTAGAGACAATCCGATCAAGCACTTCAACATCAATTACAACAGGGGAAGAGCGTGGGTTAAGTCTAGGGGCATGGGAGCCACAAAGGAACATTTTGGACCCACATGTAAATTGTCCAAGAGGGATAGCTATTTGATGTTCATTTGATCATGGTAGAGTCATAGAGAGTGGTGGGGCAGGGGATAATCAGATTTCTAAGGGTCCACAAGGTAGAAGCTTTGAGTGTCAGCTTAGCTTCTTCTTGTTGCAGTACATTACTTGCTGTTAGAACAGTAATCGGTTGATTCGGTTCTAAGTTGTTACACTTCAACTTGCTTATATTGGACAGTGGATACCTACGGAATATGCTGCTTAATTATTAGCAGTGTACCTAACTAGTTAATTTATTTGGTTAAAATTAAAGCCAAATTAGCCTAGTTAATGTAGTAGTAGATCTTAGATAGAGTTGTTCATTTTCTAGACAAAGAACAGTCTTGGTGACCCATGTTGGAATTGTTTTGACTATGGTTCACGGGATTGCTAGGCAACGTGTCAGGGCTATAAATATAACCGGTAGCTAATGTCTGTCTGCAGTTTCTGCATTCAGACCAGAGGGTCTGTTTTACAGTTGAGTATAATTGATTCTAGAAATGAATGATTAAGATAGATAATGCACGTTTTACAAAGTATGTTGGATGGAAGTGATTTAAAATCAATTCTGCAAAATCATGGTTTTGTACTGTTGGAATTTAAAACAAACGGGCACAACAATTAACAATTTTCTACCGTTATTGTTGGGTGAACAATTATTATTTTTTCAAAATGTGGTAGAATATGATGAGGACAAAAATCCTTGTGGAAATCTGTCCCCCACAACCTGATATCACTGAGTTAAAGTAGGTTAAGTAAGATTATTAGCTACAAATAGATCATATATTATAACTTGTTAAACTGAACCAATCTCTACCAACTGATTCACATGTTCAATAGTATCTGATATCCAAATTTTATTGTTTTAAAATGAGTAATTTACTTTTAAAAAAGTAAGACATTTAGACTGTTAGTGATAAAATTATATATATTTGCTCTAAACTGAAAGTTTACCATAGAAGAATAAAATCCCTAAAAGCCAAATCTTTGTGATTACTAGCATGTTTAATTTACCCTAAAATCACGTTTCAAATGTGGATTCGGATCAACGCTATAGAAAGTAGTTTCTGTCCGGAGGCTAATTGAAGAAAAATTTGTTTACTTTCTATATGATATAGCATATGTGGCATAATATAATAATCCGTACCTTGAAAGATTTTAAAGTAAAAGTTGAGTTGGAGTATGTATAACATAGAGAGTATGTTGGTGTTCTAATCTTTCCTGATTTGGATATTTTAGTTTATTCGTAGCTTGATGTGCACTCCTAATACCAAATCCTTAGGGAGCAAATCCAGCTAATAAGTACTAAAGAGCTCATCAACATACCTTTGCGTACCTTTAAGAAAAGTTCAACTACTGTTTGACACCATGATGACAGAAGAAACACCTTTGATGAGGAAACACAATATATATCAGTATGTTTCTAGCTTCTTGATTGCATAAACCTAGCCAATAAACAAAGGCAAGTAGTACTAGATTCTGGAAGTGGTGGGTAGGGTGGAAATAGGTCAGACCGCTCGACAGGGGCCAATGGCCCAGCCTACTTAAGGCCTAGTTTGACTCGGCTCGTTTAATAAAAATGTCAGGTCCATGCTTTTGAAAAAACCTTTTTAATTAAATAGGTCAGGTTTAGGCTTTTTAAAAAGCCTATTAGGCTTAACATGCTAGAATATTTATAAATAATATTATTTTAATAAATATATGTATTATATAATAAATAGTATAATAATATATAATTTTTTAATTTTTCTTGTTGACCTATTTAGAGATAGGCTTATTATCCTATCTAAACGCATATATCAGTGACATATTTACATTAGAAAAAAATAAGTCTATTAGTTTGTAAATGTACTGGCCTATTTAGAGAAAGATTTATTAGTCTATTTAAAGTTCATAATATGAAATAGGCTTTTAAACAGGCTAATAGGCCTAACCAGGCTTTGAAACAGGCCAGATTAGACTTAAAAAAATGGCCTATGACAGGTAACAGGTCAGGTTTGAGCCACAAAAATATAACACAGGCCAGGTTTGGGCCCTGTAAAGCCTAGCTCAGCCCGGCCTACTTGCACCCCTGGTGGTGGTTGGGGTGTTAAAACTTAAAACGAGCACATGGAAGACATAAATGAGGGAGTTGGGATTTTTAAATGAGAGAAGTTTTAACATGCTGTTTCTAGGGATCAGAACTTTGAACAAATCAGTCAAGCACATTAATTAGGACATATTCTGTGTGTCATTTTGCTATATGTAGAGGGGAGAAAACATTGGTGTCAAATTGTGTGTACCAAAATTCAACATTTCCCACTTATCTGACATCTAAAATGTGAGCTGTGCCAATTTCAATGTGTTCACTTTCAATGCCATTGTCCTTTGATAACTAGTAATAATACATATCCATCCCCATCAACGACCCGAAGTCTACTAGTATGGTGGAATATTAACTACTACCTATTAGTGAAATAGGATAATAGAGAGTTTAAAAGGGAAGAAACAATAGAATGTAAAGATAGGAGAACAAAATACAGCAATCTCATCTTCCATATTGGAAACAATTACCGTGTGTTTTTACTTGGTCCAAATTGTATTCATTCAAAAGGTCCCAAGGCGAGGCCCAATAGTCCAAATCGAGTAGGAGAGCCACCTGCCAATAAATCAAGTTGGGTGGACTTGCTTCGACCAAAAAAAAAGTTGGGTGGAATTGCTGGTTAAAAGTTGAAGAGATTTTTTCGACCAAAAAAAAGTTGAGGAACTATATGTTTTTTTCACACTAAAAATTTTAGGCTTATTTACAATTTTTATCTCTTTTTTTTTCATGATTCTCTCAAGAATTTCTTTTTCACGAATTTAATCCCCTATTTTTTAAATTTTGTAAATGTGGTACGACGATTAAGTGTCCATCAAGTTAATAGTTTTTATTGACGTGAACCCATTTGATGACGTGGTTGTTATTGTAATTTTGATGACATGTAAATGATAATTAATTTAATTTTTTTATTATTTTTAAAATTATGTTTATTCATTTTTTAAATTTACATGACATTATTCTGTTTTTTTTATATATTTCTCATTTAATTTATACTTCAAATTTTAAAAAAGAATTTCTACAATTAGGTGATGAAAAAAGGCCGAGCCGAACTAGGCTCAAGCCTCATCTGCATATTAAATCCATGGCCTGAACCTGACCTATTTACCTGATATAGGCATTATTTTGTGATTTAAGTCTGACTTATTTAAAGCTTAGTATGGCCTGAAAGCCTGATTTATAGTAAGATATTTGAATATATCATAAGGATGTATTTGAATAGACTTATAAGCTCAAGTTTTTTTATGTAAGATGAACATACTTATATATTTATACACACTAATAAGTATATAATTATAAGACAATATAATAAAAATCTTTATAATAATAATAATAACAATATACAAATATGAGTATTTTATTTATATTTAGTTAAATAGACCAGTCTGATAGGCTCAAAAGGTTTTTTCAACGGCCTGAAGCCTGACCTGTTTTGCTATATAGGCTTTTGAAAAAGACTTGATATGATCTATTTAATAAATTGGTTAGGTTATAGGCCCCCGATGATCGGTCTGATTTGTTCTCAGTCCCACCCCTATCTACAATACATAATAATTTCTCATTAGTATTTTCTTAAAATATTATCTTAATAATCTTCTAAATATTTAATAGAAAATATTAAATAAACAATAAATACACTTAATAAACTAACATCGTCTTTAATATTTAGTAATTGATATTATTAATATGAGGATATATCAGGATGATTTAGAATTATTAAAAAAAATACAAAGTATAATCCAGTAAAAGATGCTTAATTTTATTGTAATAATTTCTCTTTAATTCTCTAAAGAAATCGAATGGGATGTGATAAGTTTGTTTATCCCAAAGAAAAAAAAAAGATTACAGTCTTTAAAAATTACCTATTCAGCTATTCTAAAGAGATCATAATTTCCCTGTCCAATGAGATAAATTTTTGTTTTCCCCAAAGAAAATAAAAATGTATAGATGTGCTTGTTCTTTTAGTGTGTGTCATCATGCCAACTCACAATCGGACAAAAAAAAACATGGCCCATGCAGGTCTCGAACCTGCGACCTTGGCGTTATTAGCACCACGCTCTAACCAACTGAGCTAATAGGCCACATGTTGGAGATGAGTTTAGAGAGGATTATAGTGTGATTTTCTGAACGCATTAGGCTCATTAACCTGAATCGGTTCATACATGAATACAATGGGTAGGTTTAAGGCTTTAGCCTTTAAGCATGCTGTTAAAGTATTTATTTATGTCTATACTCTATACGTACATTATGGAAAAAAATTGCATCAGGACTTATTTCGATAGTAACTTTAATATTTGTATTCACAATCGAATGGCACTAGTATATTTTCTTTTAATTTTAATGTGTTCATTTCTGTTTATAATTACAAACAAATAAAATAAAAATATTAATATATATTATATATAAACCAATGGTTTCTACATTATATATATTTGTTAAAGAATTCGAATTCAATCCACAAAAATTGGATTAAATAGTTGAAAGGATAAGGTAATTTTATGAGAACATTTATTAATACTTTGTAACCACCATTATAAAACTAAATAAAAAAAGATAAATAAAAATAACCCCAATTCATAGGGGAGAAAAGAAAAGTACTGAACTTTTTATTGCTGTAATTTGACCTTTCATAAGGTACATAAATTGCACCTATCATCACAATGAACCCTTGAGAAAGGTGTTGCAGAGTCTCTTCCATGCCTCCTTATCTGCCTCCCACAGAGCAGTACTCTTCTCCCTTGCTTCCCCAGCAAAAGCTTCCTGACACACATTCAAAACAATCACTATTATGAGTACACTAATAATTCAATAACATATATTGAATACATAACCAATGAGAATATGGAATGTGACACATGAATTAAATTTATATTTAAGAGTAGGACCTTATTAATATTCATGGAGAAAGCCATACAGGAAGATGAAGAGCAACATATATACCGTGATGAGATTTCTTTGAAGAAGACATTCAATAAGATGCAAAACAATGTCTTTGGAGAACTCAGGGTGACCTTGGATTCCCAAAATGTGATCTCCATACCTGAACATCTCAATTCCAGTCTTATCTGACCAAGCAATCACCTCTGCCTTCGCAGGTAGCTCTCGTATCTAAACTTAATTCATTCAAATTCAAAGGAAATTAATTAAAATTAATCATTCTATATAGTATATGTTATAGTATGATATTAAAAATAATCTATATATACACACACCTCATCCATGTGGAATTCGACAACAGAAAGGCTTGGAGGAAGATGGAGAGAAGAGAAAGGCAATGGCAACGAGGAAGACAATGTAATGCTTCTGATACCAATGTCCCAACCAGTGGGAGAGCGAGCCACCTTCCCTCCCAATGCACGCCCAAGTATCTGATCAGATCAAACATCATATATCCATAACTTAATTAGTATTTTCTTCAGAAATAATTAAGTTAATTATATATGCTATTATTAATTAAAACAAATAGAGTGTGAGAGTTAATTATATACTATTACTCCCTGCATCTCTTCAATTCCCTGTATCTTTTAGGCCTCCAATAGAGTGTGAGACAAACATTACCCTTGTTATTTTAGTCAATGCAGGGTAAAGGTGAAGTAGAAATATGGAAACTAAAGCATGTTTGGTTACTATTTTCATTTTTTATTTTCTTTCTGTTTATTAATTTTTTGAAATTTTATAAAAAAAAAAAACTAAAAATACTAAAAACTATGATTTTTTTTATTCCAATATTTCCAGTTTTTTAGAAAACAAAAAAAGAAATTGAAACAGGAAAGAAAACGCAAAACTAACCGACTACAAACTTACCAATAAACAAAGCTAAAAACAAGGCATGCAGATAATTGTTTTTAATTACCTGGTGGCCAAAGCAAATGCCAAGGATTTTTTTATGCATGGAATCCAATTTGTTTAGGAAAGTGATGAGGTGAAGGATCCATGCGTCATTTCCATGTGCATCACTGGAACTGCCAGTGATGACAAAGCCATCGTAGAGACCCAAGTCTTCATCTTTAGGGAACTCTCCACACGCCACATTGTACATGTCCCAACTCTCCCCTTCCTCCTCCAACATTCTCACGTAAACCCCAAAATACCCTCCGTACATTTTCCTCACATACTCTGAATCCTTCGCACACACCAACACACCAAACCTCTTCAAACCCCCCATTTTCTCTCTCTATTCTTTCAGATTAATTCTTCTTGATTCTCTCTCTCTCTCTCTCTCTCCTCTCTCTCTCTCTCTCTATAAAACCTTAGCTAGAGAAAGTGCTTTGATGGTGACAGAAGGAAAGGGATTTCTATTTTATTAACGCTCGCACGAAACAGGGGGAGTGACCGGTGAGTTTGTGGGAATGGCAACAATGGTTGGTGTTCTTTAATAGGGCTGAGGTTAGGTTAGGACAGTGAACATGTTTTTTGGGTTTATTACAACGTTGTCCTGGGTCCAATTTTGTCAAAACGACCCTTCGTTTTGATTGGGACAAGCCTTTCTTAAACGACCCTTTGTTTTGACCAAAAGTGCATGTCATTGGCTCTTTGCAAACCGTAGTAGTATATACTATACTATTTTGATTTTCAAAATTAACTTGGTGTTGACAAAAGTGAGAAAAATTATTTGATTAAGTTGTTACGGTCTCAGGAGTGAGATCTTTAATTACTGTGTTCTTGAAAACGATATAAAAAAAAATTAAATTAAGCCAATCAATTCAATGGGAGAATGAGATGAAATTACCTGGGTAATCCAATTAATTGATTCAACTTTTATTCAAGAGTTACAAAATCATCTATCTCCATCTATCTATAATCTATAAATATTAATAAAATTTACTTCACAAAGCATTAATGAAAATATTAATTAATTATTATTTAAGTACAAAATATTAAATAAATTTAATGATACTTAATTTATATTCTCAACTATATTAATTATTAAATATAAAATTATTTATATATAAGGATTCAGTTAATTAATATCCTAGCTAAATTTGTAATATTATATATAAAATTATTTATTTATAAAATTATTGCTTGTACATTGATTTAGGAACTCATAAATAAAACATTTTTATTAAAAATTACATCATTGATTATATTTATTATAGGCCCAGATGTTAGGGTACTCGGGTTAAAATGTTTTTGCTACGAAGATGTTTGGGTTTGAGGTTAAAATTTGTTAAACTCAAGTTTGGATTCTTCAATGTAACTATTTTTAATATTAAAAACGTAAATTTATCACATTTTAACGTTAAATTAAACATACACCACGTCCCTTGTGCATTTATGTTATTCACGTCAGCCACTGTGCACTCCATGGCTTGCCCAATCGAAGGTCGTGGGGTGAGAATTGTAGAGCAATGTCTAATACTACCTGAATTTGAATATAAGCAAAAAAAACTATCTCACGCTAAATAATAATGTTAGTTAATCTCATTAAATTTTTTTAATATCATCTAAAAATGGATTGTATTATCTAAATTGCCCTTTCATGAAAGACTTCAATTTTATTGAAACTTGTTCCAAGTGGAAATACTCTCTCTACATGGCTTTGACTCATTAAATAGAGTTATTGGAAAATAACATATTAATTTAAATAGGGGTATTTTGGTACGAGATCATTAAATAGGGTAAAAATTAGTTGAGATTTACTTATATTTTTGACCACCATATGTGGACTTTTTGTTGCTTATATTTGAGTCCGGAGGGTGTAAGTCTTGGTGATATTCATATTAGAGTCGACAATATGGGCCAGTCCGACCAAGTCAACCCACAAAAACGTAGGGTTCAACACTTATTTTAGAACCCGAATAACTTCTGGATTTTTTAGCCCGGTTCAATAAAGCTCACTACCCGCAAAAGGTCGGGTAGCCCGCAAAAATCGACAAAAAAGTCGAGCTACCTGTAAAATGTAGGGCTTGAGCACATATTTTTGAAGCCCAAATAACTCCGGACTTTTTAGCCCACCCCAATAATACTTCTTGCCCGTATCACTCTAGGATGGATCGGGCTGGGTAGCTCGAATTGACAGCTCTAAGTGATATTTATAGGTTTCTAAGTAAGGCCTAACATTTATTAGAGACTCAAAATCACATCTTCAACAAGTAAGAGTGTGTTTGATTTACACTTAGGTAGAATTGATTTTGATAGATTTATAAAACTAATGACAGAAAATAAATGATACACAACTTACGAAACACGTTGTACTAAAATGATCTAAAATCAATTCCACAAAATTGATTTTGAGAGTTCCTAACAAGGAACCAAAAGGGTACTAAGCAATGTTATAAAAACTGACTCGGTCATCGACTTGGTTGGAACAGTGAATTAATGGGTTAATGATCGAACCAGTGAGTTACTGGTCGAACCGATTGACTCGGTATATATTAAAAAATTAAATATATGTATATATAATAATAATATAATATAAACTAATACTAGTACTTTTTTTTTTTGAAAAGAAACTAATACTAGTACTATAATTTAACTATTATTGGAATTGACATCACCCTAAACCCAAACTTCACGCATCATTAATGATTTGTATCTGCTGAACATATATCCCTTTTTTCTTGAACTTGTAACACACGTACACTATATTTGGTAAGGTGGAAAGAAATAGAGTAGAGAGAAATAAGGGAGAGAGAAATAGATAAAAATAGAAGAGAAAAAAAATTGTTTGGTATGAGAGAAATAGGATGGAGTGAAATAGAGATATAATATATAAAGACTAAAATACCCTTGAAATAAATATTCATTTAAAAAATTATAAAAATTTAAAATGATTAAACATTATAATTAATTTATATATAACTAATTTATGTAAATTTTTAAAAAATATATAACTAATTATATATAAATAATATTAAAATATTAGTACTTATAATTAATATATATATATGAGGAGGGTTCAAATTACACCGGTGTAAGTTACACCAAATGTTACACTGTTGAATAATTTTTTAACGGATCATTGTATTAAACAATCCACCGTAATCAATATATATATATTTCTAGATTTCGCATCTAATTGAATTATAGAATATAGGATAATTTCCTTCATGAATTATTAGAAACCAATTCATCAGATTCACATTTTAATTGATCCTCAGTTTCTAGTCCGGAGCTAATAATGAATGGGGAGAACTCTCATCTTATCTTTTCAAACTTTGAGGAATTTTCTATTGAGTACATCGAGACAACCAACAAGTAAAGAAAAAAGAAATTATCTAGTACTTGATTTCGGCATTGATTGTGAGATTTCGTTGCTGTGTTAGAAGAATGATAGCTATACTGATTCGGTATACTCGAAAGAAACCCTTGGTACAAAATTGACGATCCAACAAAGATTGCATTTCAGTAAATTTCTACTTATTTTATTGATCTTATCTTTTATGGAATCGATCCCCCTTTGATTGTACAAGAATATGTGGAGCTCGGCATGTCTGGAAGCACAGGAGGACGTTCTTTTGCTGATATTATTACCAGTATTCGATACTGGATTATTCATAGCATTACTATACCCTCCTTATTCATTGCGGGTTGGTTATTTGTCAGCACGGGTTTAGCTTACGATGTATTTGGAAGCCCCCGCCCAAACGAGTATTTTACAGAGAGCCGACAAGGAATTCCATTAATAACTGGTCGTTTTGATCCTTTGGAACAACTCGATGAATTTAGTAGATCTTTTTAGGAGGCTCTAATGACCATAGATAGGACCTATCCAATTTTTACAGTACGATGGCTGGCTGTTCACGGACTAGCGGTACCCACCGTTTCTTTTTTGGGATCAATATCAGCAATGCAATTCATCCAAAGATAAACCTAATCAGAATTATAGAGCTACGACACAATCAAACCCAAATGAGCAAAATGTTGAATCGTACCAGTCTCTGCTGGGGGTTATTACTCATTTTCGTGCTTGCTGTTTTATTTTCAAATTATTTCTTCAATTAATAGAAAAAACAATAGAAGAAAGAAAGATAGTAAATATAGGAATTAGCTTATCCTATTCGGAAGGATATCATTTCATAATTATCTATGACTGTTTATGTCTGTAGCATGACTAACTACTTGATCAAACGTGGAGGAAAGTGGGATAAATGGCCGATACTACTGGAAGGATTCCTCTTTGGATAATAGGTACTATAACTGTTATTCTTGTGATCGGTTTAATTGGTATTTTCTTTTATGGTTCATATTCCGGATTGGGATCATCCCTGTAGTAATTAATAACCGGATGAATTTAGTTTTCGAAATGAAAGCGTAAGAACTCAACAGGGATCCACTCTTTCTTTGACGAATTCGAGGGGTCCCGTTGAGTTCTTCATAATCATAATATTTTGGTTCGTATAAATGACTCAATGGATAACTTTTTCCTATTTTTCAAAAAACTCCATTTCATTTTTTTATGATGTTTTTGAAAAATGAACTTCATTAATTAATTCAAAACATCTTTTCCTGGATAATATATGTCTATACTTTTTTTTTAAAATTGAACGAAAAATAAGGAAGTATTCAAAGAAATAACTTAATTGACTTCTTCTGGGTGGCACAATTGAAATATATTGTTTGAAATATATTTATTGTATTATATTGTATTATATTGTAATACATTATGAATTATATAATATATTTTGATTTTTATACCAATCAAATATCATGTGAACCGAACCTTTTTGATACTATCCTAACTAATCAAATCTTACTCTAAATCTATTTAAGTCTCTAATAGTATCGAATCATAATTGAATTTTTTTTATAAACAAGTTTATTTGAAGAAATTGTATTTGGTCAATCAAATTCCCTCTGTTTTTTGTTTGTCCACTATTCCACTACGTATTATATTATATGTCATAAAGTAACGGTTCTAAGTTGTAAAAAATCGAAACTAAGCTAAGAATAAAATTCTTTCAGGAAGGGATCAAGAACCATTATTCTACTAATATTTTGTGGAACATTTCTACTTTGACACAAGCAAGAAGGAATCAGACTCTAGGAAAAGAAAAATAATCCCTCCTAGAATCCCGTTTTCCCCATTTCTATTTGCACTTTGCTTAATATTCTCTGCCTATTTTTTTTTATGTTTCGTATCGAGTCGAATTGCATTTTATTACAATAAAAACCATTAATATATTATTTCTAGTCTAGGACATGGAAATGTGAAAACAATGACATAATTATACCTTTCTAATTGATTGTGCAGTTGAAAAAAAATAAAGAAACAAAGTCAAATAGTCTTCTTCACAATATACATACTATGACTGACTAGTCCTACGGTACAAGAAATTCTCTGAATATGGTAGAAAAAAGACTAGAAAGAGGCAAAGGTCTTTTCATAATTTTTTTTATTATAAAGAATAGAATTAGATAATTTATCAACAAAAAATTAATTTTTTTACAAACTTGATGTGTTGATAAATTCGCATACCTAGAAATTCATTTCGGATAATTGAACCTTCTCAAATTGTTTCTTTTTAAGAACCAGAAAGATTTGTGCTAAAATAATAGATACCAAGAAGAACAAGAGACCTTGGACACGTAACGGATCTTGAAGCACTATTTCTACATCCCCCTGACCAAATCCACCCACATTAGGATTACTCGTTAACGGTTGATCAAGTTTGATAGATTCACCCTCTGAAACAATAAGTTATGGGCCTGGAGGTATAATATCAATCACTTCACGTCCATTTGATGCATCTACTATCGTTATTTCGTATCCCCCTTTTCTTTTCGTATAATTTTGTTTACTATACCTGCTGCTGTAGCATTATAAACATTATTATGACTCTTGCTCCCGTCGGGATAAATCTGACCTCTTCCCCTGTTTCCGCCTACGTATATAGGATATTTTAAGAAGTGAACATCTCTCTTAGTAGCTGGATCTGGGGAAAGAATAGGAAAGGTGATTTCACTATATTTTTGACCAGGAACAAAATATATATATATATATAACTAATACTAATATATATCTAATGCAATCCCGTGGAAAAAAACTTTTGCGATGGTAATACGAGCCTTACTTTTTTTAATACAGGGCAAGAGCCTTTTGCAGCACAAAATAGATCGGGGCATACTTGTCCGAAAATCCGTGTCCCATTCTCTCTCCACACTGTAGCCATTTCTCATCATAATTGCATAGAAATTACAAGTCATGGGATCCACCCACGGTAAATTTCTAATTTCACAAATTTTTACTCTACCAAACCTATAAACTATTTCTCCTCCCTCTACCAAACCTGTAAACTATTTCTCCTCCCTCTGTTTCTTTTCTCTCCCCCCTAATTTCTTCTACACCAAACAGGGCAGTAAACATGTTTAAAGAAATCTGACACCACCGCCCAAATTTAACAATCAAAAATAGGAAAATAAATAATAATATAAAAATAATGGAATTCAAAAGCCACGAAAAATATTTATGGGTCATTGAAGTGGAGTAGTTTTTTAATAAAATTAATTATATAACCAGTGTCTTTCTGGGAAATGTGCAGGTCTTATTACACCACCACCACTTTCAAGTTTCAACTCTAGAACCTTCCTCTACCACCTCAATCTGTCATTACAAAAGACTTATGCTCCTGCATTGTTATCTTCTTCAGTTTCACATCGAATAACAGACATAGTTCTCAAATGCGCACCCCAACTTGGTGAGGACCTTGTCGCTGAGAGGACAAATGGTTGTGTGTTGTGTGTTTGTTGCTGAACGAGAGGACCTGAGAGGTTGCCTGCGATGCGAGCGTGGCTCTGTGCCGTCGTGACTCCTTACAACTGCAGTGGAAATGGTTTACATCAGGACAAGTTCTAGTTGAATAAATCGGGCCCAGTTGAAGAAGAACCGGACCAGGTCACAGGTTTTTTTAAAAAAGACCCGCCGAGTCACGCCAATTTGCACCGATTCTATTGCACGTCCGATCCAACATGGTACTCGGAGCGGTCATATGACCGGGTTCCGGTCGGTCCGAGCCGGTGTTTATATCACTTACTAAGTCTAAACTTTGTGTTCTAATTTAATATAATCTCATCCAATTTTGTTTTTTTTTTAACTCTTAAATGTGTGATTTTTTAATTAGTTTTTTTTTTCAATAGATTGAGACTCAAAACCATAAAATTTATATAGAGCATGATTTTTTAAGTCTAAAGAAACTTGAATCATGTTTTTTCATAGTCAATAGAAAAGATTAATTTGAAGTTGATTTTTTTGTTAGGATTCTTGAGCCATTCTTTTTTTTACAATGTACTCAAAATTGATGCATGATTCTTAGGTCAATAATTTGTGTTTGGCATGAGAAAGAATATAAACCCCTCAAATAATTAATTACATTAAAAATCTGAATTTTGGTATGGAATTTGGTCTAAAAAATTTATGTTTTCATGGGTTTTTCTGAAATTTTCAAGAACATAAAAAGCTTGACAACAATTTGAGATTTTGGCGTCGGCGTGTTTAGAATAATGTTTTTAGTGAAACCATGCGGAAATCGCATCAAAAGGGCACTAATTATGCTAGAGTAAAAGGTCCTCATGGTTTCTCTCGGAGGAATCCATTTCTAAGCAGATCAACCCACTAGAGGTTGAAAATAACCTATTTGAGTTTATCAAAACAACACCTTTGGAAAGTGAGAGAGAATATAGCTGATAATTTGGGCTACTCGACCTAACTTGGCTCGATGCGGGTAGTGTATTTTAACAAGTTAGATTGAAGTCCAGGAATTATTTGAGCTTCGAAAATAAGTGTCTGAATCTTACATTTTTGTGGCCGATTTTTTACGGGTTTTAGGCTACCCAACCTTTTTTTCTGGGTTTTGCGAGTAGCGGGATGAACTAATAAGCCCACGAGTTATTTAGGCTTCTAATTAAAACAAGTGTGTGAGCCCTACCTTTTTGCGAGTTTTGGCGGATCGGACCGGTCGGACTAGCCCATTTTACCGACTCTATAAGTGAGAGTGGAACTTGCACAAATTAAATTTTCCAGTGTCATATTTTTTGCATTAGGCTTTGCTCTTTAAATGTAATTTTGTAGTGTATGTTTCATAATTTTTTTGCATTAATTTTTTTGTAAAAATATTAAATTAAATATATTATTTTATTAATTTATTGAAATGTATTTTTTGTGAAAAATATGCTTGAGGGATATTTCTTTACCATATTTTGAATATTTTGGTGATACTCACTCTCGTAGGATGTGGCCATCAATTTTTATATTTTCATCCTATATGAGTTTTAATATGCATGTTTGTTAATTAGTGTTTAATTATGTTTTTGGTCTCCCAAAGTATATTGTGATTTTTCCATTTAATCCTCCATTTTTATTTTTTCAAAGTGGTCCTCCAAATTTTTTTTCCAAATGGTCCCTCTAATTTTTTTTACCATAAAGTACTGACATGGCACAAAAAACAGAGGGATCATTTGAAAAAATCGTGTTATTTTGAGGAACTAGTTTAAAAATCGTGATATTTTATAAAGACTAGTTTGAAAATCGTGATATGTTTAGTGACTATTTGGGAAAAAGTTTTTATGGGTTATTAGTTACCACCAAATTGGAATTACTCATTTTAATCTTGTGAAAGTTTCTTTATAATTTGGTAGGGATTTGCTTGGGCCGGACATGTCAGCCCAAAACAATATAGAACTCGAGCTTATGACTGGACTAATAATTAATTTGGTGAGGTTGACAAAAAAAAATTGGTGAGGAAAAGCCATCTAATGGAGCAAACAACTGAAAATGACACGAGGATAATTAAGTAAAATAATTTCTGAACAAATTTATATCAATGGCCTTTTCAATTTGACGTATTTTTCAGGTGAAAAAAAATGTATTTCTAGTATTCAAAGCTCGGCTAAATATTGTAGTACATACAAGTCTTTAGTTATTATTTGGGAACAACAGAAGTGGTGAGAATAGATAGATTAAAAATTTAGCGACGGGTTAAAACTGTTAATTATAACAACTCTGTGAAGAATATATATAACAATCTTTTTATGTACCGAGAAAACAACAAATTGATAGCAAGACTTTAACCATAATATGACTATGAAGTAGTAATTCAGTAAGAATTAATGCATTGTGGAATATCTGGAATACTTTTGCGCTTCTTTTTCAATAACCTTTCTTCCATGGATCATTCAATTCAATGTGACAATATTAATTGAATTGTGTGTTTGGATTGACGTTTGTAAACTTGAGTTTAGGTGAACGTGATTTATTGAACGTGATTTGAAGGGAACTTAAGTTTGTATAAACGTGATTTTTTGTTTGGATAATTTGTTGCAAACGTGAATTAAAGAAAAAATTGAAGAGAACTCAAGTATCAAGAAACGCAAAAGCTAGGAATTATTGCATCCAAGTAAACTCAAGTTTTCATCCAAACTCAAGTCATTAATGCTCATCCAAACATTTTAGAAAAAACTGAACTCACGTTTTAAAGAGCAAATACTCAAGTTTACTCGGTCAAAACGCTCATTCAAACACATTCGAAATTGAAATGAACACTGAAATTAAATAGTGAGAACAAGTTTAATTAATTAGTGTTAGTGGAGATAATTAACTAGTATAATTATGATGAAGTTGAACAAGTATGTGCAAGTGTAACATGGAGTTGAACAATAATTATGATTATGGACTTGTTTGTGTGTGCAGTACAATTGGTTTTGTTACGTGTGACTGAGAAGGCTGACTCATGGAGTTGGGTTGGACCGCAACCACAAAAGTGTGCAACATACGCCAACGCCGAAACTAGATAAATAATCGCTGGCGTCGGTATATGCAATTCCGTGCGTCGAGTTTCACATTCACACGTTTCTTTCTTACGAGTCATGCAGTTTCTGATTGTTGTGTCAACTGTCACGTGCGTGCGGTGCCTCGTGTTATGAGGTTACCCCTTTGCCCATCATGCAAGAAATGAAATGATGGATGCAATATAGAGCAAAATATAATTCAAGTGACCAAGAAAAAAAAATTAAAACTAACAATTATGGAATTAGCTAGTGTTTTTACCACTTAAATTTAGGAAAAAAAATATGTTTTTCCTTATATAATTTCGGTTAATTAACTTTAGTTTTTGTTTTTGTATTTTAAATTCTTTATTTTTTGTTCTCAAACTTTCTAAACCCCAAACTGTGGTTTATGCTGTTAATGAGATCTGTTAATCTAATATAGTTAACAGAAGTTACATGTCAACCTCAAATAACTAATATAACTATCCTTTTTATCAATTTTAATTATTAAAATAACTCTAATTATTAAACTAGGTCTTTTTATCGGGTAAAATTACTGAAATGAAAATCTTAATTTAGTAAATAAGATTATTTTAATCATTAAAAAATAATAAAAAAAAGTTAATTAGATGAGTAAGCTATTTGAGACCCACTATTGAGACTAACATGTAACTTCTGTTAGCCAACTCGATCATCAAGTTAATTAACATATCTCACTAACGGTAAATATCACAATTTAGGAGTTTATAAAGTTTAGAGACAAAAAAATACAAGAATTAAACTTCAGATTAAAGTTGACCAAATTATAAAGACGAAAAACATATTTTTCTATTATTTTATAAGTGTCAAATCTCTTAATTAATTTTGTTAAAAAGACCAGGCTACTGCATCAATTTGAGTTGACGACATGATATTCCACCATGCATATGTGACATGGCGCTTTATACTAAGTCGGCATTTAATTTAATGAACTTATTGGTTACTTATTTTTTGCATTTCAACTGTGAAAACCTTAAAATAAATGGATGATGATTTTTTTATAGTTAAAAAAAATAGATAATGTTATGATTTTTTATTGACTAACAAGAAGAGTAGAACACAAGGAACTTAGTTTTAGTTTTGTCCTATATATATATATATATATACCATAACATCTTAAACGAGGTAGTATCATTTATGGAAGAAAAACTGAACCAATTGATCTTAATTAATATAACACGCAATACTGGTCAATCGATCGATCTCATGCCAGGGTACATCATGGAAGAAAAACTTTATACCAGCTGTAATCCTTTGAAATTTTTTCCATGATGCAAATTCTGAGTAATAGGTCCCTGGATTAGATGCCAGATATAGTCATATTTGGAAAGCATGGTAGGTGAGATCTTCAATTTTAAAGTACAAAGGAGGGGGATATCTATGGTCCATACATACTAGCACTGGTCTGCCACTGGGGTTGCATTTTGGTCATTCTTAGAGAAAAAATAGCACAAGAAATTAAAAAGACTGAAAACGCGTCCATATATCATATATGTAGCTTATCCCTAACTGTTTGTTTGTTTACAAAGGGGATCACCGTCAATGGCCTTCGTTTTGCCATCTGCACCTAATTCTGACATAATTATTCTTTTAATTTCCTTTTTCTTTTTGAGTAATTAAATTCGTATTTTGGCTAAAGATATATAAGTAATGTTATTCATTCGCAATTTTGTCTTTAATATGCATTATTATATAATCATGATATTCAAACTTTAAATAATTCATGCATATATATATTTTAGTAATTTTACATAACTCCTTTTCTTATCTCTGAAAAGTATTAATATAAAATGAGTTTAAATAATTTAATGCATGATTGAGTGCACGCATATATAATATATAATTTATATAATATTGTAGAACTAAATTTTGAGTGTATGTACATTTTTAAGCTACCAAAGTAGTGTTTTTAATCAGCTACTTAATTAATCACGATATATACTCAGTCTAATATTGAATGAGAAGTTGTACCAAAGATTTTTAGTATTCCATTTTTAATTTATCATTTTGAAAAAAAAAACATAAAAAATGGGCCGGGAAAATGATAGAAAATGGTGGACGTGCCTACTGCTACGTACTCATTGACTAATTGAGTTTTCTGTTTATGTTTTTTATTTCTTTTCAAGAAAAAATAAAAAATAGAAAGAAAATTAAGTATGTCCTTTACCATTTGAGGTTACGTGCTTAATTAATTTCTTTTTTCTAAACAAATTGATTTCATGAATGCCACCTGCCATTAAATATGTATTTTTTTTCAAGCATATAATATGGCATTTGCGCGATGAGAAGCGAGGAAGCTTCATTCTTTCTACCAATTCTTCAAAATCTTTCAAGTCATGGGTTTCTGAATACATATGACCTTCTTATTAATATCTGTAGAATCTAAGTTCGAACTTAATGGTCTTTGCTTAGTATTCTCCTTTAGTCTACCTATATAATAGTAAAATTTAAAACACTTAATTAGCACACGTGGATTTTCTTAATGCCCGCTAAATAAAATCACAATCAACACAAAAGCAAACTTTTTTTTATCAACTCAGAGAGTGGTTTTGGTGAGATAAAATCATTTTGATAAATTTTAGTTTTCAACAGTCGAGGAGAATTAATTTTAAAAATGAATGGTAGAGATCAATAATTTACATTTTATAAAATAGTAATTTAAAATCAATTAGGTGAAATTATGAATTTTGCAAGCAGAAACCACTGAAACTTCAATAATTGACTTCAAAAGCTTTTTTTTTTTGTGTGGGGTCTACACTTCAAAAGCTTGTTTGATCTCTTCAAATGTGCTTGTTTGTTTTAGATTCTACTGGAACCAATTTCCGACAACAAGAATCAATTCCGAAGTGTATATCAACTTAGGAAAAGAAATTCTTACAAATATATTGGTTGACTATAGCTTATTTATTTCCAAACATTTACTATAAAATTAGTAATTAATAAAAAAATAATAACTCATTCTGAATACTATCCTTGTAAAGATATCATCACAGCGCAGTTCTCATTTAACTATATACATGTTTCTGGTACAAACAAAAAATGAGCTTAATAATAATAACAATGTTTATTTTGGCGTAACTCAGTAAATTAGGATATATAGATATTTGAAACAAATGTCATGATCAAGTCACAAGTAAGTCCAAGAGATCAAGCTTCCCAATAATTGATCGAAATGGGGAATTTTTTTATTTTAATATTTGTTATAGTATAATTTGAAATGGGAGATGGTCTATTCATGAAATTCCAGTCCCAAATGAACAATGTCTCCAAACGGGCAAACCCTCCTCTGTTCCAAATGGCACAAAACATAATATTCCAATTGAGAAATTGTTGATGCAATCATGCAATTTAATCCTAAGTACACCCAAAAAAGAAGATGTATAACGTATAGTGTTCAAAATTTATCCCTTTTCTTTTTCTGATTCAGGACAATCGTAAAGGGACTAGCAGATAGTCCCAAAACAGAGGAAAGCATAGACATATATATGATATAAATTATACATTTACACAATTCAACTATATATTCCTACCGTACAAAAGAATAATATAATCTGACAGTGTATCACAAAAATGAACCAAAAATGTGGTCTAATTAATCTCAACAAAAGAAAAGAACAAACACACAAATTAACTAATTAATTGTTAATGTCCAGCACCAGGGCTTGGGACAGATAGAAGAAGAACTCGATCGATGCTTATGAGGTGGCGTGCTATGAGCTTCTCATCAACCACTATGGCATGTCCTTTTTTGCTTGGGGAAGAAGATGGCACAGTGCCCTTAGGAAGTGCACTGAGAAACAAGCTGTCCCTTGAAGATGGCCTTATCTTCTTCTCTGCTCCAAGAACAAGCTTTCTGCCTTCTAAACATGAACAGAATGATGCAAAGAGAACCGAGAATAGGAGTAACGAAGTGGTAGCAGATCGTGCCATGTGCTCAATTGCAAAAGAATGAGGGAAATGGTATGATGGGAATGAAAGATTTTAGGAAGGGTAAGTTTAGTTATTGCAATAATCTTCTATATATAAATAAAATGGACAAATGGGTGTAGAGAGATAAAGTGGAGAGAGAGAGAGAGAGAGAGAGAGAGAGCGCTTGAAGATGAAGCTTTGAGGGATGGCCAAGTCAAGAGAAAGGTGTGTGGGGTTTGAAAAAACACATTGTGATTAAGACAGCAATGGGATGGGCGTGTGTTGGCATATATTGAAATTGTAGGTGAATCTTCTTAATTAAAACATTAATACAATTCAACCAATTAAAATGTAACACGGGACATCAAAATTAAAGAACCATGATTAACTAAATTTAATGAAATGCAGATTAAATTTTAAAGAACCATATAGATTTAGTGAGACTTGGAGCAATGTATAATTAACATTTTGTAAATGATAGAGTTGTATTCTTTATAAGAGTCAATCTTGTTTGATATGAGTATATTTTTATGAGTGGAAAAGCTCTCACTCTGAGTATTAACACATCTGCATACCCTCAAACTCAAAACAATTAGTTAAACTTAAACAACTCCTTACTAGTTGATCCATGTACTCGATGATTGAACAAGTTATATATAGAATGCATTTGTTTGTCATTATTTTTAAAAACACTTCTAAAAGTTTTTAATGTGTTAGTTTGAAATTCTATAAATAATTAGAGTTAAAAAAATAAATAGAATTCTGACTATAATCAGAAACTATTTTCACTTATTTCTTAGAATAATCAATTGTAATAAAAGAAAATGTTAAAAATATTTTTTAATTTTATGATTATAACCAAATTCAAATTTGATTCTGATTTTCATAAAAATATCTAAAAAATAAAATTACTTTTTATACAAGCTAAGATTCAATTATTTTAATTTTAAATAAATGGGTCATAATTTGATTATTTCTCATTACTTTATCCGGTTAAGCTGCAATTAAATCATGAAATTAGCCGATTAAAGCAATGGAACTATGACTTATATATATAACTCTCACTTATTCGACTTTAGAGTAATGATTTGTAGTGTGGGGGAGCTAAGTCAGGTGAGGCTTTCAGCCACAAACTGCCTCTTGTAGTCTTGTTTCTTCTTCTTCTTTTGTTGTTGTTTTTTTTTTTTTTTTTGGAAAGAGGATTCATATATGCACACTACCTTTTTACACTTTTTGCCTTAAGCTACTTATTAAAAGAAAGATTATTTAAAGAGAATATGTTGTTGATGTATTATATGAGTTGGCTCAGGATGTATCACCTATCACTAAAAAGAATTCAAAATGTGATTTACTTTTCCAACATTCATGTGAAAATGAATCAATTTAATCTATGCTAATATAATATAAAAAATTCACCCTTGATAATGATATAATGTTCTATCATATTATCTTTTTCTTTATAAAATATAGTGGTTAAAAAGTTAAAAACTAACGTTTTTTTATGGTTTTTTAAATTCTCAAATTATTCACTTTAAATGTATTCTTTTCATGCATGTTAAAACTTTCTTATGTATCAAATTAATTACTCTTAATTTTTCTTTCTTTAAGTTAATTTTTATTGTACTCTCCTCTAAAATATGGCATATGTAATCTTTTGTAATTTAATTTCTTTTAATTTTTAAATTTAATTTTTTTTGGTTTGATTATGCCTAATTTTTAGATTTTATATAATTTAATTATGCTTACATTTTTTAATTTTATACACTTCAATTTAACTTAAATTTAAAAGGGTTATGTTAATTAGTGTCCTTAAAACATTTATTATATTTTATAATATTAAAATGTTATATAGTTCAATAAAATTTATTTTTAATTAAGATTTTCATTAGTATTTTCCAATTTAAAGTTAATCGTAAAATACAAATTAAGGATTATGCTTGTAATTAATCTGTTATATAGAATAAGTTTTATTGGACCACGAAGATCTCTCATACAACCATTTTTAAGTTATTAAAAGATGTTCAGTGGAAGGAATAGCAATAAATATAGCTGACTTTGGAGAGTTCTAAGTTCAAACATCACGTTGGAGGATAGAATGAAAGGGCGGCGAAATCACACATTCACGCTGTCTTGTGTGTTGAATAAGGACTAGTCTTAATATCCATGTTTTACATGGGTTACTCCTTTATAAAAAAATGATATTTTTAAATACGGAGAGAAAAAGTACTACAATTTGGGTCGCGGTGGTGGAGATTTTGCTTTTTGTACAATCTGAAAAAAAAAAATAGAAAAGAAAAAGGATATTGAAATGTCCAAGATTTTTAAAATTTTGTAAATAGGAGATTGTGTTATTATGTATTAAGATCACTAAATAGTTTAAACTTATAAGAATAAGTGCTTGTTATGTTGATTTGATTTGTAACGTACTAATGTGGAGAATTAAATAAAGTTTGACTTTAAATAAAATAAAATTTGGGAGTTAGATTTTTTTAAATAATATTTTCTTAATACATATATTTAAATAAAAATTGTCTTATAATTAATAGAACTGCGAGTGGTAAAATTCGGGGCATGCTTGGGGTAGTTGTAAATTTTCATTTTTTTTAAATTTTTAATCAAATTTTTACAATTCAGAATAAAAAAATGAAAATCTCTTTTTATAATTTTAAAAAATTAGATAGATGGATGAATTATGAATTAAAAGAGAGAAATACATGATAATTAAATAAATGGTTAATTTCTTAGAAGAAAATTCTTTATTTCTGATAATTCTACTTATAAGCTAGTTAACTTCTTTTATTTTATTTTTTTCAAAATATTAACAATTAAAAATATTTTTGGAGGGTTTAAAACAAGTTGGAAGCTAAAATCCCTTGCTTTAGGCTAGCACTGACCTTATGCCAAATAGCAATTAAACAGGGAAAAAAAGGGGTAGCTATAAAGAAGAAGATGCTGCAGGGAAGAATGGATACATAAAGACCTTGAATTATTCACATGTCAGGGCTGAGGTGTTTCCCTTAGGACATGATTTATCTAATTACCGAAAGTACTCTGCCTTGTCTGGTTAGGCGTCATCATAAAGTTGAAACACAAGATCCCAATGGTTGTGGTAGAGAACCAAATTATGCTACGCTAATAAAACACTATGAAAAATATATTGGGACGACCCAAAAGTAAGGATGGTGACCCGTGTGTAAGATGAAATGAACTACCAGCTGATTTATAACTTGTTTGGTTCATTTGGATCCACGATCTGAGCTAATTATATTATTAGCTATAACGGTGGCCTTAACAAAACATAACAGAGTTTGAGTTTCTCTTATAATCATGGCATACCAGAAAGTGAAAAAACAGGATTTAATTGATCCATAACTTTCATTGACATAAAAGCAGTACTCTACCAAAAAAAATAAATCAGTACTGGGGAGTGGGGAGTTCTCTAGCCAATCCCATTCGTAACATTATATTCATGTGAAAATAACTCGGCTAGAAATGATTCCTTGACAAATCCCATCATGAAAAAAAATCCAAGTCATAATTCATTCACAGTTTTTTTAAAATAACTTTTTTTTTTTTTTATATATAGTCATATGACATACTCACGAGTCACGGGACAAAACTCAAGGGTGGCCCTTAATGGACTGTTTGCATGGATAAAATATATTCTTTTAATAATTTTTAATATTGGAAAAATAAAATGATAAATTATCATGAAATTTAGTGTAATGTCCTACTTCCTTTTCATTTTTATAAACACTTAACTCTTTTAGTTTTAAAATAAAAATTTTTCTTTGTTTTTTTTTCAAAAATCTTTTGTCTAAACATACTCTAAATGTTTTATAGTTTAAGATACTCTATTATTAAGACACAAACATTTTAAAATGAGAGAGTCACTTTAAAAAAAAAGTTAGATAGAGGAAAAAAAGAAGGGATAAATTTTTTATTTCAAATAAATATTCTGCAATTTACTAATTTTTAAAATAAAAATAAAAAATGATCAATTATCGTGAAATTTAATGTCCTACTAATTCCTTGTTTATTTTTATAAACAATACCTAACTCTTTTAATTTAAAAAGTTATCTTTTTCTTTTTTTTCAAAATCTTCCATCTAAACACCTAAAAATGTCTTATAATTTTAAGATATTTTATTCTAAAATTTGTTTCCTTTAAAGTGATAAACTCATTTTAGAAAAAAATACTTATAATTATTAATTAAATTAATAGTAAAAATTGCAACTATGCATATTTATTCGTAATAAATTATGAAATATTTCTATTTAATTAATGGTGAATTTTCTTAGCTTAGAAAAGTTAAATCCGTCTTATTGACGGGTTAAAACTTAAAATGTCAAACAATTACATTAAAAGAAAACATTCTTCGAGCTTAACTATTTCATGATGTGCAACATTTTATACTAACTTTATTTCCCTTTCTAACCTAACACAAAAGCGTTTGCAGTCTAACGGTTAGGATAATTGCCTTCCAAACAATGGACCCGGGTTCGACTCCCGGCAAACGCATGCACAATTATTTTACAATTTAAACTTTAAAAACATTTTTAATAACGTAAGAAATTATTATGAGATCAAATATTTTTTTTACGGGAACAAATCTAAACAGTAGTTAATCAATTTTTTTATATTGCTTATTTGTTTATAAAGATATAATTATTTAGTAAAAAAAATTTAAAAAATTATTATCCTAAAAATCCTAAACCATAAATCCTAAAAATTATTTTATTTTTCTATTTTTTATTTTTTATTTTTATTTAATCTAAATATCTTTAAAATAAATAAAAATATATATTTAAGAATTATATATATATTATTTTATTAATTATTATTAATTTTGTTGTTTTAGATAATTTATAATAAGTTTATTTATACTAATTTAAAATTTCATATATCTTAATTTCTTATATTTTTATATTATTTTATTAATTAAAATATTATATAATATTAAAAATATATGTTTAATTTATACTAATTCAATCACAATTTAACCTTAATTAAACTATTAAACCGTGCAGTTAGATTTTTTACACATTGCAAAGTACATTTTTTTTTTATGTGTATCTCTTGTAAATGTAATGCAGGTCTATAATATTAATTAAAAATGTTATTTTATTTATATAATAAAATGTTACCTTTTCTAGGATAGTTATCTAGTTACTACTAGAAAAGGTTCCCCACCTGAAATGAACAGTTGTTGCGTGGCGTTTGTGGTTCATATGAATCCTTCACTGCAAATATCCCTGCAACCATAACTTGAGTGCTTATTCCTACAGCTACTTTCGAAATGGAATGCTGCTTCACAACTCTTTCATCCCCTGTTTCCACTTCTTTTCTCAATTTTCAGGTAAGATTTTCAAGTCTGGAAAAAAAAAAAAATAAATAAAAAGCTTGTTTTTAAAATGTTTGATCAATTTTCTACTCAATACTAAGTGTGTCAAGTTATTGTTAATCAGAATATGATGCACAGAACTTGCATGAATTTGGAATCTTTTGGGTTTTACAGATTAAAATAGGCTGTCTGATATTATTATTTTTTCCTCCTATATTGTTCAGTAATTTTTAGTTATATATGAAGTTCTTTGAATGTCTTTTCTGAATTTCGTTGAATTTCGAAAAAAAAAATTGGGAGAAGTGTGAAAAGCCACGTGTAATTGAATTCAAAATTGATATGTGGAACTGAATGGTGGACTAGAAGCATTCTGATCCCTATCCATGCATGCTGATTGTAATTGCTGTGGTTGCTGAAGTTGAAGCTTCTAATTTCATCATAGCTAGTGAAATTTTAATACTTCTTTGTCATTGATATCACTTTGGATTCACGTTGTTGCTCTTCTCTTAATTTGTGCTGCAGAACCCTAAATTGCCTAGAAGAAAGTTTTGTGAGAAATCTTCACACCCTTTTTTGGCATCACCTACACTGCCTAAACCATTTCTTCAGAATTATGGTAGACCTCAGAGATTAATTTATGAACCAACCTCAACTAGACTCTCTTCTGGAACATATAGTAGAGTGACCATATCAGCTGAAGCTGGAAGACAAGGTTGGGATTTTGGAAGATTTATAAAAACACTATATTTCTTCAATGGACCTCCATCTCCTGCTAAGGTTACATATATATATATATATATATATTTAATTTTAAACTAGGAAAAAAAACATAGGGAGAGATAGCTTGGTATGGATCAACTAATGAATATTCATCATTTCTGAATTGTGAAGTTCTTTGACTTTATAGTTGAGAAACTATCTGGTCCTTCCCCAAGTGAAGCAGTTAACTCAATGGGAACTTCTGATATTGTCCTCGTGGCTGGTGCAACTGGTGGTGTTGGTCGAAGAGTGGTTGACATACTACGGAAGAAAGGAATTCCTGTCCGAGTATTGGTATTGTTTGTGATTTACCTTTCTGACAAGATTTCACTGCAAAGCAAATAATAATTTCTGGATAAAATAAAATCCTAATGAATATAAAGGGAAAAAAAGCGTAGAATTTTTCAATCTGCTAGTTATTGAATCTTCAATGTATAACAAATATTAAATTTCTGTATCAATATTCATCAGGTTAGAAATGAAGAGAAGGCAAGAAGGATGTTAGGCTCAGATGTTGACTTGGTGAGTTATTTAATTGAATGTACTGAAATACTTAACAAATGGTCAAATAAATCAATACATTTTTAGTTTGCAACAATTTGCTTTGGGTTCTTAATTTTCCAAAATTGGTATCTTGGATTTCTAGTTTTCATTTTGTCAACAATGAGATTTTATTGGACCTAAATATGACGCATCCAGCAATGATAGAAAATAGATGTTAGTTCAGGAGGGTATGTGTTTGATTAGGAAGAGAAAATCAATTCACTTCCAGCCATTTTCAAATTCTTCTCTAATTTTTTTCATGGAAGATTTGCCAGTTTCAAGACTTGTTGGTGGAAGATAATGATGTTCATCAACACAGAACTTTTATTGTGTAGTTGCATATAGTATATGGCATAAAAATTGATAGTTTCTAATCTTTACCTGTTACTTCCTCTGCTTCCAACTAACTATTATGCTTAAAATAAGGTTGTTGGAGACATTACAAAAGATAGTACTTTGATCCCTGAATACTTTAAAGGAGTGAAGAAAGTGATCAATGCTGCTTCTGTCATTGTTGGTCCTAAGGAAGGAGATACTCCAGACAGAGCAAAATACAGCCAAGTATGTCCATTACCTTTACTATGACAGTAGAAATTTGATTTTTCGTACACATAAATTAATGCTTATATATCACTGAGAAATGAGATGAGTGTGAATATTGACTTGTATCAACTGACTGCTTTTATCAATTGTTTTAGTTTTATGATTGTTTGCTGAAGGCTTCACAATTATTTCTCTCTGACTGAATGAAATTATTTATCGTGCAGGGGATTAAGTTCTTTGAGCCAGAGGTAGCTAACTGATTTCCCTTTCTGTTGACACTATCTTCAGAGTCAGATTTGTTCTTGTCTATTTAATTTGGAAGTCCAGTTGGTCTGCAAGCTCATTATGTGAAATTCTAGAAGCTTTTTTCTTAGTTATTGGTTATTGGAAGCAGATAAAAGGTGATTCACCAGAAAAGGTAGAGTACATAGGAATGAGAAATTTGATCAAGGCGGTGAAGGACAATCTTGGACTTCGAAGTGGAAAGTTATTATTTGGATTTGAAGGTAGATTCCTTTCCTAGTTGAGATTAAAGATTGATAGTGATTGATTTTGATTCAACTTAATGGCTGATCTAATTTTTCTGATATAATAACCAATGGCTACCAAACTAAACTTATGTGTTTGATAATATAAAGGAAAATTGAAGCTTGCTGGGGCAGGGGGGTGAGGCACAATTCATGTATAAAAGGGAGATAAGCTTGCTAATGACTTTTGAAGACATGTTCCATTAGACTAATAGTAGAAATAAAATTTAAAGGATGACATATTGGATATTGGATGGAGTATTAACTTGCAAGAAAGTTGCAAGGCTGATTGGAGCCGCCTTCTGAATTTGTGTTACTGTTGTCATGTACTTTGTAGTGAAAGAGCAAGTGATTTTAGTTTTACTTCTGTACATCCTATTAATTAAATTTTCTTTTTTATTTTCCATTCAGGCGATAATTATAGGCAGCCTTCTTGGGGTGCTTTAGATGATGTGGTAATGGGTGGAGTTAGTGAAAGTACTTTTCAAATTGATCCAAGTGGTAGTGAAAATGGTGGACCAACTGGTGTTTTTAAAGGTATGTGTCAAATTCTTGCAAATGCATGTCACTGCACTTTCAGGGGACTAGGATAACTTGTCCTCTGTGTTTTACTGCTCAAAATAATACAACTGTGTCTAGTCCAGGTGTTGTTTCAACGGCAAATAATGGTGGCTTTACAAGTATCAGAACAAAGGTAAACTACAACTAAAACTTATTATATTAACTTTTCAATGAGGCCTGGCAGCTGGCAATGACATAGTGTTTGTAATTGCTACTTGATTCAATATGTAGATCACTATATCTATATGGAAATAATAAGTCACATTTTGAACTAATTTGATTTGTTAGGATAATAGAATAATATATTTAATATCTTAAGAATAATATTAAATATATTATTCTATTATTCTAACATGATTCATATTGTTTTTTCTTGGTAAGTAAATGGGGCTGAAACGCAATTTGATTTATGTTGTTTGAACCAACTCTGACATAATCGTTTTTTGGATCTTGAAACCTCAACCTTCTCTGTTTAATGAAAGACATCCAATCACGGCTTTCACTCATATCATATAAATATTACCTTTTCTGGAACAGTAATATTCTTCTAAATTCTAATGGTTGGATGTAAACACTGGATTGCAGTGCTGCTTCAATTATAGCTTTAAATAAGTACTCTAATTGTCGTCTAATTTTTTTTTCTGATGCTGATGTCATTCTTCACTGCCTTCTAATGTGGTTTAAAAAAATTAAATCACCCTTGTAGCGAAAAGTACACTTTTCTATTGGAAAGATTGCAATATCTAGCTGTTCATGTTGGACATAGTGAATATACATATGTCATGGTGTGCCTGTCTAAAATTCAGTTATTATTGTTGCTTGTGATGAACATATCTTGTCATTTCACTTTAACTAATTACTTTGGGAAGCTAAGTTCTTATATGAAAAGGAGAGAGTTTACATAATTGGTTTTCAGAATTTCTCAGAACCTGAGGATCTTTCTGCATATGATGGTCTGGAGTTCCGTCTAAAAGGCGATGGGCGCAGATACAAAATCATTGTTCGCACAAGCCGTGATTGGGACACTGTTGGTTACACTGCAGGTTTTGACACAGAGAAAGGAAAATGGCAATCGGTAATTAACATCTATTGCATTAGTTACAGTCTATATTATTTAATAACAACTCTCAAGGCTTTTGTTCTTCTTTCTTTTATAGATTCAAGTTCCATTTTCTTCCCTGAGGCCTATATTTCGAGCAAGAACTGTGTCTGATGCTCCACCATTTGATCCAAACAATGTTATATCACTACAGGCATGGATTTGCTGTTAGTACTTCTTTATGTCTTTTGGCTTAGCAATCTCTCACACTGGTTCTGAATGATGAAGCAAAATTTTCTGCAGCTCATGTTCAGCAAGTTTGAATATGATGGTAAATTAAATGAAACCTTCATGGAAGGTCCATTTGAGCTTCCAGTATCTAGTATACGGGCATATATAAAGGATCCAATAACGCCCAGGTATAGCCGTATCATTTTGGTTGTCTTTCCTCTCCATTTTTTGCTGATATGATTAATCTTTTGCTGTCCACTTTTTTGTGTCACATATAGATATGTACATGTAAGCTCAGCAGGAGTTACCAGACCAGAAAGGCCTGGACTTGATCTAAGTAAGCAGCCTCCTGCTGTTCGATTAAACAAGGAACTGGGTTATATCCTCACATTTAAACTAAAGGTAAAAAAACTGGTGATGTCTCCTTGTTAGGCACAGATAGATTAGCAAATTTTCAGGTCTCCACATTGTAAAAATTTTGATGTTTATTGGGTCGTTGGTCTGCAAAACTAGTTTTGTTGGTTAACATATTTTCAGATAGAAACTCAAAGCTGACATTCAGCATCATACTATTGGTCATTGAAGTATAGATATGTTTACTATCTCTATTTTTCACTTTATATGTTTAATATCTTTTATGTTTATTGTGTTTGTTGTAGTTTTCTTGCTTGCAAATGTAAAAGTAATATACTGTTTTAGGAATAGAGGTTAAGTAGGCCATGTTTATGAGAAATCTGAAAGGTTGAGGTAAAATGTTTTCAGCTGTTTAAAAATGGTGTACATTTGGTGGTGTGTTCCTCTTTTCCATGCCACATACTTTTCTTTTGCTAACAGTGGTTAATGTTGCTATAGGGTGAGGATTCACTTCGAGAAAGTGGCATTCCCTATGTAATTGTGAGGCCTTGTGCATTAACTGAGGAGCCTGCTGGAGCCGATCTTATCTTTGATCAAGGAGATAATATTACGGTATTGTGAAAACAAAAGTTGGATGCTTTTCTCGGTTCAAGTGTTCTCTTGCTAAGCTATTTACTGTCTCACAATAATATATTTCTGCTTACATCTTTTCTTTTCTGAGAAACTTCCATATGGTGGCGTTTTGCTGCTTTCTTATTTTGCCTAACAAATGCAAAAAATAATAGGGTAAAATATCAAGGGAAGAGGTTGCTTGTATGTGTGTAGCTGCACTTGAAAGCCCTTATGCATGTGACAAAACATTTGAGGTCAGCCCTTTTCATTTATCATTGTTCTTATTTATTTATTTATTAAATTTATGTTTATAGATGAAATTTGAACTTTTGTGAAATACCACAAATCCACAATCACAGTTTCTTGCGATTTTCATATGGGCAAAGTGCATGTAATTAAATTTTTAAAGGTTGAGATAAACTATGTTTTCCCTATATGCATGGATCTAGTAATTTGATTGTGTACAGTGATCTTGGTCTAGTTTGCAAGCTACATGATCTTTATTGTATTGCAGGTCAAAAGTGTTATTCCGTTTAGTGAGCCATTTACTGTGGACCCAGCAAATCCTCCTCCAGAAAAGGACTATGACATATACTTCAAAAATCTAAAAGAAGGCATCACTGGCAAGGAAGTCCTTGAACAAAATCCTATGCCTGTTTAATGTTCCTGCATTACAGTTATGTTGAGAGCTGCACATAATCTTTTTGAATGCAAAGAAATCTAAGCCCAGACAAATCTTTGATACTTTTTAAACCTAGACATGATTTTTACCTTACGAGATACATGTATATTGATAGTGCTTAAACATGGTTTTTCTCGTTTGCTTTAGCAGATAGGAAGGCAAAGAATTTTCATGTTCACACCACACTTTCAGAAGTAACTTTGTTTTGACTGTCCAACATCTGTATAATATTTATCCAAGTCTGATTTATCATCATGATTATATTTCTATTTGAGTTTTAAAAATATGATTATTATTTTTCTTTTAAAAAAACTGTTGCACCATATAATTCATTGATAGTTGACCATGGAGTAGAGTAGTTGCCATTTCGAGTGAGGGGCCATGTTTATAAATTTTCTTCAGGCCTCTAGCAGTCCCATTTGCTGATAATTAATATTTATCCATGTCCTTCATAGGCACCATTTTAGCTTAAGTTTAACTATATAAATTTAAATATTTACAATCAATTGTTTGTTAAATAGTTTAGAAGGACGGTGTATTAGCCATCTCTTGTACTCGGATTAAAATGTTAGTTGTCACTGTTTACCTTACTGGAACTGAGAGCAGAGAGATATATAGCTTACGCTGACATTCGAAGTAGTGAAGGGGAAATCAAGCTCCCTAAAGCCCGTCCTTTTGAAGAACTTTGCCACAAGTACACATGTACATAAAACACAAGCGGACAAACAAAATAAATAAATGAGAACAAATATATGCATTCATAACACACATAATTAACTAATGGGGTTGGTTTAAGTAGTACATATTTGATTCTCTTTAAGCAAGGTTTCGGGTTTAAGTCTTGTAGTAGAAAAAAATTCCCGTCGGGAGAGTTAGCCTTATTATGATGTACAAGTTCCCGGCTATCGTCTCCGTTGGAGGATACCCATGGTTCAAATCAAAAGATAACATACCTAATGGTTCAAATCAAAAGATAACATACCTAATTAATGAGAAAGGTAAATATGGGTAAAAATGTTAAATACTTCTAAATTTATATGCTTTGTTTTATAAACAGAACTATCAAAACATTTCTAACATTGTCTTATAAATAAAAATGGAGGGCGTAAAACATATTCGTAGCTTTGATATTAAATCAAATAAAATCATTATTAAAATAAGAATTTAATGGATATACATGGTTAATGTAAAAAGTTTTACATAGACATTCCATGAAATGTTGCCTCATCGTTTAATGAATATATGACACATCAAGATGTGACAGTACATTATTAAATGTCTGTGTAAAATAAGATAAAATGAGATATTTGAAAATCATTATTGAAATAATTTTGTGCCAATTATTAGGCCAAGTTTTAGATTTTCCAAAATTAAAAGTTTCAAACATCTATTTTTTATTTTAATCCTTTTTTGTTAACATCAAAATAATTTATGTTAATTAAACCAATTATTTTTTTAATGAACATGTATTGGTTTGAGTAGAAATGGTTGAAGTAAAAAAAAAAAAAAAAACTATGTACGGGATTCCCACTTTTGACACCTCGTTTACCAAGTGGGAGATATTTTGAGAAATCTAAAGTCATTTTTCTAAAAATATTTTTTTTTTTACATTTCATAAGAATATTCATGTAATGTATGACAAATTTTTAGTCTACTTTCTCTTAATTTCTTTTAAACACATGTTATTCTTAGGTTTTTTTTTTCTTTCAAATTTAAATTTTTTGCATTAATTATTTATATCATTAAAGAGTGTGATTTGATTAACTATGTTTTGTTTTGATAAATTGAATGGATATTTGATATGAAGGTGCCTAAGGAAAACCCATATACTATAATAATAGATGAATTAGAGTGTATTTGGTAAAATTAGCTCAAAAGTTAGCTGAAAGCTAAAAAACTAGCTGATTTGATTGAAGGTGTTTGGTAAAACTTGTTGAGAATGATAAAATGATATACATGGACATCATTAATTATTAAACAATGATGAATGGGAGTGGTTGAGAGATAATCTTGTAATAAATTTTCAGCTAGTAACTGAAAATGAGAGTAAAAACTACCTCAAGTATCTTTTCAAGAAAAGCTAGTAGCTACATAATAAAGCTACCTTAACAAACACTGATAAAATGGTTTCAACTACTAATTTCAGCTTTCATCTAACTGAAATGTCTTACCAAACACACTCTTAATCATTGTATGATTGCATATAAATACAACTAGTTAGGTAGGTGAATTTTTCTATCAACATTCACATATTATCACACGAATTATCAGTTTGTTCAAGTAACCATTGTGCTATCTCAAAAGCACATTTATTGACCAATGAAGTTGGTTCAAGTGGTACATGTTTGATTCCCCTTAAGTAAGGTCTCGGGTTCGAGTCTTGTGGATGTAAAAAATTCTTACTGGGAGAGCTAGCCCCACTATGATGTAGATGTTTCTGACTTGAAAAATATTACTTTATGTGAAGAATACATGTGGTTTAAATAAAAAAAAAACATATTTATTGGAAGCAATAAGGTGTTGTTTTTACCTTGGAAGTGGCAAAACTGAATTCCCATCTACAAAGTAACACACTATATTATGGATAATTTCGCAAACTGGTGGTAGATGCAATTATGACTTCATATAGGAATAATATATTAGACAAAATTAATTATATGTTATGAATTAATTATGTATATCTTTCTAACTTCTAGATTTAGTTTGATTAGGCTATTCTGTTTTTCTAATCCAATATCACAGGCTTAGCAACAAAATGGAAATCTCCTTCCTAGTATTGGGGCCATAGTAAGTAAAATAGAATTATATTCCCTGCGTAAATTACTTACCAAGTACTTGATTGGAGATGAATTGGTAATTATCTTGATTACTTGCTCTAGTCTTTCTACTTTAGATTCAGAGTATCCCTGTGTTTGTTCTATAATCTGTAATGTATATGATTGTTTCGGACATTATTAGAAAAAAAAAAATGTTCTGACTAATAAGAGACATGTGGGGAGGTTGGTGAGTATTCAGTGCTACAGAGTGTACAGGCACATGGATGGGTTACCTTCCCAAGGACAACGCAAATAATGTAAGTTACAGCAAAACTAATTTTACATACGCCCATCCAGAAACACATCTAGTTTCACTTGGAACATGTCATATGTTGAAGAGTCTCATGTTAACCAAAGATAATGTCAAATAACATTATATAAGTCTTGGATAATATTCGGGTATGTTTAGTTGTGTGTTTGGCTTACGGTGAATCCACGTTTTAAACGTGAATCCGATAAATTAAACATACGTTTCATCTTATAAATTAATTTTTAAGGTTAAGTTAAACCTATTAAAAAGTTAAGATGGTATTAAAACTTATTTTAGATTCATTATTGAATACCCATTCATAGATGTTTTAGTCCTATAAACTCCAAACTCGAGATGTCCAGTTGTAAACGTGAGGGCATGAGAATGTGTGTTAGAGAATCTCACATTAATTAGGATAAGACCAAATATATGTATATAAACCTTAATTTTCTGTTGGGTTTGAGCTAGATCCGGTCTAAAATCTTAAATCATATAGATGGTGGGAAAAAAATAAGACTAATAGCGGTTGATTTAAAGATTATAATTATATACAAACACATGTATAATAAATCATGATATTATGTAAATTTTGTCCATTAATTTTTTAATCAATGTTTATTATTTTATATTTTACTCTTGTCTTGAAATTGAATCACTCAGTTTAGAGTAGTTAAATTTTGAGACTGCTTTGGAAACATATACATAAAAGATAAAACAATTCTGTTTTTTTTTCCTTTTAGGGTATGGGAGAAATGCAAGAAAAGGCAAAGCAATTAACAGTGAGGTATCAAAATAGGCAAGCAGTCAACAAGTCAAGAGGGCTTTCTGTTCTGCAATCGTCATATTAATGTTCATTGAAAAGCAAGGAGAAGTTTCTTCACAGCAGAATTCTAAGCTAGACGTGTTCAATTGGAAAATGACCTCACCTTTCTGAACAAGTATGGCCATTCATTCATCTGATACCAAAGCATGCAAATTTTTCACACTGGCCTACCAGAAATTAAAATTAAGATGAATGCATGAGAACACATGCAGATATCATCTAGACAATGGAGGCATTCTTTCATGCATCCACCATATAATTACATTAATCATTAATCTGATTCATGGCCCACACATTTAACACCTCTTTTTGAATTTTGAAGCTTAATAATAAAGTGATCACACACTCACCGAGTCCATATAAGAATTGCTCCATAAATATGTGAAATTTAAACTTGGTGTATATTAGTAGTGAGTTCCAGATAATAACTTGTTAATTTCTTGAGGGCTAATTCCTCTGTTTGTTACAAATCCAAAACTGAATCATTTTGAGGAATTCCTCGCCGGTGTTGTGAAATGCACCAAACAGGACCATGAAGAAGAGGAAGGTGATCAAGCTAAAACAACATTCACTTTCTTCATTGGGAATTATGGAAACATGCTTGAGAAACAACATAAAGACTTTGTTGATGTCATCTCTCTAAATTGCTCATTGTTTATCATTATCTCAACTTTCTAATTTTTTAAGTTCCACTAAATTGGGAATTATTTGTAAAATCCACAATTAGAATCTTTGTAGTTATTCGTTGTATAATTGGATTTAACATATTTACATTATTAATGTACACTATTATCCAATGATACGTTGCTACATTGATTTCTTTAAGTAATGTTTTGAGTTAGAGTTTTGTGGATGAAAAAAAAAATCCAGTGAAAAAACTAGCCCTACTATAATGTGGATGTTACATTACCTCCCGTGGAGGATACTTATGGTTCAAATAAAAAAAATATATGTTATCACATTATTTATTGAATTTAATAACATATAAGTTATCGTATTCATAAAATGACGTGAAAACACAAAATTAAAAAAAAAAAAAATATATATATATATATATATAATCACACTCTTAACATTTCTCACATTTTTTCCTATAATTTCTATACTAGTCCATCTTAAAACATTGTACAAGATACCATAAAACACGGTACTCCACTCACTATTTCAAATTGTTCCCCCCGAGAAAACCATCATGATGTAGTGGTATCATACTATCATGATGTTTAGTTTACAATGCTCAAGTTTTGACTCATTTGTCATCTTGAGAAAACCATGATTAGATGGTGTTTGGAAAAGACCCAAAGTATTTCTAGTTAAATAGTGATTTTAGGAAATTAAAAGTATTGTGTCCATATATATAGAATTTTGGTTGTATTGAAAGTCTCACGGGGCCTTCATAGTTTTCAAATATTTTTGGACAAAATGGCACGGGTCCATTGTGTCAGCACAATAAAGATAATGTGTGGACGTTTTCTATAGTTTAAATGTATTTTTTTGTTCTAACAGACTAACACAGAAGAGGAATTGACTTGACACAACCCTGTATCAAAATAACATGTGGCTACAAGCATCTTAATCAATTAACATACACGTTAGAGCGTGTTAATGTGGCAAAGGGACCCCATAAAGATAATGTAGCAATCTCCTCTGAAAAAGAATTGATAACAAATTGATATTCTATATGCTTCTTATAAAAATGAACATTTACATCAATGTTGACCTGAGAAAAAGCAAAGAAATTAATTAATATATGTAAGTTCCATTGAATATGGCAATGCAATCATAGGCAAATTTTGGTTCCTCTTTGTTGTATTCTAACAAGAAGCAGTGCTGGGAAAAAACTTCCTAATTCCTTTACATTATCTGTCAGGAACAACAAAACACCTGCAAAAGGAATGTGGTTGAATTTTTCAGTGCAAATTCAAAAGCAAAGGAAATTGATATTTGATATTTAGTACCACTTGGAACCAATGGAACAGGAAAAAAAAAAAAAAAAGAAAGAAAGAAGAAACTTTGTACACTGAAACAGACTCTGCTTTTTTTGCTATGCCTTTGTGCATTTCTGGTTCGGAGTCTTTCAAGCATTTCTTGCTCAGTGAATAACCTTCCTGGTGAGCTTAAGAACACTGTGCGGGGAATTGGAGGAGACCACAATCCACTTTGCTCATAATCAAAGCCAAATTGTGACTCATCATAGAACTTCTGCAGCAACCTATCAGAGACAGACTTTGGGACAAATTGAACTTGAACCTTTTGGGGAGAGGTTTCATGAGAAACAATGTTGGTTTTAGTTAGCATTTCACTTAGAGATATGAAAATGGTAAAAGAGAATTTGAACAATGCCAATGTGGTGCATGTGAGATAATGAAAATACAGGTTGGGAGTGATGTAGCATTTGAAAAAGGAGACAAATTTTATGAGGGGCTAATGATGCAGAAGGTGGGAACTTTGATAAGGACGTGTATGGCTGTATGCAATCATAGATAGGTCGTGAGCACCATAATATGAGATAATTGAGATTCTTGTTTGGTGTTTGAATGCCAAGTGTTTAGTTTGTTATATGAACCTGCATTTATTATATATGTGAGGATATGAGGATGACACTCTTTGGTGGTAATGGAGGAACACAAACTCAATTGTGCTCTGGCCCTACTTCATGGGTTATCCTAAAAGCCTTCTTTTCATTTGGGTTGTTGGTGAGCACACAAGCATGTGTGGATTTGAGGCTAATCATTTCAGGGACACCCCTTTTCCACCTATACTATATATCATATTTGAAATTTTGTGCATATCCAGGTGTAACTGTTTCAGTAATTTATAGATATGAATTAAGATGAAATTAAGTGTGTTTATTTATTGAATGAATTAAGAATGCACATGGGGTTTGATGGTTTGACCAAAATTCTGACAACCCCAGCCGGCAACTAGTCCATATTGTTTCCTTTCTTCTCTCATATATTCACTTTTTTTTTTCTATAAAATATTTGACAATACATGGTTTTCCTTTCCTGTGGGGGATGATATAAAATATTATGGGTTGCTATCTTTTCTCTTTCTTTATTCACTTCAGTTTAAAGGTCATGTCAGATTTTGTTTTTATCTTTTAGGTACAAAGGGGAAATGAACATGAGGAATATGCATCCTAAAACCTTACATGGAGAGAATTTTTGCATCATTTCACTAACTACCCGGGTGCCAATAATGATGGTTAAGCATGATGCCTCTCAAAGCTTTTCTATTTGGCAATTTGGGTTTGGGATTTCCCTCCCTTGGTCTCCAAAAATTTCAATGACAAAAGATAAAAAGAAGGGGATGAGGGAATGATGAAATGAATTTCTGTCAGCTACTTGAATGGATTTAAAGTAATTTTATCTTTGGGGGGGTGGGGGGGGGGGGGGGGGGTTGTTAATTAACAATGAATAAAAATTGAAAGGAGCTATGTAGTTTTTTAAATTTACAATGTGATTCTTGTAGATTAGGGTCTGAAAGAAAGATGTGCTTAGAGCTGCAAAAGGCATCTTAAAATAGTTAATTGGATTAATGCATGATTAAAATGATGATTTACATGAAATAGTACTATGGGTAAAAGGAATATTAATGAATACGATCATGTGGGAAAAGAGCAAAATATCAGTGCAATTAGACTTCTTTTTTTTTTTTTTATCTCGCATCTAGCTAAAGGCGCATATTTTGTGTAATCAGCATCCAAGATGAATAGGATGCCTGAGTTGCCAAATGAAGTTAACAATAACCAAAAAAAATGTAGGCTGGGATTATAGGTATAATATAACAACATGCCCCGTTTTTAAACCTAAGTAAAGAAGTTTTCAATTTTTAATTTTAAGTTATAATAATTTGTTTGGAGTTTTTAAAAATAAAAAACTTGAAAAACGTAACCCAATTAATACCATTGGACGGAGTACTTAAATAACTTGGAGAGAAAAATGATATTATGTGAGATCATTAGTGGAGTTTATTTAATAAAATTTTAAAATTATATGAGATCATTTTAAATTATAAAAACTAAGAAGTAAAAAAGAGTGATGGTATACAAGTAGCTTGGAGGTGCTCAGTTAGAGATGGCTTAAGGCGATAATTGGTGAGTGAATATCTATATCTACCAAAACCAAAACCAAAAACAATAACATAAAAATGTTTCTCTCTAGAGCTTTTTAGTCATGAAGTACTTTTACTTGACAACTGAGGTATTATGTTTATGTATTGCATACATCTGGAACCTATTTGAGGAGAGGGGAGGAAAGTATGAAGTTTTGGGTTTTCAAGTCACTAACATGCGGCCCAAAATATAGAAGCATGAACGCATAAATACATAAAGAAGAGTCTACGGGGAGTGTTGGGCTAATGGGCCTTATTTTCTACAAGCATTTCTCTTTGTGCTGCAAAGTTGCTTAGAGCACCCAATATGGTAATCTCAATGTGCTACGTAAGCTTGGAAAAATGGGCTTTCAGAATGATTACGGCCTGCAGTCCTAAGATACGCATTCGCCCATTAGGGGACATCTTTTTACATTTTTTTTCTTCAATTGAATAGACTAAGGCTAACGTCCTAATCCTATCATTTTTTTAGGGTTAACATCCTAATCCTATCCTAGTAACGTCCGCAAGAGAGAAATTCGCTCCATATGAATCTCTTACCCAATAAAATGTGTAACAATGTTGGGAGAATTTCTTAATCCCAACAAGGTTAATCAGGGACATTGGATCCAAAAATGATTGAAAGTGGGCCCAAATGGGTCAATAAATTACTAATTTAAAGATCTTTATCAACGTTTCTTTCATAATATATATTAATATATTATTTTTTGATGATTTTGTTATAGTACTCTTATATACTATAAAATCATTGACAAAATAATGTTGATATTTGAAGTCAAATAACTATGTATGAACTGAAAGTTAGTCATAATTATAAAACTTTCTGATAACAATAAAGAAATTGAATATATATATATATATTATTTAAGTGATATTAATTTAAAAATTATTTGTCAACTCAAGTGAAAACAATAAGGGAACTCAAATTTATTACGTAAAATATTTGTGCAAGGATACTCTCGTGTCTCTCTATCCTCTCAGAAAAGATTAACTATAGAATAATTACGGATTAGCTACTGCCTTTGTTTTCCTACTTATGAAAATGTGCAAACGAAAGATTCATTGAGGTCGAGATGCACCAAGTTGTTCGGTGATGGGATGAAATGGTTCTTCTAATGGTGGTTTCAAGTGATCTTAACAATTCTTATAATGGCAAAGATGTGGAAGCTTGCAAGAAAAACACTTCAGTGCTAATGTTAAAATGAAAGTGTACCTTGACCCTTAAAGAAGGGGTACTGGGAATGGAGGTATTCTAAACGGATGTGAGAGAGAGGCCTTTATGATATTAGTTAGCCCTTGAAAATTAATGTAATGAAATATAGTCTTTTTTAATAACAAAATTTTTTAATAGACCAATATGATCGATTATGAATACGCTATCATTAAAGGAGGGTGAAAAAGTTTCTTTAAAGTGAGTTTGTCTCTAAACTCTAAACTATGAAAATAAGCGATTATTCACTTTAATTTGAATCTCTGTAGATTAGGATTATGATGCGATTTAAAGAAAAAAAAAATCTTTGTACACCTCTAAAATGAGATATAGATGGAGGAAAGAAGAGAGAAAAATGTGAAGTGATGTGATGAGAAAGAAAAGAGATAAAAATAGAAGAGGGGTGAAAAATGAGCTATAAGAAAAAAATTTATGTGAGTATAACCTTTTTCACTTTTAAAAGAAACTCATTTAATTTTTATCTAGAAAGAGAGTTTACATCTAGGATTAATTATTTATGGGCATAAGCCTATTTTCCACTCTATACTAAAAAGTTAGCATTAATGTGTTAGCCTTTGTTTGATATCTATTTTTAGAGTTTGGAAAGCAAGTGTTCCGATGAATGAATCAGTCCCTTATTTGGTATCAATTTATATTTATAATTGAAAATGAAAGGAAAATGCCAGAAAGAAAAAAAAATTGTAATTTGCTTAGTATCAATTTAATTGCGAAAATGATGTGATCGACTTGGATTGATGAACATGTTATAAGCCTTATATTTAATTTTTGCATCCCTATCTAGCTAGTGGATTGGAATGTTCATGCATGAATCCGTTTAGTTCAATCCAAATCAATTTAGTCCCGTTCAAGCCATTACATCGAAGAGAAACACACAAAGTTAGATTATCTATCTTAGATAAAAAGAAGGACACAAAAATATGATAGTGCAAGATTTTAAATTCATAAACCCCTCACGTATAGGATGACAACTGGACCCAGATTTAATGGATATCTAGGAAAGTTACTCGTAATGGGTAGGGTAATTATCCGTCAAATGAGTTTATGTCCGGGTTGGGATAATTATCCACATTTTTTAATGGGTATAGGTACTACGATACCTAACCCTACTTATACTCGCACTTATATATAATATATATAATTAATTTAATTTTTATATATTTATATTACTAATTAATACCCTCTGTCCTATTTATAAGGACTTTTTTGGGTGGTCTTGGTCCTTTTTATAAGAATCTTTTCATATTGACTCTTGCATTAATTATTTCTTTACAAAAATATCACATTAGTAGAGGTAGGTGAGTAATTAATCAGTAGAGAGAGTATGGCACAATGAGGTAATTAAATAGAAAGAGAAAGGTAATGTGTGTCAATAAATTCAAGGATAATTTAGGAAATATGATACACATTCATGACATTTATTGTAACCAACTTCCTTAATCCATGTGGAGTAGTTATTTAAAGGTTCTTATAATTAGGACTGGAGGGAGTATATTAATTAATTAATATTTTTTATAAGAAATTAATTAATATTAATATATTTTATAAAAAAAGTAATACTCCCTCCGTCCCTATTTATAATACCCCTTCTAGAAGAATTGGATGTCCCTTAATATAAGACCCTTTGCAGATTTTTAGGTAAATTAATTATTTTTTTCATATTTGCCCTTCATTAATATTCAACTATTTTTATTCCTCATATATTGATGAGTGTGAATAATTAATGAAGTTTTAAACATATGCTCAACTACCCCATTGGAAAGTGAACTTTTGAGTCTTTCATAATGTCACCATTAATGTTTCTAAAATATAGTGACTTTTAAATAGGGGTATATTTGGAATGCTATTATGTTTTTTAAAAGACCAATACATTAACCAACTTTTCTTAAACTCTGTGAAACGATTAAGAGGGTCTTATAATAAGGGACGGAGGGAGTATATATTATTAATTTAATTAATTCAAATGTTATAATTCTGTAACCCTAAATATTAAGGTAGCAAAACTTATGAATTTATAGTTATGAAAATTATTGTAATATTTACTTAATGCTTAAACATACATTTTATGCATTGTGTTTAAGAACTTTATTGTATTTATTTTAATTTAGTGAATTAGTTACGTTTTAAGATTAAATTAGGATGATTCGTGAATTATTTTTCCTTTGTGTTGGAATTATTTTTAAATTGATTTATTATTTTATGATTGACGAAAGTGCGGGTAATGTGTATGGGTACGAGAACTTAAGTACCCCAACGGGTAAGGGTACATGTATTAGAAATGTTATCCATGCGAGCATGGGTATGTGGGTATGATGGCTACTATAATATCATGCTGAGACCCTATCCATTATCATTCATATTCACTGTGTTTTTTATAAGACATTCTAGCAGGATGAAAGCTAAATTTGAGAGCTGAAACTATTTCATTAGTGTTTAATAAGGTAATTTGTATACATAGCTATATATTAGCTTTTTTTGAAAAGCTACTTGAGGTAGCTTTTTAAAAAAGAGTTTAATATATATGCATTGTCAGTATAAAGAAGTTCTACACAGACATCCAATAGTGTGTCGCCACATCATTCATTGAATTTAATAACACATGAGGCGTCACATTCATTAAATAATGTGGTAACACACCATTGGATGTCTGTGTAAAACTTATTTTTTACACTGACAATGTATATTAATTAAATCCTTTTTAAAAAGCTCCATTTTTCAGCTATTAATTGAAAATTTATTACAACTTTATCCCTCACAACCCTCACTCATCATTATTTAATAATTAATTATGTCTTTATGTGTCATTTTACCATTTCCAGCCAGTTTTGCCAAATATTTTCAATCAAATTACTCCATCCGTCTCATTTAACTTGACTTTTAAGGTTGTGACACGAGAATTAATGAATGTCATTAATATTCTAGGTTTTATAAAAATTATAAACTAATTCCCCATTACACTCTTTATCTCTCGTATTAAAAACACGTCATTCAAGAAATACACATTAATTAATTGATAATGATGGAATTGAAAAAAGTCATTTAATAGTGTATTGATATTATAAAACGATAATTAAATTGGGACAAAAAAATTGCTAAAACGTCAAATAAAATGGAAAAGAGAGAGTGGTTATTTTTTCAGCTTTTAGAGTGTGTTTGGTAAGTCATTTCAGCTACCTGAAAGCTGAAATTAGTAGCTGAAACCATTTCAGCTGTGTTTGGTAAGGTGACTTTTTTGGGTAGCTACTAGCTTTTCTTAAAAAGGTACTTAAGGTAGTTTTTTTAAAAAAACTCCAATTTTCAGTTACTGGATAAAAATTAATTACAAGTTTATCCCTCACCACCCTCACTTATCGCTTATAAAAAAACCACTTACACTTATCATTATTTAATAATTAATTATGTCCTTATATATCATTTTATCATTTTCAGCTTGTTTATCAAACACATTCAATCAAATCAGCTAACTTTTTGGCTTTCAACTGACTTTAAACTTTCAACTTTTAACTAAATTTAAACTTTCAGTTAACTTTTCAGTTAATTTTACCGCTCTTAATTAACTTTCAACTTTCAGCTGGCTTCTTAAGCAGGTTTAGGCTATTTCAAAGTTTCAAATCCGTTAGTACAAATGGTAATTTTATGGGGAAAAAATAGTATTAATAGTAGTATTTGTCAGTTTTCTTTTGCCGAAAATCAAACGAAATCAATCCTTGAAACCAAATGGTCATTGATTGGCATTTAATTAAATCGGTAAATTTAATATATAGTTCTAGAAGCTAAAAAGTCAGCGAAGAAGAGATGGGAGGGTCCACATAAAATATCTTGAAAGTAACATGGTGCAAGCTGTTCAAATGGACGGCCAAGTTATGCTAATTACAACCCACGTTGGGACAGACACTCACTCACAACAGACTCACCCCTACCAACCCTCCCTCCCTATCCCTTTTTATTCCCCATCCTGTCCCCCTTCTACTTTCCTTTTCTATTTTTCTACTAACAAAAAAAAAACTAAAAATAAAGAAAATCTTAAAATAAGAAAGAAAAAAAAATGAGGATATCTTTTTCTCGTGGCGCACGAAGAACGTGTCAAACGGGGCAGCTGTAGGCACCACCACTTGTTCAACTTGTGGTCCCACACCACGGCGCCGTGAACCGCCGCCGGTCGTCAAGCATCCCCTGCCGGAACACCGTGGAGCATTCCGGCAGCTCCCCGAGGTCAGCGAAGAGCGACTCATCCTCTTCCCTCATGGGCATGAACATGGACGCCACGTCAGCATCGTATCCCGCCATAATGGGGCTTTCGAGGACGGCAGACGACGTCGTTTCCATCTCCCCCAACCACCCTAACAGCTCTTCCCCTCCTCCACCTAGCTGATCCCCAAACTTCTCCTCCTCCTCTTCCTCCTCCGGTTCGACCGGTTCAGGTTCAGGTTCGGGCTTCTTGGTTGTTATGGCGGGTCTGGAGTGATGGTTTCTGGAAACTGGCCATGGGTGGTTATGTTCGGAAGAGTAGGTTACGACGAGCATAGTGGGGTCCACGCGGCTCCTCTCCACTTGTTTCCTTGCCGGACAACCTTTGGAACTGCTACATCTGTAGTAACCTCTGTGTCCCAACCCCAACATCATCATTAATTTTCATTTCACAAACAAAACAAAAACAAACATGATTCATTAATTCATATATATAAATAAATTAATACCTGGGATAAGGAGAACCTTTGATGGGTTTCTGGCCGTACTTTCTCCATGCCCATGAATCGGAAGGTGGGGTATTGTTCTCTCCTTTTAGGCTTGACCCTTCTGTCTCCTTGATTGGGATTTGCACCACCCTTTTCTGTATGGCTCGCCTGCTTAATTTAACAAATCCCATTTAATTAATTACCCTTTTCAATTCAGTTAATTCACATTCACATATATACCTTAATTAATTTTAGTAACATTTTAGTGAATCAAAAAATTAACAACTCAAGATCAGCTTAATTAATTAGTAGGGTTAATTAATTAATTCCTCTTATTAAAAAGTTTCAATTTTCAACTAAATGTAATTGGTTAACTAACCTTCTCTTAGCTGAAGAAGTGGGGGAAGTGACCAAGCCTTCGATGTTAAACGCTGTGGAAGAAGGAGGGGAATCAGCAATGTTTTCTTGAGCTATGTCAGTGTCGTCTTGTTCATTCATATATCGGTTGCTGAATTTAGTACTCTCCATTTCTTCAGATTTGAAGCTAGCTAGCTGGTGATTAACTGTATAGTGTGATCTCAATTACCCCTTGATCCCACTAGAAGCTAGGTGGGTGATATATGTCGATGGCGATGACTGTGGCTAGCTATGATCTAAGCATGAAGAAGGGTTAGATTGCACAACATAGAAGGCAAATTAAGACAATTAAGAAAGGGGGGAGGGAGGTGAGAGAATGGGGAAAATGGCCTTTAAAATGGGGGTTCATGTTGACAGATTGGCTACGCTAGCTCTATGGTCTTTGTTTATTAGAGGACGTGCGAGCAAATACCTCATCCTATAGAACCTCACACTAATTTATATCAATATGTTTATGTCATTGGAAAGCAACCCTATCTTTCTTTACTCGTTATTTTATCCCTTAAGGATAAGCACATTGATTAGTTGAATATAATGAAGGGAACTAAGTCTACCTCTTTTTGTCGTATCTGCCCACCTTTTCCCCACAAACTTAATTAATCCTCTTTTGCTAGCTTTGTGTTTGTTTATTACATATACTATATATAATTTTTGGATCTCTGGATTAATTAATTCTTAAATTTAACTTGCAATAATTCTTTTATATTTGAATATAATATATATTTATAAACACAACCAATTAAACATTTTTTGGTGAAGCAAGATAGAAAAGGAAAAAAATTGAAAAAAATTAAAATTACATTATGATAATTTAATTTTAATAATTTCATATATATTAATTATTTTAAATATGTTTGTAGTGTGAACCTAATGGAGGTTCAAATGAGATAATCATTGTCTTCTAATGTTTCCACGATGGTGATGGTGGTCCAACAGATGGAGGTAGACGCTCAACGTTGAAGACAATGGCAATTTAAGCAAGGTTTCAATATATATATGGCAATGTGCCTATATAGTTTGTATGAGGGTATTTATGAGGTCGAGGATTGCATGGATTAATTCCATCCCCAAGGTGGTTGGGTGGGTTTAGTCTCATCACTAAGAGTAGCATGGCCAAGTTGCCATATAGTACTAGTCCAAGAATGGAGACAATTTTATGAATCTTAATTTGTGCCTGTGTTCCAGGCTTAACTCACCATACCTTGGAAATATATGTTATATACAACCGGGTTGGTTGATTGATCGAGCTAGCTTGTTATACGTACTGACAGTCATGGTGAATATGACCAGATATATATTTTAGTCAGACAAAGGTTGGATAACCGTCCTCAGATAAATTTAACTAAATAGTCAGATTCAGGTAGGATCTCGAAACAGAATTCATCCAAGAATTAGTCATTTAACTAGGTTGTAACAGTGTGTTATAAAAAAATTAAAGACTAGGTTGTAATATTAGTGGATGGAATGGTGCATCCATATGCATGAGATTATTAATTTGCCATTCTATGTCGCTAGTTATAAACAAGGTAAATTTTAGCAGTACTGTTTGTGGTTTTGTGTTAGTGCGCTCCTTTTTTTTTCTAGTTTTTATTTATTTTTATTTTATTATTATATTCATTTTTATTTATTTTTTTTATTGAATAAAAATATAGATTAAGAAATACAATAAATGATCACATGAAATTTGTGTTAACCATTTCTATCAACACGAGGTTAATTGTATGTCCAGAAACGGTGAACATATTTTTAACTGAGGTTAATGGTGTATCTATTGGCCGTTAACAGAACAGGATATTTGGTTAATTGAATTTGCGAGGTTAATTGCATATCCACAAACGGTTAATGAAATAGTAAATTTGGTAATTGCATCAACATATAACAATGCTCACATGAAATTTATGTTAACCATACCCTTCGTGAAATGCAATATTATAAACATGAGGTTAATTGTGTGTCTATTAAGGGTTATGAAATAATAAATTTGGTTATTTGCATCAGAATGAAACAATGATTGTTAACATGAGGTTAATTGTGTGTTCAGAAACGGTAAATGAAATAGTATATTTGGTTATTAATATCAAAATAAAATAATGACGATAAAAAAATTTATGCCAACCCTTCCAAAAATACACATTTATTATATTTCTTAATCTATATTTTAATTTAATAAGACAAATAAATAAAAATAAATATAATAATAAAATAAAAAAAATAAAAAAATAAAAAACAAAAAAAAGGGAAATCGGGCGCTGCCACATGTAAGGTGTACCACAAATAAGGTGTACCACTATTTGTGATATAAGCCTACTCTAAATTTTAACAAAAAAAAAAAGTGATTAAAAGGATGACATATATGCAGTTCCACACCGCACGTTCATAGGCTATATAAAAAAAGGTGCGTAAAGTAGGGAAGAATAGGACTTGTTTCCTTTCCAATATATAAAGCCTACTTTGATATGGTTCCTATATTGAGTTTAAGGTAATTAAACTAACGAGAACCTTATCCGTTGTAGAGATAATAATAATAGAATTAACTCTATTAAGAATTGAGTACCATTATCATAGACAATCACGTTAGTATCATATCGTATCTACTTGCATTTTAATTATTACATATTGACAATTCCGTTATTTATTAATGCGTATTATATGAAAACACTGAATAATTCCCATCTTAACTTCATTTTTTTAAGATATAAGCATTTATTATTTTAATTAAATAGTAAATATGTCTTGAACCATTAAAAAATCAAGTTGAACGTAGTTATAATTACCTCATGATACACACATGCATATGTGAATATATATTTACACATAGATTTAATTTCATTTCATATTAATTAGTACTCATGAGTTTTGTCAAAAAGTATAGTCCAAAAACTTGTTAGGAATTAATGAATTATCCACCTTAATCCTATGATCTATGAGGTTTTTTCTAAACCACAAAGGGCAAAATTGTAGGCACTTACAACATTTGCTTAATTAGGAACAAGATATATGCCAATATTGTTAATTAAAAGGAAAAAACTTCGATGAATTAACAATTTAACATAGATAAAAGTTTTAAGGAAACTCATACAAATGTTAATATAGCTAGAATGAATTATTTCAGTTTTACAGTAAAAGATAAAATGAGAATTTCTCTATTAAAACATTTTTTTAGAAAATAATAAACCGAGACACTTTTTTTTTGCTAAGCATGGATAAATTAATTAAATGGGAGTACAAGGGATACTCTAACCCATAATACAAAAAGGTAAAAAAAAAAAAAACACACCAAAATATACTAAACACCTAACCGTGTACAAACTACACCAATACAAAATTGACAAAGCTAAGTAAAAAAAAGACAACACCTAAATAAAGCATGAACAATTAATTTAACATAATGTGGTCACCAATTTGAATTATCGAGACACTTTGAACCTTGTCTGATAAGTAATTAAGTAAATAACTCAAATTTCAGTGCTCTAATTAAGCAAACAATATTATAAACTTGGAATGATTAGAGGTCCTCTTTTTTTGGTAAAATGGAGGGGAAACCCCGAAAACTACAGCAAGGCTTTACGCCTGAAAGCTACACCAACTAAATCATCTCTAAGGATTGAGATTAACTCATTGAAGGGGAGGAAATATCATGGAAACCAATAGAAAAACTAAAAGCAAAAGAAGCCATCCAGTCCGCTGCTCTGTTAGACTCCCTAAAATTATGAGATAAATGGATATCCCAAATACCATTCATCAACTGATGGATTTCTGAGATGATTGCAAAACAGGGATGAGTTGAGGAGCATCCATCCTTAACAAGAGAGACTGTTGTCAAAGAGTCTACTTCAATCCAAAGCTTGGAGATATTCATAGATTTGGCCTTTTGAAGTGCTGAAAGAATCCCCCATAATTCATCCATAGTTATGGTTATTGCTCCAATGTTCCTTACAAAACCACCCAGCCACTGCCCTGATGAATCTCTAAGTAGACCTCCACAAGCTGCTATGTTTCCCGCCTTAACCGAACCATCAACATTTCACTTTACATAAGGGTAACTGAGGAAGTTCCAAGCTACTAGGGACGGAGAGGGAGCTGGATTATGAATTTTATCTACCACCTTGACATTGAGGTGTTCATTAAATTCAGTAGCTCAATTGAAGACAGTAAAGAGGATCTGATTTGCAGTTGCAATTTTTCCATTAAATACCCGATCATTCCTAGCATACTAGAGAGTGGATAAAGCAACTGTGAACATTGTGGGCCAAGGAATACCTTTAATAGCCTCTGATGGGTTGGAGATGTTTCTATATATCCAATCAAGGATATCATAGTTGAAAAAAATTGAGATCCAATTGATGGACACCTAAAAAGTTCTAGAGAGTTTTCGCAATTGATGGAATATTTCAGTTTTACTATAAAAGATAAAATGAGAATTTCTCTATTAAAACATTAATTTTAGAAAATAATAAACTGAGACACGTTCAACCTTTGTATATATGATAAGTAGATAGCTCAATTTCAGTGCCCTAATTAAGCTGACAATTTATAATAAACTTTAATGATTAGAGGTCTTCTTCAATACTCGTTAACACTTTTTTTATTTGCTCCATCAAGTTTCTCAAAACCATGCTAACCATTGCCATGCAACATCAACAAGTCTTATTCCAACCACTACACCATTGCCACCTTAAATTTAACTTTATGCATAACTTTGTCCAAATGAATTGTTGCTTCGATCAACATTTAGTAACAAGACCAAAATGGATTAAGATTCCCAATCGATACCTTTCTCCTTCTTTTTTTTCAAAATCCCAAAAAAATATATTAATGACATGGAGGAGGACGGGCCGGGGGAGAGGAGGAAGAAGGTAAAAACGTTAGTGTTAACATATTTTTTCCTTAATTGAATTACATAGACCCTAGATTGGTGTTGTTGCTTTGAGTAATTTAATACACACCCCAAATATGGGGTGCCTAGTGAGAGGAGGGAGATAGAAATAAAGAAGAGATAAAAGAGAGAAAATGAAAGATAAAACTGATTAGTGATGTCATAAAAAAATAAAAAAGAGAAAGGAAAATAATGAGATTTGAAGAGAGATGTGAGAGAGTGGACTGTGAAAAAAAATTAGAATTATATATTACTTTTAAACAAGCAATCTTTCTTATATGTACCATGAAACCAACCACTCTTTGATATTTTGTGTAATTTAAAAACATATAAAGCAAAACATAGGATTAAAAAGTAAAGAGATATCAAATTCATAGGGTTAAATATATGTTTTTATTCCCTGAAATATAGTCGAGATTTGGTTTTAGTTCTTGCAATTTAAAACCGGTGGTTTTGGTCCTTCAAAAATTGAAAATACACCAATTTAGTCCTTATTGCATAGTTTTGCTATAGTTTTTACTACCAATTAGCTACAAATTTTTATCGATAAGGACTAAATTAATGTATTTTCAATTTTTGAAGGACCAAAACCATCGATTTTAAATTGTAGGGACTAAAACCAAATCTCGACTATATTTCAGATGCTAAAAACATATTTAACCCATAAAAAATTTACAACAGCATATTGTACAACTAATATTTCTCAAAAGTAAATATATTTTATTTTGGGTAAAATGTGTTTTTCGTCCCTGTATTTTCTATCAACTTTGGTCTTCATCCCCAACTTTAAATACCTTTATTTTATATTCTCATACTTTTAAAACACTTTAATCGTAGTTCCTAACGTTAATTAACTTAAGTAGTTGAACTGTTTAATAGACTTTCATATTACTAGCTAGCTCCTTAGTGTTGGGTTCCATGTGGATGTAAAATCTATTTTTTATACAATTGATTTCAATAGCAACTTAACCTAATTAGTTAATTAGAGATTATGATTAATGTGTTTTAAAAATATATAAAGATATAAAATAAAAAATTTAACAATTTGGGGAAAATATACTAAAATTGATAAAAAAATTACAGAAAAGAAAAACATATTACACACTCTTTTATTTTTCTAAAAATTAAAGAAAAACAAAAACGCAAGAAAATTTGTTCCATTTCGTTTTAGGTGCATATCGAACATATCTTCGTATTATTATAGGTATATATAACACAAAATTACTTATTAATTATTTAACAAAATAGGGAAAGAAAAACAAAACAAAAAAACAAAACAAAACAAAACTGACCTAAACAACGGTCACCACACCCCAAATTAAATTGTTTAAAGTATCCCTTTAAATATTGATGATTATATGATCACATTTATTTTGGATCTATTATAGAGAAAGGGTAGCTTTCGAAAAGATTAAATAACAATTTTATAATCGTCATGACGCATTCAGATCCCATTATTGACTGAGTCACTTATGGCCATGGATCTGTCACTCTCTAAGGGGAAAAGGATTGGACGTACCTATTGGTTAATATGTTACATACAAAATATCAAAGTCCAGAAAACAAATCAATTTTCTAAGGTTCCTAAAAGCGTGAAGCAATGCAACAACTGTTTTTTTATATTATCGATCATTTATAATCCCCACCAGCAACCCAAATTTTATATTGCGAAGCTCGTTCAATCCATTTTTCTTTATTATACTTCGTCAGAAAAAATAATAACTATCTCAATCTAAAAAAAAAATAATTAAAAAATAACGTATTCGTTAGGTTTCTTGTTCCCCAATTTTTGACTCCCTTTCCTTACGGCATCAATGATGCCTATTATTCTTTCCAAAAAAGAAAAACGTATTCGTTCTTGTGTATTTTCGTTTTTGTTTATTTTACGGAAGATTTTTAAAGAACCAAAATCTTTTTACAAAAATATATAATTAACATGATTATTCTGTATCCTTATTATTTTATTCTATACAACAATTTTCCTTAAATATTTCAATCATAATTCTAACTATTTTCCTAACTGCATTCCATCACTTTTATTTTATTTCGCTCATATGAAGCCACTGCCACACTTTACAAGAAACTGAAGTTTCCTCATCTTTTTCCGTTTCATATTTTTAAGTTATTTCAATAGTAAAATATTATGTACTATTAAAATTTAAAGTTAGATTTTATTAAATAATAATGTAAATTAAAAAATAATAATGTGCTATTAAAATATTATCAAATAATAATGTAAATTAGATTTTAATAGAAAATATAATATATTATTGTAATTTAAAATTTAATAATTATCCAAAATTATTTTAATTAATTTTTATATATAAAAATATATTTTTATTTATGTATTACACGGGTTAATGTACAAGTTAATTATATATTAATATAATGTTAAAAATGAAAAAAAAACACTATGCATACATTAAAATTCACAAAATTTTTACTGCATTTTTTTATTAAATTAACCATATAGAATTTTTAATCGAAACGCATTTTTACATTAAACTAAAACTACGTATATATTATATAAAATTAAAGAAAAAAATGTTCAGCATATTAAAAAGTAAAGCATTTTAATTCACTAATTAAATAAATTTCTATAAAATTTAATTAATAATTGACTTATAATCTTGTTTGGATTGGATCACACTTTGTACCTTTTTCAATGTTTTAAAAATCGAACCGGTAATTGAACCGATGAAGGCACTGGTTCACGATTCAATGGTTCAATCGTGGTCGAACCGGTATTAATTAAATATATATTTTAAATATTTATAATATTTTAATTAATAAAATAATATAAAATTATAAGAAATTAAGATATATGAGGTTATAAACTTGTTTAAACAACCTTATTATAAGGTTTATAAAACAAAAAAAATAAAAATAATTGATAAAATAATAAATATCTATGTGTAATTCTCAAACATATGTTTTTATTTATCTTAAAAGTATTTTAAATTAAAAAAAAAATAAAAAAAAAAAATTTTTATGAAAGACCGGTTCAATCGATTTTTTTACCGGTTGACCGGTTTTTGCAGCACCGGTTCACTGGTTTATTTGGACCGGACACATGACCGATTCACCGGTTTACCGGTCGGACCGGTCGGACCGGCCGGTCCTGTCCGGTTTTCAGAACTATGACCTTTTTAATATATCTCTCTTTGCTTAGAAAAAAATAATTTACTTATAACTAATCATGAATATTTTTTTGTGTAAACCACATGTATCCCCTGTTACCAGGGTCAATCCTGTTCGGGACTTAGTCACAGTTAAGACTTCCCACCCCTTCCGAAGAATATGTTTAGTAGGGATCGAACCCGAAAACTCTTCCCACAATCCCAGCCTGCATTGTCAACTGAGCTACAACTCTTTGGTATAACTAATCATGAATATGAATGGGAAAAAAATTGCTAGATCGAATTAGAAAATTTTATTCACACATTTCGCTTTTTTTTATACGGCATAATTAATTATAAATTACATGGGAATCATAACATCTCACTTCCACACACCAAACATTTCAGCAAAAAAAAAAAAAAAAAGATAAACCGAACTTTTTTTGTCCTTTTCCCTATCATATAGTAGTAATACTATAAGCTAAACTTTGACAAAACTTGTTTGATTATTTCCACGGCTCAATTTCCATGGGATGGTTATTTCATTTTCCCTTTTATTGACACTATAAATCTATAATACTACGTATACAAATCGATGATATGCATCCAACTTGTGTCTATGTTAGAGTTTTCAAAGAATAATGTTAATTTGATGATCCCAATGTCCACTAACGCGCCAACAAACCAATGGAATGTAATCCACGTGCCTTGTAGAAATCATGTTCCATGTACGTGTTAGTCGCATTAAATTTGAAGATTTTTTCCAGCGATATAATTAACTCGTTATATATGCAGTTTTTTAATCAACACGTTAATGTGGATAATAGTGTTTATGGAATCTAATCTCAAAAACCTGACATCAAAATTTAAATTCCAAAATTTCATATTAAAATATTCCATGCTAAATATTTTTGTCCTTTTACGAAGTACTTCATGACCTGGCATTTTTTTTTTGTAAGGTTTACTTTTTTTGGTAAGGCTTCATGACCTGGTATGTGTGGATACAGAAACAAAGTTCTAATTAAAACCGCTTAAATACAATTTGAATTCAGATCAAGTAGCCCTAAAAAAATGTTTGGTGTGACATGAGGTACGGCTCTATGACCTATATATGCAATTTTAGAATAGAGAATCAATGATGCATACACAAACTTTCCTGTAATTCCCCTCACACATTCTCATACAAGTTATTGATTCTGTATTATATTCTTATATCATCTTATTATGTAAAAATTTTACATTTCTCTCTTTATTAATTGATATTAAATTGGTGAAGTTTTATTAATATTTATAAAAAAAAAACACAATTTTTTTTATAATATATGATTATGTAAAAATCTAATATAAAAGGATCCATTCCCTGTGACATTATTTTTTCATTAGACTAAAAAAATTGTTGTATCCTTTAAAGGTTTTAATTTATTTTTAATCATTTGCCATTTTAGAAAATAAAGAAGACACTATTTGTAATTTATTTTTGTGCTTTTCTTATTTCTACTAAGTGAAATGAAATCAAAGAAGATTAAAGAGTACGAGAGAGTAATATAGTTAAACAAGTATGTCGCTTTTTTTTTTTTTGGTCAACAGTATGTCGCTTCAAGACAAATGAAATACAAACACAACACGAGAACAGGGCCCGAGAGCTACTATCAAGGGGCCATTACGGTGAGAAAAACAATGGCCCTATTAAAGTCAGTAAGTCAAGTAGGTGGGCCTATGAAGTGGAACAGAGGCCCAATACATCCACAAGGCCGGATATGGCAGGCTTTTTGCATGTGTAATAATTTTAGGCAATAGTTCGCAGTTTAGCCCATCTCCCATATTGGACCAAAAAAAAGAAAAGCCCATCTCCCATATTATATGGTATTAAGTATTAACATGATGGGTATAGCCATATGTATGAAGACTTTTGAAGAGCCTTTTTTAAATAAGAACGCGAAACTTGGACATTTTAAAAAATATGCACGAAGGAGTTTATGTATGTCTAAATTGATGTTTGCAATCTCAAACTTATATTTCTAAACAAAAAATACTTTTCAAGTGTTTAGATTTTTATTGAAAATTGTGTTTGTGTATAATTTTTTATCTTGAATTCACATTTAGACCAAGCTAATTTTATAGCTTTTACAAACTATAATCCAATCACACAATAAGTCCAAAACACACCATACCGCAAACATAATCTAAAACTGATAGTAACTCTATATTCTAGTATTATTTTCTTTAATAATTAACCTATACCCATTAAATTGAAAAAAAAAAAGAAAAATTAGGGTGTGTTTGATTCAATTTTATTTCTTAATTCTTTAAAACTGTTTCTGAAAACTGTTTTTTACAAATGAAATTATTTATTTACACATTTTCTATCACAAAAATAGAAAAACTAAAATACCTTTTTCAAACACATCTCATATTATAGTTTCAAGGTTTTAGTTTTTAAAAAGCGGAAAGGGTATGTTTATTTACAGTTTTTAAAAACTATTTTCTGTTTTTAAAAATAAAAAATTGAAAAATTTATTTGACAGACAAGTTTTAAAAACAATTTTTAAAAGTGTAATTTTTTTAATTTTTATATTTAAAAACTAAAACTCAAACTAATTTGAGATATTTTTGAAAAATGTATTTTAGTTTTTCTATTTTGTGATGAAAAATGTGTAAATAAATCATTTCATTTATAAAATAATAAAGACAATTTTCAAAAATTAAAAAACAAAATTGAATCAAACACATCGTACAGTTTTCAAAATTGTTTTTAAAAATTATCTACAAAATAAGTTTTTCAATTTTATTTTTCTTAAAACAAAAAAATAGTTTTTTAAAAATTATAAACAAACAAGCCCTTATGTTTGATTCTATTTTGTTTTTCAATTTTTCAAAACTGTATTATAAAACAATTTTTAAGAACTATTTTTCACAAATGAAATAATTTTATTTACATCATTGCTACTGTAAAAATAAAAAAATTAAAAAATAGGTTTTTAAAATGTCCCATAATAATTTTAGAATTTTAATTTTAAAAACAAAAAAATTACATTTTTCAAATTATTTAAAAAATTTATCTATGAGATAAATTTTTCATTTTTCTATTTTTATAAATAGAAAACTGTTTTTAAAATTTGTAAACAAACATAACCATCTACAACAATTTTAAAACTTTCACATGGTAACTATAATGATGGATAGTATACAATAAGATATTGATTTAATGTTTAAATTTTATTCATATCCAGTTGCCTAAACTAAAAGAACAAAAAAAGCAACATACAAAACGGATTAAATCGTAGGGGGTGTTCGCGGTTCGATTTGAATCGGTTTTAAGGAAAAAAAACATCTAATCCGATCAGTGTGGTTTTATCATTTTATCATTCGATCAGTTTTAATATTTTTTCAAATCCAGTCCAATTTAAACAGGATTAGATTGGGTCGACTTACGATTTTTTAAAGAGGCAATAAATATTAGATTAAAGTGATAAAACTATTAAATAATAGTAAACATTTTTTATTGGGACATATATTTATCAAAATAAATATAAAATTATATAAAAAAAGACATGAGTCATGAAAACTGATTTAAAACTAGTTTTAAATTAATATATTTATAGAAATATTAACATGATATTAAATAATAAAATTATAAAAAGTATATTAGTATAAGTAATTTTATAAATATACATGTATACAAATATAAATATACGATTATTTTATAAATAGTAATATATATATATATAAGTTTGGTTTGGATTGGATTAGATCGGTTTTCAATATAGGATCTGAAAACCAATCCAATAAAATAATTTTGATTTTTGCGGTTTTTGATTTTTTAGATTTCAGTTTGATTCAATTTTCGGTTTTTCGATTCGATTTATGCGGTTTGCATTAGAAGCTTTGAAAAAATTATAAATGGAGTAAGCAATTTTGAAGCTTTGAATGAGATTATTAATAATGGTAGAGAGAGAAGGGATGGTGCTTTGGTGAGGAAGAGAGAAATAAATTTAGATTTTTAATAATAAAAAAGAGATATTATGGGAAATAAAAAAGAGAAGGATGTGCAAGATTAAATAATTCTTAGGTAAAAATTAATTCCCTAATATTGTAATTTGCGTACACTTTTTTTATTATTTAGATGATAAAAAAACTCCCAAAAAAAACCCTAATACAACATCTTTCTCTCAAAACCTCTCACAGCAACGTCGCCTCCAGCCCCCTTGGGGGCCTTTCCCCTCTCAGGAAAGGGTTCTCTCTCTACTGAGAGTTTTTTCCTCTCCTTCCCCCATTCCCTTTTTCTCCTTCCTCTATCTCCACCTCCACCTCCACCTCCACCTCAACCCCAACCTCCACCCCTCGTGCCCCCCTCCTCTCCTACAACGCCACCTCTAGCCTCTAGGCCACCCCTTCCACTCCCTCTACTTTTCTTCCCTTCCCGCATCCATCCACTGTCACCCTTTTTAGCTCACCCACCTTTCCCCCTATCACTATAAGGCCCTACCGACAGATCTCAATGTCTAGCTCTAACATATGGCAACAAAGTTTGCCTCCAGTGATTCGGTGGCCTTTTGCATCCCGCAATTGGCGATTTGGGATTTGCTGGTTTGATTTATTTTCTACTTTTACTTGTTCTATTTTATTTTTTTATTTCATGTTAGTCTTGATTGTATGTTTTTGGAGCGACGAGCACAGGGGCGAAGCCAGAATGTTAGGTCAAGGGGGCCAAATATAAAATATTTTGATTTAAAAAAAACCTAGCAGATTGAAGCGTGAGTCTGAATATAAATATTACTGCTAAATAAATAAAGTTATTAAAAAAAGATAAGATGGTTATATAAAATAAAATAAAAGAAAAAATAGATAAATTTAAAATAACTAAAAAAGTTAGACTATAGAAGATCTCTACGTACCTTCAGAGCCCTAACTACTTACTTTTAATTACTTTTCAATTAGATTGGGCTCACACACATTGTATATTTATTTTTTGGGTTAAATATGTTTTTAGTCTCTGTAATTTAAAACTGGTGGTTTTGGTCCTTCAAAAATTGAAAACATACCAATCTTATTTGCTACAAATTAACTTTGCTATGAATTTTTATCGTTAAGGACTAAAAAAAGATATTTTCACTTTTTGAGGGACCAAATCCACCAGTTTTAAATTATAGGTATTAAAACCAAATCTCGACTAAATTTCAGGAACTAAAAAATATTTAGCCCTTATTTTTAATAGGATTTTATTATATAAAATTAGCCAAATATATTTATATGTATAAATTAAAAAAATAAAAAGTTGAGGGGGGCCATGGCCCCCCTTTGCCCCAACATCCCTCCGCCCCTGGACGAGCATGTTGTGTGTTTTGTATTGTTCATTCCTTGTAGCATTACAGTATCACTCCTTGAATTCGTTGTAAGTGTCATTTGGTTGATTTTAATCTAACCATCTTCGGAAAAAAAAAACACTTTTTATTATAAGTTAATATACGATTTGGTCCCTGAAAGTGACTTCATGTTTATTTGTGATCCTTAAAAGTGTCAGTGAGCACAATTTGGTCCTTAAATGTATTAACTTGATTATAATTTAGTCCTTTGAGAAACAAGTTAGCCTTTAAAAGTATCAATGCATACAATTTTATCCCTAAATGTGTTAGTTTTGCTCACAATTTGCTTACATTTTACTCACTTTTGTAATGGAAGGATCAAAATGTTATTAAGACCAAATTGTCCATATTGACACTTTTGAGGATAAAAAAATAAATAAAATGTCACTTTTGGGATGAAATTATATATTAATTTTACATTATTCATTTACATTTTTTATAATAAAACAAGAAAAAATATAGGTTTCATTGCACTTTTAATCATATCCTTTCATTTTCTTTTGACATAGTGTTAGTCTTAAAAGACATTGAAGTTAACTTGATATAACTTTTATGTATAATTGAAAAAATTCCACAGGCTCCAATGTGATTAGAAATAATGTCATTATGATTTAAAAGTAGTACTCCGGACTTGAATATAAGCAAAAATAACTAAATTCACAGGTATTAAGAAAGTTAGTTAAATTCATTAAATTTTCTTGATATCATGTAAAAAGTACTTGCATTACCTAAATTACCCTACATTCAATTTTATTGAAAATTGTTTCATGTGGACATACTCTCTTTCTATTGGCACATGATTTATTAAATAAAGTGGTTGGAAAGTATAATCTGAATTAAATAAAGGGCATTTTGGGTTTATCTCATTAAATAGGATAAAATTAGTTAAGATTTGCTTATATTTTAGTCCACCAAATGTGAGTTTTTTTGTTTATATTCAAGTCCGGAGGGAGTAATTGTTGATGGATTTAATTGTAAAAGCAACTTCTAAAAATATCTTAGTACTAATATTTTATTTTCGTTTAATGAAAATTATATAGGTATTAATTTTGGAATTTCACCTGTTCAAATGTCAAGTAAAATTAAATTTTGAAATCTTAATCATGCTCTTGTTTTGAATTGAGAAGATTATATATAAATAATGATATGTTAATGCCATTTTTCATACCCTGCTTTTTGGATGATGTGGAAATTATGAAGGTATGAAAACATCTTCAGGCAATTATGTGTCACATCATTCAACTTGTGGAAGATTTTAAGATGGCTTTCTGAACGAAGCAAGTCTTACCTTTACCTCTCTCAAAGTCCCGTTTCTCTTTGTGCGTTGAGGAAAATATTAGTCTTAACAATATCCTTGCATTTGGAAAGGAATGTACAATACAATATTGTAAGCTTACAGCCATCTAATCTAATCTAATTCATCGCCAATATATTGTTTGGAAATCAACATTTTTAAAGTATAAAGGAATTCAAGTATTCGAAAGTTGAAACCTTAATTTTCTGCTCATATCAATCAATAATATTATATATATAATAAGAAGAACGTGAAATTGGTATCAATTAACTAGTTTGATTGATGGAGGTACACAAGAAGATTTTGAACAAATTGGAGTACTTAAAAAAGATCACAAATTGCTACACTTGTCATCAACCTCTTGAGAATCCTTTTCACCACTTTGTTTTCCAATAGCTTTTAGAAGAGCTTCAGTAACATCTCTTACATCCAGAGTTTGATCCTCAGCAACAACAATAGCTTCCAAAGAAAAACCATTTTCGCATGAAACTCTGGCATGCTGAACATTCAGACACATCTCATCAAAAGCCTCTAAAATTGTAACCAACTTGTCGCCTCCTTTCTCACATGTGACCCTCACCACAAAAGTTCCTGCACTTATCTTCTCTATTTTCACATCCTATTAAAATTAAATTTGTAGAACATTAAATAAACATACATATTAATATCATGTTATTTTTTCTCTGATTTTCATTTCTATAAATTAAGGGTAGGAGAATAAACAGACCTTGTTCTCTTTGACATGGTTCAATAGGCTGCTAATGTACTCTCTTCTGGTGGCTAATAGATTTTCATACTCTCTTTTGATAGTTTCCAGAGCAAACTTTAGCTTGTGTAAGTGAAGAACAGTGCTCTTGGGAATGGAAGTTCTCTTGGCCTTCAAAACAAACCATCAATTCAATGCTTTAAAAAAAGTGAAATCAGGGGAAGGGGAAAGGGAGGTATAGTAAATAGTAATAGGAGAAGTTAGATTGGTTGTTTACATGATTAGAGTTTGCAAGGACCCGCAGAATGTGAAGTTTTCTGCGGAGGGATATCCTTTTCTGCACCTTGCAAGCCATCTTACTCCTCTGTTTACTGGTTGTTCTATATCTCTGTCTCTCTTTGTGTTGTGGATGTTAAAAAAGTGAGTGAGTGTGCTTTAACTATGGCATGGCATATGGTATTTATAGGTGGGGTGAATGGAGTGTTGTGTCTTGGACTCTAGTCATTGTCATTTCAAATTGATATTAGGCCATTGCTACTTTCTGTTTGTCTGTCCTGTATGAAATTGGAAATGATGGATTATTACTTAAACCATTTCTTCTCTTGAAAATGATGAAATTTTTCATTGGAAAAAAAAAATCACCCTTATTTTTATCGTTTAACTAATTTACAAACATAATGATTCATCATCTCTAACCAAAGGATAGGCACTAAAAAAAGGTTTTGATTAAGCAAGGAAATCAAGATTTATCAGTAAAGTTAAGGCAAAATACACGGTTCCATCATCTTATTTTAGATTAAAACACTATAAGTGCACCTCATTAACTTTCCATCCCTGTAAAATTAGGATTAGTACGATCCCATTTTCATTGAGGTTAGTAGTCTTGCTCACCTTGCATAAAGACAAGCTTTTCCTTAATTTGAACTTTTCTTTACACAGGATTGAGCTATGTACTATACTAGCTAGTGTTGTGGGTACTAATCACTCTTTCGCTAAAGTGCATAGCACCAATATTGCACGATGCTTGTACCACCTTCATTCTTTTAGCATTCATACCAAAAAGAAGTCTTTCCATATTTTGAATCACAAAATTTCAATGTAAAGTATATTACTATTTGCCTAACAGTAACTTGACACTTATAATTGATTTGTGGGAATTTCAAAATATCTTAAATAATATTTAAAAAAAATGATTTTTTTAGTATCATATGTTAATTCAAATAATGCTATGTTTTCATTATTTAAGTGACGTCCTTCTCAACATAGCAATATTAGCAATACTTTTTTTTATTTAATGGAATCCTTTCTTTAATTAATAAAAACTTATATGAATATCATCCAATGAAAATGTGTTAAAAAGGAATGTTTCAAGGAGTGAATTGCTAGATTATATTTTTTTCCAACTTAGAACCAATTGGAAAAATGAAAAAGGACTCTCATCAAGTACAGACTAGATTTCTGATGACCAAAGTGGGTGAAAGGGATTGGTTAGTGTACGAATCACAGAAACTAAACACGAGAATGAAATTTGCATGGGAAGGGATGTGGGAACTAAACCAATGGGAAAGAGAGGATTGTCTCAATCAGAAATAGTATTAGTATTATCAGATCATCAGTCACTGAGTAAAGTCAGGGTCACCCTGCCAATCAGACACATATCACTCCACTCCTTCACGGGCCTCTGTTTCACTTTCGTTTCCTTTTGCTTTGTCTTTGTCTCTCTCTTCCAATTCATACCATACCCTTTCACTAGCTAGTGGCCACAGTTGTGTCACATGCACTGACACTACTTCTGTTTTATTCTCCATATCCTTCTCTTTTTCGACTTCTGCACAATCACATTCGCTGGCATCTACCTACCTCTCTTAATTCCCTAACCATATAAATTAGGTATTATTACAATTTTAGAATTAGAAGAAACCCACAAGATAATATATAATAAAATTAAAAACACACTATATTCTTTGTTTTGGACTAAGAATGGCATATCAATGCATAACTACATTCCCCCTCTGTTTTTTAAATGCAAACTTCTCTGAGAATCTCATGTTCCAAGAAGGAGCTTAGTAATTAATTAAGTATTGAGTATTTTAATTCAAAACTTTATAACTATCATTTTATTAAAACAACAGAGTTAGGCTAATTGGTCATTGATAATTGGTTCATATATATAACAACCGATCCATCGAATCAAAAGTAGTCATTAGTACCAAAATTAATTATTGAAGTGATTAATTAGGATTAATTAATTTATTGGTCTCCTATTATTGAGGACTGGCACTGCCTTATTTTGTTGGTAAGGTGGAGCAGAGATGGAGTGAGTGGATAAGGGAATTAATAGTTAATTGTTAATTGAGAATTAAAGGTTGAAACATAGAGAATATATAAAATCCAAGTTGATGGAAACCGTTTTGGAATAAACAGTGTGATTGGTTGGTCATTCTCTAAAGGTAGAAAGTGACAAATATATAACACTTAATCTGAATAAAAGGCAATTTGAAAGGACTTTGTCTGTTACTAAATTATCTCATTCTTGCACAGGCAAGCACTAGTACTATAAGGCAAAAAGAAAGTTTGGATTTTAGTAGTTGCATGCCTCCTTAAATTGCTCTTATTAGATTTGTTTTGTTGCATGCACTAATTTCTCTTTTTGAATGCTACTAGCTAGCTATGTGAGGAGTACTTTATATATGGTCTCCTTATTTTCTCCTGTATCAATGATAAAAAGTAGTTCATGAATCCATCGGTTTTAGTTGTCCATTTGTGCTTGACACGTCTCTCTCTCAATTGGAGAAAAAGGGGGTTAGATTTGTATCTATTCATTGGCTTCTAGTGAAAAGCTCTATGCTCTTCATCAGCTTATCCTCTATGGAATCGAGACTCGCTCACATGCTCAAAATAAGGGGCGATATTTTGTGTACAGCAAACCATGTCTATGGGCTAATAACATGCTCATGTCTTGGGTTTGTGGCATGCTTCGAGGAAAAGGAAATAAATAAAAGTACAAAAAATGGGAAATAAATATAATGTAAGTATTGAAAATTGTTTTTATAATTTTAATATATGAAATGAAATGTTTGAGAAAGATGACATTAGAGTGCTTCAAGTACTTAGATTTTCATCATTTATATATCTTGCTAGTTTCAGAAAAAAATGAATAGTTGACTAGTAGACAGCAATACAGAGGCAAATGGTTTTTTATCTTAACTTTTGTGTAATTATTTCATCTTGTAATGAACATTTTTAATTAATCCCATATACTACTAAATGTTTTTCTGTAGTGTACATGCATCTATTGACAAAAAAATGTTGCTTTTATCACACTTTCCATTTTCTGTTTGATTGTGCCTGTAGGACGGCTATTTAATTATTTATATATATGTGGCCTACTGAGTATCTAAACCAGTGTTATTATTTTAAATATTTTTGTGGATTACACGTATTAATTAGAAGTAATGCTCTCACTTTTTTAATTTCTTTTGTAAATGTAGGATCTCATCATTTATCTTTATACTCACTATGAAGGGATATTTATTAGTGAAACTCCTTTTTTTAAAGGTGTTGTTTATTTGAAAACGAGGAAGCTCCCAATATATATTTGAAAGAGAAATGGTTAAATAAAGAAACCAGACAGAAATTTGGACATTATTAGCAAACAATATGTTTTTCTTAATTTAAACTATCAATATTTGGAAGTTATTTTGTGCTTGACTAATTTGAATTAAGCCGACTAGTACTATTTAAGGTAATAAATCTTCTTTAATACAAATTGTTTCTATATATTTGCAGAACTGGAATTAAAAACCTTATTTAAAGGAAACTGAACTCATTATTAATTAATCAACCACCACTAATTATAATTAATATTCAATCTTACTTATATTAAATGCTATATATGTTAAAAAATTATTTGATTAATATGTAAGTAAATAATACTCTTTCTAATATAAAAAATGGTGCTAATTATAATTAAAAAATATATAATTGAGAAAAATATGTTTTTCCGTCCCTGTAGTTTCGGTTAACTTTGGTCTTTGTCCCTGTACTTTAAATCCTTAGTTTTTTGTCCCTGAACTTTCTAAACCTCCAATTCATGGTCCCTAGTCGTTAGTGAGATCTGTTAACCTGATGAGTTGGGTAATAAAAGTTACATGTTAGCCTCAATAGTGGATCCCAAATAGCTGACTCATCTAATTAATATTTTTTTATTAATTTTTTAATTATTAAAATAACCATAATTATGAAATTAGGTTTTTTATCGGGTAAAATTGCTCAGGTGAAAACCCTAATTTTATAATTAGGGTTATTTTAATAATTAAGAATTAATAAAAAGTTAATTAGATGATGAGTCAGTTATTTGGGACTCACTATTGAGGTTGACATGTAATTTTTGTTAGTCAGCTCATCAGGTTAACAGATCTCACTGACCGGCAGGGACCACAGTTTGGGGGTTTAGAAAGTTTATGGACAAAAAGCACAAGATTTAAAGTACAAGGACGAAGACTAAAGTTGACCGAAACTATAGGGACGAAAAACATATTTTTCCCTATATAATTTATAGGACCTGTCTCCTTTAAAATGAAGGATACAATTTATAAAATAAAAGTATTAACTAGTTATAATAGTTTCAATACATGTTATGTGTGGTTTTATTCACTAAAAATGTTATGAAATAATAAAAATATAATTTCTATATCATCTCAAAATAAAATAAAACTATAAGATAATATAATGTTCAATGAAAAGTTACATTTTGGGTCAATTTGGATAAACTTCTCTACAAAAACTTAATTATAGGAGAGAAAAATAGAATGAATTCAGAAGGTAAAATAATTTCAACTTTTTTTATAAGTTAAAATTAATCTTTGCAACTCAACTTTTTCTAAATCTTTTCAATTTAAATTCTAAAAAAGTTAAAATTATTTTACCTTTATGATTCATTCTATTTTCTTCTCATGTAAGTTTTTATAGAAAATTTTATCCAAAACGAGCCTTTATAATTTCATGAACACCTGCATAGCAAACTTAATAGTGACTTCTCATAATAAAAGTAAATTTGAATCATAACTCTGATTGAATTTTACTTGTAATGTTAAGAATTCAAATTTTTAAATCAAGACCCTAGGGAATACTTTACCTAATGACCACTTGTATATATAGCTAATGTGAAGTCTAAGGCCCTATTGAACTCAAATTTTAATGACAACAAAACTTTCATGATCAAATTCTGAGTGTTTTGAATGTGGTATTATTAATAATGATTGAAAATATTTGAGAAAGCATGTGATTAGATAAACCTATTAAAATAACCTCAATAAATCAGAGTGTTCATCAGAAACTGAAAGTTGGTCTCAAGAAGCTGAGGTTAAACTCCATATGCATGGACAATTATTGATTCATCATATTCAAGTCCAGAAGCACAATGATTTTTTTTTTTTTTTACATAATTGTATTTCAAGCTTCAAACATATCAAAAGCTGCCATAAACGATATATTGCACACAAGACATGGGAGTTCAAACCTTTAGAAGCAAGTTTTGACGTGCAAACCAGTATTATGCCAAGCTTCTAGAAGCATAATTTGAGATTCAATCATGAAACTTATACAATACAATTAAGTGAAATCCTGCAAGAAGTTACTTAAAGACATCTAATACAAATGTTAGCTTAGGCAAACAAAGCAACGATAAAAATAAAGCTTTAAAAACACGATTAAAGCTTTAGAAGCACAAAATAGAAATTCTACACACTTCCACAAGTATATGAGTCTAGCTACTCCAGAAGCAAGAGAACACCACAGACTCTTTCCCAGAAATTATTCTTGATTAATCTCAAGTTGTTGGATGTTCATAACACATTTTTCATAAGAAGGAATTGGTGAAAGAACAGGAGCACACCATCAGAAGGAAATTTCAGTCAACCATGCATTAATTATAAAAGAGAAAAGCACTATTATGGAAGTGACACCTCCCTAAAAGAGAGTACCCATTTTTTGACTAATTTCAAACGACTAGTTGACTGCTTAGCATATAAAATGCTTATGGTCGTGACAACAAATACAAGAAAGAAGCTCAACAAGCTCAAGTTGCAAAATTCATGCTTTTATACTCATCTTTAATTTATTGTTCATTCTTATTCTCTTTTTATTGTAATTTGAAGTGTGTCATAAAGCTCTATATTAATTATATAATTTATCTATTCTTTGAATTCTTTGAGTGTAGAGAGACTCAATCACCAAAACCCAATCCTATTAAAGAAATATTGTTGTATTCCAAGCTAACTATAACAATTATTGTTGGTTATCAAGCCTGAAGAGGTTTATGGAAAAAAAAAAGTTGTCGTGAGAAGCTTGAAGAGGCTGGAATGAATATTTGGTGTGAGGAGCCTAAAGAGGCTTTGGAAAGAATATCGATGTTACTGGGGAAAGATTACCTTGTAATCAAGTCTAATTAGTGGAAAATCGTATTGAGATAGGTACTAGTCCAAGCAAATTGGTGGGTGAACTAATATAAAAATTATTATGTAGTATCTTTAGCCCTTACTCTCTTAATTTAAAATTCTACACTTTACTTATGTAGCTTGATCATATATACTTGAACTATTAAGTAATCTTTCTTTGAACAGAAACTAGTGTTTTACAAAACCAATTTAATTTGTTTTCTTCTCTTAATCAGCTCCATTATCCCTTAAATAAGCTATTTGTAAAGTTTTAGAAAAATCTACTTTGATCTAACCCTTCATAAGTATACTCTACAGATTCTGTGTTTAACCCTTTTTCAAAATTAATTTTTTTTCATTAAATTTGTACAAAAGGACTTTTAATTAAGTGAATTTTATCATACATTTCAATTCATTATAAGTCAAATAAGTGATGTAGAATGTTTAGTTCATTTTTAAGTTCATTTCATCCGTTAGATGCACAATTTAAAAAATGTTTTATACATTCTGTTTCTGATATTCTCCAAAAACACATCATTAAATTTTTAAGCGTGTGTTTGGCTTTGCGTTTCGAACCTTTAAACGTGAGTTTAGAACAACCAAACTTGATTTTTCATTTGACCAATTTGTTTGGTGTTTGGGAATGATGCACGTCTAGGAGTAAAACGTGAGTTACCATGGACGCTACTCGGAGTAGCTTCGGGATCCGGTGAACACTAGCTAGTTCAAATGGTTGAGATTAGGAAAACATAATGTTCTTCCATTTATGCCCTTCTCTAACCATGGACGCTAATGATTGTTGAAGAAGAAGCAGAGACAAGGAACTGGCTTTTTCAATAGAAAGGTAATCTACGGGTGCAAAATTGTTGATTGAAAAAGAGAATCAAAAGTTAAGAAGAGTTTAGGATTGTCACGTCAATTATATTGTGTTGTACACTAGTCTTAAAATTTCTCCTTTTTTTCTCCAAGTAATTTTTTTAATATAGGTTTTCTATTACCTCTGAGAATTGAGATTTTTATCTCAAAGTTAAAGTAGTTAGTTTAACAATGTTTTAAGAATTTGGCAATTGATGAAAAAATCACTCCAAGCATTACGTATCTTTATTTTTTTTAATGAAAATTCTTCGGTGGACAATATTTGTATATCACTACAAGAATGTGCGTTGTTAGACGCGAAAACGTAGCGACGACCAATCACTGTCGCTACTAGCAACTAAGCCGTCACTACAACATTAAATGCGCAGTTCAATGCGTATTTGTGCCACTAATATGTAACGTTGTGACAGCCAGACCGTCGCTAGATTTCGTATTGTAGCTACACTGAAAAAACTAAACTTTTTTTTAAAAAAATAAAATTGGCGCGTCAGAGAAGATTTTTAACAGCGATAGCCAGACAGTCGCTAAGTTTAAAAATTATGCGCACAAAACCTTTTCTCCCTCCCCTCTTCTTCTTCCTCCTTCTTCCTCTTCTCTCCTGCGTGCAACTCTTTCCTCCCTCTCTCTCGTTCAACTTCAATTCCTCACCGATTAAACACTCTCACTCGTACAAAGGTTCTTTTTTAACAGATCATAAGTTCCATTAGTTGCCCCTCTGTCCCTCCTCCCTCTTCCTCCTCCGCCATCCACCACCACCAACTGTCGTTCATGTAATTATTTAATTAATTTATTTTTTTAATTATAGTTATATAATTATATAGTCAGTTATTTAATTATATAGGTAGTTATTTAGTAATTATTAGTAGTAATTAATTATTCGTAAATAAATTATTAGTAATTATTAGTAGTAATTAATTAGTAATTATAAGTAATTATTAATTATTAATTAGTAGATAATAGATTAGTAGTAATTAGTCATTATAAATTATTAATGATTAGTAGATAATAGAAATAATTTATATAGTTATATTATTTAAATAATTTATTTAGTAATAATTTAATTGATATTAGTTTGTATGCTAATTTAATTCAGGCATGTTATTTAATTTATTTAATTAATTAGTATTAGTTTGTATGCTATTTAATTTAACTTATTAAAATTATGTTATTATGTAGTTATTTATTTAATTTTTAGGTATGTTTTTTAATATTTAATTTAACCTTATTAAAATTAGGTAAATATGCCTCGTATGCGTGGTAAAGGTGGACAAAAGGTCCCACCCCATTAGATGGAGGTCCATCCCTCTGGGCGAGCTTGCTGCACAGGCAGCTCACACACGTTGGGATAGGACCAACCTCTCTCCCCCTGAGCAGCTGCCAGAGCAACCTTCTTCCTCTGCCCTTGCACTGTACATGGTGCCCACCCCTGCAGAGGTTGCCTAACCTGCTGCATCAGCTGCAACCTTCATGGAGCCGATGAGGTTCATCCCTACTCCGGGATATCAGAAGGTTGCCCCTGAGGTGCAGGATGACCTGCTACATATTGCTGACTCGGAGGGTGAGGACCACCCCAGACTGACATTGATGAGGAGGCTAGCTGAACACGAGCCTAATGTACAGTAGCCTCTGCACCGGGGTGCCAGCTCCACTGCCGATCATGAGCGGGACCTTCACGGTAGGGTTATCATCCAGGCTTATGGGAGAGGGTGAGTTTCTACAATTTTTTTCATTTCTTTAATATTTTGAATTTTTATAAGTGTTTAGTGTTAATATTGAATTTATTTATTTTTTCAGTTGGGTGCCTAACAACCCCCCACTGCGGCCATTGGTCATGCGATCCGATCACAATTCTGGGGTCCTCACTATTTGTGGGAGGTCACCCCGAAAGATGTGAGGGACAAGTGGTCGGAGGAGTTTATAGTAAAATGCCTTCATTTTACATTATTTTTATAACTTGTTATGACATTTTCAAATGACTTACCCTAAAAGTTTTTTTTGCAGAGTAAAGTTACTTGGGCCCGTGAGGATGAGGCCCAAATTAAGAAGGTGTACGAGCAGAGGATTGCTAGACGCCTTCGGGATATGCTGAATAAGGCTCGGACGAGTGGGACTAGGCCCACTTGGTGTGGTGATGAGGTCTGGGAGGGTCTTTTGGCCTACTAGGCCTCTGATGAGTTCAAGGGGAAGTCCGCTCATAACAAGAGCAATCGGGCTTCTCGTCGAGGTGAAGCAATCCATACCACGGGCCGCAAGGCCCACATTGAGGTTGAGCTGGATATGGTATGTAAAAAATGACTATTCTATATTATTTTTTGTATTTGTAATTAAATAATTAATTAGTGTAATTTTTTGTGTAGCGACGACAGCTTGGGCGGAATGTAGATCCCGATGAGTTTTTTGTGGCTACCCACACAAAAAAGGGTGGTGGCTGGGTAGACGACTGGACACGGTCCACATATGTAAGGAAAAATTATGCTTAGCAGTGGTTTTTAATATAATTTGATTTATTTGCAATAGAATAACTAACTAATTATAAGTTCATCTTAACTCAACATACAAATTACCATGACTGCCTGAGGGAGGTGGAGTCACAAATGAGGGACAACTCCATCACTAATGGGTCCACCAAGCTACAGATCTGGAAGGATGTTGCTGGTGGCAAGACTCGAGGCCGTTGTTATGGCACCAGGGACTTGTCAAGCAACATTTGTCCTAGTGTGACCAACCTCACTCAGGAGTACTCTCGGGCCCATACCACAAGGAGCGACAGGTCACGATATTCGTCTAACGAGGTGCTGCGGCAGGAGGTTATCGAAGCAAAGTTGCAGGCTAGCCAAGCTGAAGAGAGGGCTAATCACTGTCAGGCCCAGTATGCACGGTTGGAGGAGGACTTCGCACTACTCCAACAATAGTTGCAGTTAATGTTGGATGCCTGCAGTGCAAGTGGTTCTACCAGCTTCAGTCAGGCTCAGGCGCACTCGCATTACGATGGACCTGGATGACCAGCCTTTGGATGAGGATGAGGATCGTGGCCCACGACGTTGTCGCCGTCAGCTGTGATTTTTTTTTTATTGTATTATGTTTGTATACACTTTATATATATACTATTTATATTTTTTTCTATATGTGTGTTTTTATATAGTATTTATTATTTTCTTTATATTTTAGATCGTTAACAAATATGATATAAAATTTTTAAAATAAATAAAAAAATAAATTTCTATAATAATTCAACCGTAAATTCGTAAATTAAAATAAAATTACATATAAAATCATAAATTCAATTTACAAAAAATTAATATAATCACTAGCGACAACCATGATCGTCACTAGATAAAAAAATTTTAAAAAATAATATAATTATTAGCGACGGCCTAGGCCGTCGCTAAGCCGTCGCTAAGATGTGACGGCTTAGCGACGACCCGTGATCCTTTCACTTTACGACAGATTTCAGCATAGCGACGACTTTAGCGTTGGGAAAGCAGATGCTACGTAGTGACGACTCATTTTGTTCGTCACCACGGTATTAACGACGAACATTTTAACGACGTCCCTGTGGTTGTCGCTAAGTCGTCGCTAATTGCATTGTAGCGACGGTTTTCCCCTTCTAGTGACAACTTTTGGCCATCGCTAATTCCTGAATTTCTTGTAGTGATTATGTAATGTTGATTAATAATAAATAAATAGAAAGAAAAAATTTATGTGAAATAAAATGAAATAATAATAAGATTTGTTAATGTAATAAATTATTTTTAAGTAAAAATTATCATAAAGTAAAAATTAAAAAACTTACACTTAATATCATGTAAAGATTAGAAATTTACAATGTATATTTTTTTAGACAATAATGAACATAAGCCCTTTTTAGTAATTACAACTCCAAACTTGATTTCAATTAAAATCAATCAAACAATATTCACTTTCTTAAAATCACGTTAACAATAAATTATCCAATAAAATTATGTTTATGTAAACTCAAGTTTAATCAAAATCACGTTAACTCAAACTCAAGTTCACAAACACTAAATCAAACACATACAAAGTATCATTATGCTTATGATCAAGCATTTAAACTTTAAATCAAGTCTTGTTCATTTAAATTGATCATATATTATTTGAAATAAACTTATGTTAGTTATTATAAACTATTTTAAAAATAATTATTTGCTTATAAGATAACTTTCAGATTGCCAAGTGTATACTTGAGCAAGAAATCAATGAGGATAGTAAATTTTCCCAGATTGGAAAAATTGTTAAGAATAACAATTCAATCCCCTTTTTATAACTCTTTTATCCATTTCAACTAAGATGATAATTCTCACTTCTGCCTTAAATTATAACAAAGCACCTGTCCCAAATTCTCATTCCCATCATTCCATATCCTCCTGACTTAAATCTTACTAGAATGTTCTGCGGGTGGGAAATTAAATTATCAATAAAGTTTAGATTATCAGTACCATTTATTTATTTATTGACCTCCAATTTCCAAATACTAAGCCTAAAAGATTAACTCCAATTCATCATTTAGATCAATACTAAAGATCAAAACCTCACAACACTAAGTCCATCTTAAACTTTGATTATACCTTCATTTTCAAATACTTCTTATTGGGGTTAAATCCACGGTTAGGTCTTAGCTTTCTAATTTTTTCCAATCATTTGCTTACATAGGTAATAATCAATTAGAAGATTAGTATTTTCTCAAAATTCTTGTTGGGCCCTATCGAAGCCTAAATGGGCTCACTAGCGTCAAAACATAACAATTGATCCATTTGTTCCTCAAATCAACTACGCTTGCCATAATCTTAAATTTAAGTGCAATTCTTTTTGTTAATCCCAAATAAACCTCATTAGGCCTAATTCCAATTACATATGTAGTGATAATCCACCAACTAACTTATCGTTGGACTTATTAATCCAATTGGGCCTCTTTATTACAAAATTTCCATAATTCCATATACTTAACACTATTGGGCGTTAATAATTTCAATGGGCTTACTAATAGTTCTTTATTATATAGAAACTGATCCTCAAATTACAGAAATCCAGTTTTGACAACAAAAAAAACAAAAAATACAGAAATCCAGACCTATTAATCTATTATTGATTTTTAAAACCCAATCTTTCTTTCTTTATAAGGTTATTAATCTTGGATCAAAACCACCCATAATGACCAGTAACAACTCATCTCTCGTACCAAAAAAAAAACTCATCTCTCCATTACAAGAAAACTCTTCACAACTTACTAATTAACCATACTGGGCCAAATTTATGAATCCAATTACTTGTTTACTAGTTAATTATTATTAATTTTATGACAAAAAAAGTTAATTATTATTAATTTGTCATTGTTTTATAATTTTAATGTTGTGATTTAACTTTTATTAATTATTTTATGGAATAATTTAATATGTTTACATTATCACGGTTAACATTGAGATAATTCTCTTGATGCATAATAATCACGAGATTAAGTGTGTATTTAGTTTACTCGAAAATCACGTTTCAAATGTAGATCCAAATTAATGTTATAGAGAATAGTGTTGACTCAGATTCACGTTTGAAATGTATATCCAAATCAACGTTACAAAGAGTAGTATACTATTCATGATTATTTGAGTCAAATTTTATAAAATTTAACATTGATACTTGATATCAAATCATTCTTATTAATTAAATTGGGGTGTTAGGGTATTAGGAATTTTATATTTGGAATTAGGGTGTTCCGACTTTTGCAGTTTTGAATGGCCACCAAGGCTTAATGTAACAAAAAATTAATATACCACACATAAATTTGGAGAAACCAACTTGTGCTTTCTTTTCCTCGGTTAAAGCTCTTTATCTTCGGTGTGAAAAAAGGAAAAATGACCATAAAGGATGGTTTCGGAGGCAAAGGAATAAAACCATATGAAAAGAAGGACACATGCAAGCAACACAAAATGAAAGGATTGTTCCATAGGATATGCCGAACCTTGAAAGCCATAAATATCATTCCCAGTAACCACTCCTCTAAGTGTGTGAGTGTGTCTTCCTAGTTGCAGTTGAATTACAGGGCAAGTTCTCTATTGGCAGGTAGCCACTATGATATGCATATCTCAGTCTCATGATCTTAGTGCATGTGCATTCTGCCAAAGGAGATTTGCCCAGCGATTCTCCTGCAACTCTATCTCTGCTTCGAAGGAAAAACCACTCATCATATTAATGGTTGAAAGTTGAAACATTAATTCATCCCCCTTTTGTCTTGTATTTCTGGTAAATTAAAACCATATTTTTGTCCCTTCTCTTTTCCCTTGAAAAGGTGATATTTATACTTTATTTTACTTCTTGATTTGTATGATCACTAGCTACTTAATTGTTTAAAACTTGTCTTTGTCTTATTGTGAATGTATTTCACCTAACAGAATGAATCTGCGTGAGAAAATATAGTTAACTCCTTTTTTTCTCGGTGTAATAATTAAGATTTAGACAAATATTAATTATAATTAATAATCTTTGACTAACACGAACAAGTCCAATCTTTTGTATAAGGCATTCACTCACAGTTAGTTTTTTTTTCTTAATCATGCAGGGCCAAAAATGCTTCATTATGCACAGAGCACATGTATGTCTCAAAAGATAATTCATTAAAGTCGCTTTCTTTCCAACAAGCAAATATTAATCCAAATTATTCTCGCGCTGCTTCTAGTTTCAGCATAAACAACTTTTGTGTCAATTAGTGTATAGACACAATCTAAAACCATATATTCTTATTCATCATCCTCTGTTTAAAGGTACTTCCAATTCTGACCTAAAAGGTTCATATATAAAAGGATATGTATAGTTAGTTAATTGGTTCCATGATTTTCTATTCAAATTAGTGTCCATCTATATTTAAAGCGATCAGAGCTACCCTCACTCTGGTTCATATATATTCTTTATCATTGGTCATGATCTGTTTGAAAGGTATTTTAGTTATAGGTGAAAGGATGTATATAATTTTTTTATTGCAGATAGTTAATTGGTTCTGTAATTTTCTATTCTGAGTATTATTCGCCATTTATAGTCGAAGTGATTAGAGCTATTACTCCCAGTCCGGGAATATAGGCCCCGGATTTGACTCTTGGATTGTGTAAATTAAATAAATAAATAAAGAAAAGAAGTACGTGTACGTGAAAGCATATTTTATATCAGTAAGATTAAGATCCATTAATTATGTGAATGTATTTTAATTTCTACTAGCTACTTTAATTTAATGACTCCTATTTATGCCCATCATCTCTTTTTACTTTTTAAATAACTCTATAAGAACTCTAAAATAAACCTCATAAGCTATCACACATTTATTATTTTAATATTTTAGTTTAACATAAAATACGATTATATTTTCTAATTTTAATACAAGATCATACATATAATAATTAAAGGTTTAAATATTAAATTTCATTAATTTTAAACCATCTTTTGTTTGCAATTGAACAAAAAAATTCCTCATCTTTCTACATTTATTTCATCAAATGATTACTATTATATTTTACTTTATTATTTTTTTACACGGTTCAAATCAAATTCCCCATCTTTCCCTACCCCATTTTTCTCATAAATTGGTTCCTCATTGTCTCCTTTACTATTGAGGATTTTTTTATGAATGTGGCTGTTATCGAGGATTTTTATTAATTAGTAATTTTTTTATTAATATAGTTATAATTTATGGATGAAGATCAATTTTTTCCCAAAGATTTGGGTTTTAACTACACAAAATCTATTATTTTTATTTTTTTTATTTCTAAGAACTCTCCAAACATAGCTGCTTCCATAAGCATCTCTCTCGCTTCTTAAAATTAAGCACTCCCCCACCATGTCATTCTCCTCCATTGGGTGTAAAATTACGTTACTTCCTAGAATTTTTAAAATTAAGAACTCTGCGAGCATCTCCATTCCAATGCAGACTGGAATGGAGATGGTCTTAAGAATTTTGATTTTGTTGGTGTTTTTTTAGCAATAGAAGAAATGAGCTACCATTTAATGAAAGTATCTAATATGATTTACACTCTTTTAAAAAAATTTCAGTGGTTGCACGTTTTCTCTTAACCTATTCAATATATATTTTTCTTATAATTTAAAAAAGTATGATTAATACATTATATATATATAAATGATTATTTATAATTTAAATAATATAATTAAATCTAAAATTAAGCCTATATTCCAATTTGCAAAGGAAAAATTTATTTTACAATATATCCATTTTAAATTAAAATTTAAATTTCTCTATGTTGTATTACTAATTTCGATGTTATATATTCTAGTTCATCAGAAAATATAATTAAATTAATTTTTTTATTTAAGATACAATTAATTTTACTTTGAAGATAAAATATCTATTTGGTTACTAGTTAGGAAAAATGAGAATCAATTCTAGAGAAATTGATTTTAAATCACTTTCATCTAACGTGTTTTATAAATCATGCATAATTCAATTTCTACAATTGATTATATATGTACATCAAAATCAATTCTACTTAACTAAAAATCAAATAAACTTACATTGTGTTTAGATAGAAAATTTTAGAATTCTCAAAATTGTAATGGACAATGTTGAGTGAATTGTTAAAATGAAAGGAATTGACAATGACAATCTAAAAAGTTTGAACATAAAAGAGAAATGTTAAAATTCTCTCTTAATATTTGTCATTTGAAATTCCCCTATTTGTCATAAAAAATCCTCCTATTTGTCATTTTAAATTCTTTCTTCTACTATTTTAACACATAAATTCTAATAATTTTAAATTTCTCTATCCAAACACAAAGTTAAAGATGGTGTCGAGGGTGGATTGGTCATATATATATATATATATATATATATATATATATATATATATATATATATAGACCTCGGTGGTCTTAAGGATAAGGGAATAGATGTTGAAGGTGTATGATGCATCGTGGATTCATATGGATGTGGCCACATCGATCCAATGATTGAACACCCGGCCACTCCATCAAACCCTCTTCATCTCTCTCCCTCCTATGGTATATATGAATTGGCCGGGTGGGTTGTTTTCATGTTTTACTAGTATGGTATCGGTGTATTCGCACATGTGACATTATTTTGTGGGTGACATTTATTTTTATATATATTATTAATTTTTTTTTTAATAAAACTAACTTAGTGTATGATGATATACATCAATTAGTAGGATGTAAAGGACATTTTTTAATTTTTTTTATAGATTATGATGTTCTTTTATCATTCTTTATAATAATTAATATTGTTAACTATATATATATATAGTGTGTGTGTGTTTGTTAAGGAATTTCAGCTAGATGAAAGCTAAAATTAGTAGTTGAAACCATTTTATCAGTGTTTGGTAATTAAGATAAGTTTTTTTAGGTAGTTACTATAGTTTTTTTTAAAGAAATTACTTGAGGTAGCTTTTTTAAAAAAAGGCTCCATTTTTTCAACTACTAGCTGGAAATATATTACTCATCACTATTTAATAATTAATGATGTCCTTATATTTATTTTACCATTTTCAACTAATTTTATCAAACACTTTCAATAAAATCAGCTAATTTTTCAACTTTAAGCTAGTTTTCAATTTTCAACTAACTTTTTAGTTAGCTTAATTTTACCAAACACACTCGAAGTAATAATCTTAAAAAATTTGTAATATGTTATTCAAAAATCCAAAAGTTTCTCTTTTTTTTTTTCAAATCAAATAAATTATAAAAAAATATTGTTTTTTTCATATTATTTCATAACATAAATATTGTTTAAAGCTTTCGATCTGGTGTGAATGTAGTACATGATCCGCCCCATACCTATTGTAATATCCTTATGTTATATACCTAGTTACACTCTATATTTATTATGTTTTACAATTAAAATTTGGAACATTAATATTAGTCAATAAAAATATTTGAGTAATTTTTATTTGCTTATTTTTCTTACTTAATTTTAATATATTAATATAGTAATTAATATTTTTACTTTGTAAAAGAAAAAAAGATACATTAGAAAACATTTTTTTTTATTTAATTAAAATGTGAATATAATAGATTTGGACCACGTCCTATAATAAAAATTTTCACAGTTCACACACACACTTTGAGGAGCGTCCGGATCCTCTTGCAGGAGTGCAGCAGATTAGCTACCGAATAGCTTGGGAATAACTACTGATTTTAACTACGGAATGTGTCCGTAGCTATTACCTAGCTATTGGGTAGTTATTTCGGCTGCAGGCTGCTGCTGCCTTGCAGAGGATCCGTATCCCTTTGAGGATATCCAGAGCATTGATTTGACATATACCATTGAATTCATTAAAGTCTCTTTCTTTCCGACATGTGTGGGTATAAGCACAGAATCCAAATCCATTCGCTGCTTCTATTTTCTCCATAAGCAACTTTTGAGTTCCATTATATATATATATATATATATATATATATATATATTTCATGGTTTCGTAGTAAACACTGTGTACATGCAATTAGAACATTCTCTAGTATCTTCTTTCTCATAGATAGCACAATCACGGCCTGTTCTCCTAGCTACTTGCACTTCTCTTTTCCTTTCCAACAAAAATCAGAATTCCTTCTTAATACTTAAAAAAAAAAAAAATCAATACGATTCCTAATAAAAAGAAAATCTAAAATCATATATTCTGATTGACCACTCCATCTCCGTGGAAAAGTATAATTTTCTATCTTTCCTTAATGCGGATAGTTACATGAGTTCGATATGTGGTTCTTCATTTGATGTGATATTGATCATTATTGACCATATAGTCCATGTGATAGGTGTAAGCGAATTAAATACTGGAATGGTTGAGGGGAAAAAATAATTTTATCAAATTACATTAAATTTCTAAGATACCCTCTAAATTATTACACTAAATGAAGGGACAAACAATATTTCTATACTCAGAGTTATGGTTGGACTCCTTGAAAATTAAATTTCGCGCGTTAGGGAAATTTTTTAATTAGCGAGCTAAATTTAAAATTTATGCGTATAAAAACTTTTTTCCCGTCCCCTCTTCTTCTTCTTTTTTCCTTCTTCTTCCTTTCTCCTCTCTGGTCACCTCCTGTTTCTCTCCCTCTCTCTCGCTCATTTTCAAATTCTCACCGATTAAACTCTCCCTTTCATAGGTTCATTTTGAACCAATCAGAATCACAAATAGTTGCCACTAGGTCCCTCTGTCCTTCCTCCCTCTTCCTCCTCCGACGTCCACCACCACAAGTCGTCGTTCAGGTAATTATTTAATTAATTAATGTTTTTTAATCATAGTTATATAATTATTTAGTTAGTTATTTAATTATGTAGGTAGTTATTTAGTAATTAATTAATTATTAATTATTAGTAATTATGTAGTTATTAATTATTCATTATTAATTATTAGGTTAATGATTATTAGTAATTACGTAGTTAGTAATTATAAGTTATTTATTAATTATTAGTAATTAATTCTTTATTATTAGTAATTATGTAGTTATTAATTAGTAATTATGTATTAATTAATTATTAGGTTATTATTTAGTTATTTATTTACTTTAAAGGTATGTTTTTTAATATTTAATTTAACCTTATTAAAATTAGGTAAATATGTCTCGTATGTGTGGTAGAGGTGGACAGAAGGTCCCATCTATTAGAGGGAGGTTCATCCCCCGAGTGAGCTTGCTGCACGGCTCGCTTACATTGTGAGCATAAGACCAACCTCCCTCTCCCTGAGCAGTTGCCAGAGTAGCCTTCTTCCTCCGCTCCTGCACCGTATGTGGTGCCCCACCCCTGCAGAGGTGACCCAACCTGATGCATCAGTTGGACCCTTTATGGAGCAGATGGACGTTCATCCCTATTCCGGAATATCAGGAGGTTGCCACCGAGGTAGGTCATCGGCTTCCAGAGGATGACTTGCCACATACTTCGAATTCGAAGGGTGAGGGCGACCCCCAGGCTGATATTGGCACGGAGGCTGACGCCGAGCCTGATGTACAACAGCCTCCGCACCGGGGTGCTAACTCTAGTGTCGATCATGAGCTGGACCCTCACGGTAGGGTTATCATCCGACCTTATGGTAGATGGTGAGTTTCTACAATTTTTTTATTTCTTTAATATTTTGAATTTTTATAAGTTGTAGTGTTAACATTGAATTTATTTATTTTGCAGTTGGGTGCCTAACAACCCCTCATCGCGGCTATTGGTCATGCGATCCGCTCACAATTCTGGGGTCCTCACTATTTGTGGGAGGTCACCCCGAAGGATGTGAGGGACAAGTGGTGGGAGGAATTTACGGTAAAATGTTTTTATTTTACATTATTTTTTTAACTTGCTATGATATTTTCAAATGACTTACCCTAAAAGTTTTTTCTTTTACTGAGCAGAGTTATTTGGGCCCCTGAGGACGAGGCTCAGATTAAGAAGGTGTACGAGCAGAGGATTGCTCGACGCCTTCGGGATATGCTGAATAAGGCCCGGACGAGTGGGACTAGGCCCACTTGGTGTGACCAGCCTCACTCAGGAGTCTCAGGTTCATACCAGCGGGAGCGACGGGTCACGACATTCGTCTGACGAGGCGCTGCGCCAGGAAGTCATCGAAGCAAAGCTACAGGCTAGCCGAGCTGAAGAAAGGGCTGATCACTGTCAGCCCCAAAACGCATGGTTGGAGGAGGACTTTGCACGACTACGACAACTAGGGATGGCAATTGAGCCCAAGCCCTATGGGTACCCGCAAAAATTACCTGCAATGGACAGGGTAAAAACCCGCAAAACAGGTATAGGGACGGGGATGGGTACGGGCAAAAATCCACATTTTTTTCATAGAGACGAGTGCGGGTACGGGCATTTTGATGCCCAGCCCTCCCCATACACGCACTCATATATATAATTATTTAATAAAAAATACCATATATAATTATATATATGGATATATTAATTTTATTAAAATATCTAATATATTTATGCATATTTTTAAATTATATATATATAATATATTACAAATTAATAATATATTTTTATAACTATCTATTTGTGTTTATTTTACTTTATAATATATGACTAATAATAATTTTTACAAATCTTGAAGAATTCTAACACATGATATCCAAGTTTATAAAATAGTGTGACGTGAAAGTATATATTGTAATATTTAATAAAAATTTTGAACTTTAGATCATTTAATTTGTTGTGTTTTAGAACATTAACATATTGTGTTTCAATGTAAATAAATCCTTGTATCATTGGTATTTAAAAATTTTTTGGACGATCTTCGAGTAACTTTTTCAATTGAGATATAGTTTTCTTATATTAATATTTTTTTAGTAAGTTGTTAATTTTTTACTTAATAAAAGTGCGGGTAATGGGTGTGGGTACAGACATATAGGTGTCCAGCGAGTATGGGGATGGACACTAAAGTTACTGCCCACGCGGATACGGACTTTTTTTTTTAAAACGCGGGTATGGGGACGGGCACTGTGGTACCCTGCCTAAAGGGTACCCATTGTCATCCCTACCGACAACAATTGCAATTAGTGTTGGATGCTCGCAATGCAGGTGGTTCTACCAGCTACAATCAGGCTCCGCCGTACCCGCACTGCGATGGCGAGCTGGCTGGATGACCAGCTCGTGGATGAGGATGTGGATCAGAGCCAACCACCAGAGCAGCGTCGTCGTTGTCAGTTGTGATTTTTTTTATTGTATTATGTGTTTATACACTTTATATATATATATTATATGATTGTTTCTATATAGTATTTATTATTTTTCTTTATATTTTAGATTGTTAACAAATATGATATAAATTTATAAAATAAAAAAATGAATTTCTATAATAATTCAAACGTAAATTAAATATAAAATTCTAAATTCAATTAAAAAAATTAATATAATCATTAGCGACGATCATAGTCGTCACTAGTTATAATTTTTTTAAAAAATAATATAAATGCTAGCGACGGCTTAGCAACGACCTTTGATCTTTTCTGCTAGCGATGACCTTTAACATAGTAACGACTTTAGCGATAAGCAAGCAGACGCTACGTAGCAATGGCTGTCTTTGCTCGTCGCTATGGTATTAACGACGATCATTTTAACGACGTCCTTGAGGTCGTCGCTAAAAAACGATTTTCTTGTAGGGAATTGTTTACTACATTAATTATTTAATTTTTGTATAAAAATGTACTTAATTATTCAACATGTTTTTTATCGATAAATATTAAATGTATTTTAATTTATTGGGCTCTTTCTTTTATCTTTCTTGAGGACAAGGGAGAGATAATAGTCATGTGGATCCCTCTCTACCAATAATTATAAGGGTAATTTTTGAAAAATAAAATTACACAGATCATGATTAACAAATTTATTACTATCAATCAATTTAATTAAATTCCATAATTTTTTAGCATTTGTTAAAAATGTCCTATAAAAATTGATAAGATTTATTTTTCTAACTCTAGTAGCACTTTAGAAATTTTCAAACCTTAAAGAAAAATTTCCGTGTAAGCTTATATTAGGATCTTTATAGCTGGAAAAAGGGGGTTTAAGCTTTTGGAGGTTAGAGGGCCACCAATGCAACCTCTGTGTACCATACAATTAATGCTTAACTTTTTTTACTTTTCATTTTACTTTTCTGGTTGTAAAATAATATTTTCAATTATCTCCGGTAAAATAATGTTCACAATTAAAAAAGGATGATTCTGGACAAAGGAATAAAACCATATGAAACGCAAAATGTGAAGGCATTGTTCCATAGGATATGCTCATTCTACCAAGCCATAAATAACGTACTCAGTAGCCATATCCTCCTTGTGTGTCCAAGTTGTGGCAGCATTACAGGGCATGTTCTTCTTTGGCAGGTAGCCACAAGCTACAACATTATGCATGCTTTGTGCAAACCCGCCAAAGAAGATTTGCCCAGCAATTCTCCGCAACAGTACTGTTTCAATGGAAATCTAGTTCTTCGATAAGATGGTCAGAAACTGAAACAACCTGGAAGGTATAATGCCATTCATCATCATCATTAATTTTCAAGGACTAATTATTTTATTTATTTATTTATTATTATTATTATTATTATTATTATTATTATTCACTACAAGAATACGTGTTTTTAGATGTGAGTATTTAGCGACAGCCACTAGCGACGGTTAAGCCATCGCAAAGTTGAATTTTTTTCATATTTTTTATGTAGCGTCGGCTTGGTTCATGCTAATGGTAAAAATATTTTTTTAAAAATTTTTTATTTAGGGTCGGTCAGGCCGATGCTAAAGGCAAACAAAATTTTTGCGTCAGCCTTCACAAAATTAGTGACATTCTGGTCATCACTAATTTCTTGTTATTTTTCATTAGCGTTGGCCGTAAAATGTCATCGCTACTGCATTAACGACAAGACTTTTAGCGACGGAGTAACGGTTTTTCCCTGTAGCGACGTTTCTTGTAGTGATTATTATTATTAGGGTTAAATACATTTTTAGTCTTGAAGAATGATTTGAATTTGATTTTAGTAGCTAGAGTTTAGGGCCGACACCCTAACAAATATGCAGACTTAAAGCAAATTATAAAATGAGAGGCGTATTTTTTTAAGAAATGTGAAGTCCATTTTTTAAAAAAGAGAATTTATTAAATTAAGGAGTTAAATTTTTTATAAAAAATTACTTTTAATTACTCTTTATCAATTATACTTTTTAAAACTTTTTATGAGAAAGAAATATTAATAATTAACAAAATTTTTATATTTGATATTAATATTTTATACTCTTAATTATATATTTATATATATAGAAAAAAAAGGGCCTAGTAAGAGGGGAGGCCTAGAGCATTTTGCTTTAGCTGCCTCCCCCGGCCCTCGGGCCGGCACTAGAGTTTAAAATCATTGGTTTTGGTCCTTACGTTCTAAAATCACATAAGTTTAGTCCATCTCTTTAACACAGTTAATTTTGATGCTCACGAGGCAGACATATTTATGTGCCAGCTTGTCCAGTCACCTTTAATGAAAATGATTTGACTGGACAAGTTGACGCAGAAATTTGTTTGCCACATCAGCATCAAAGTTAACGATATTAAGAAGAGGGACTAAACTTACGTGATTTCAATACATTTTGATCAGAGCCAATGGTTTTAAATTTCATGAACTAAAACCAAATTCGAGTCATACGCTTCAGGATTAAAAACATATTTAATCCTTATTATTATATATTATGTTTACTGAAGTTTACGCATATTTGTTCAAGCTTAAAACAACAAGTTTATACAATTTCTTATGTTTTTTTTTTTTGATAAAGCATGAAACAATTTCTTGTCAAACGTTTTTCAGAAGTTATAATTTGAACTTAGGAGCTAAAATAAAAATTTTGAGGATTTTTTAAGAACATATATAATTATTATAATTTTTTGAACATGCACATCTTTTAATTAAAAACATGCATATTTTTTTTAAAAGAAACACACAAACAAATTAAAATTAAAATTAAAAGAGGCCCTTTAGGTTTATAATTTCATTTTACATTTTGCTTTTAGTTGGAGACTGTAGGAAGTGAGCGAAATTAAATGGGCCTTCGTTAGTCGTTTTCTGATATATTTGAACACTAAATGGTGATGGAGTAACCATTCCTTACAAAAAGAGGAAATAAAGGAATAAACAGGTTAGATAATGTCAAAGTACAAATACGTACTTAAGGAATTGGAAACTAAGAAGGAGTTTGTAAAAGTACAAGAATAATATTTATTGATATTCGCTTTGTATTTGTCTATAAAATTCCTTCTCTTTTATTAAAGAATGATTACTTCACCATTGTTTAGATGTTCAAATTATATAAACACATGTATATCTTGATGAGAAAATATAGTTGCACTTTTTCTATGTATAAGATTTAGATTTCCATACGAATAATAAGTGATCGGGCTTTACACAAGGGACCTGCAACTCTAGTGTGTATAGATCTTATAAATAGCGCCATTTTGAATAAATTTTTTTTGAGAAATTTCTAGGGAAGAAAATAGTCAAAATATAATAAATCAAGAAGATAAAATAAATTCAACTCCCGGAATATTTATGAATTAATTTTTATAACTCAACTTCTCCATAAATAATTAATTTTAACTTATGGGATAAGTTGAATTTATTTTACCTCTTTATGATTCTATTTTTTCTTAAGGGTAGGGTTTGGGTAGGGTACTATAGTACTCGTCCCCATACCCGTGTTTTAAAAAAATACCCGTACCCGGATACTCGTACCCTTACCCGTTGGGACTCGAGTACCCGTACCCATTACCCGCACTTTTGTTAACTATAAAAATAATAAATTGATTAGAAAATGAAAATTAATTAAAAAAGAAATGAAAAATAATTCATAGATCATTCAAGTTTAACCTATAAAAAACTATGATATGTGGAAGTGGATGAGAGATTAAAACAATGGGAGGGGAAATGAAAATTAGTTTATGTTTTACTATTTTAATGTTTAGGACAAAATTATAACATTTTCAAAATTATAACATTTAAATTAATTAAATTAGTAATATATATTAATATTTTTTTTGTGAGTATAATAAATATTAACATTAATTTTTTTTGAAAAAATATCAATTAATAATATAAACATATATATATTAAATTAATCATATGTATATAAATTACATTAATTATATATATTATATAAGTGCGGGTATGGGCAGGGTAGGGTACCATAGTACTCGGACCTGCACCCGTACCCATTAAAAAGTGCGGGTAATTACCCATACCCGAACCCAGACCCATATGGTGGATAATTACCCTACCCATTATGAGTAATTTTTGCGGGTATCCGCTGGTTCAATTGTCATTCCTACTAAAAGTTCTTCATAAAAGAGTATTCGAACTAGGCCATATTGTTAGAGCCGGAGAAAATGGGCTAGTCCAACCTGCCCGACTTGCAAAAATATAGAGCTCGGACACTTATTTTCGAAGTCCGAATAATTTTCGAGTTTTTTTTAGCCTAATTTGATAAAGTTTATTACTCACAAAAACCCACAATAGGTCGGGTAACCCGCAAAAATTCAAAAAAAAAACGAGCTACCCATATCAAACAATTATTTTAAAAGCTCAATAAGTTCTGACCATTTTACCTAGCTGGATAATGTTCACTACCCATCGGACAAATTGCCAATTCCATATAGTGTAGTGTCACCGCACCACTGCTATATACTAATAATTGTATATAGTAATAGTACAGTAACAATAATTAATAATGTGGTATAAATAAAAATGTGATATGTGGATATGTGTCTAGTTTGCTTTAGTGCACACTGTACTCTACAGTTGATAATTAGCAAAGTACAATTGTTTGTTTTTATGACTTTATTACAGTTTAATTTGCAGCAGACAACCAATTTAATTAAGAGACCAAATTTCATGTTTTGGTATAATAAAAAGAGTTTTAATAGAAAATTCCATCATGAAAATTGGAAATCAACAAATATCGAAAATAATAATTAAATTTGTTCAATTGAAATCAGTAGTTGTTACCAAAAAAAATTGAAATCAGTAGTTCTCATTTTGCAATTCTCAGAATAGATCATTCAGACTCATTTCGTTAATCTCAAATCTTAAATATCTTGAATTCAACATATGTTGAAGTATTCAAACCAAAATCATCATGGGAAAAACTAGAAAGTTAATGATACTAAATAAGGGAAAAACTAGAAATTAAACTATTTTTTAAAACTCTAATAAAATTATATAATTAATTTTAATCATTTTTGTTGATATGTGTAATTCGGTCAAGTGTACCTTAAAAAAAAAGACTAGAGGGAGTATTTGGTATCAAACATGCAGGGAAAAATGCTACCTATAAAACTCCTTGTTTTGGTTTATTTACTTCAAGCTCATATTTTAAATCAACAACCTAAAATTGACTACACTTAAAACTTTGGAGTGGTGATCAGTTTTTAGATTTTGATTTTTTAAAAATTAAAACCAAATATTTATAATTCAAATTTAAAATAAAGCCTTCTTTATGGCTTTTAAAAGAGACTGTAGTCAATTTTGAAAATAGTTAAAAATTCAACTTGTAACCCTTTAATTTACTCAAACATGTTTTATTTTGAAAACGGGACAATTCTAGGGTTTTTGGTCCACCTATTCTAACCTACATTCTACCGATTATTAAAGGTGAATGAATAATTTTATTTTTTATTAAATGATTTTTTTATTTGACTATTTTAGTTTAATTGAAGTGTAAATATGGATTTACAACACGACCTAGTTTTGTTGAGAATCTATTAAATTAAAGTTAGAAAGGGAAACTTCTATATTACATGCTACCATCAATTTGGGTTTTTATTCTTTTGAATCAATATTAGAATAAAAGTAACTGAAAATCGATTTAATATCAATTATTAATAAAATAAGCATTAAATCTAATGATGAGGAATTTAAATTACTATATTTTTACATTTTGGATCATGTGGACCATGGTCCACCCCATACAGACCATTGAAAATGAGATTTGAAAAAAAAGAAGCTAAAAACTATGAAATCAATAAACAATCGTAAATTTTTCGAATGAACCACCATTTTGGCCTCTGAAAAGTGTAGGCGTCGGTCACTTCAGTCCCTGTAGGTAGAAAATCCATTATTAAGTCCCTAAAACTGTTTAGTGTCTGTCACTTTAGTCCCTCCGTCACTCTCAATAGAGGTGGTAAAACGGGTTATCCGGCCTCCACGACAAAAGCCCGAATTTAATTAAAGCTCAAAAAATGTTGTCCAAGCCTCTGCAAAATGTAGGCTAAACCTAGTATTTTAGTGGGCTTAACGGGCTAAGCCCGCTATTTTGATAAAATGGTTGAGCTAAAAAAAAGTTCGATATTAATTTGGGCTCACTTTTTAAAAACGAATCCCTACAATTTAACGGATGTGTTCGAGCTGGCCTAATGGGTTTGACCCATTTTACCACCTCTAACTCTTAGTTACTTAACAACGTTAATTTTGTCGATGTGACATGTTAAGTGCCAATTGAATTGCCTATCTGGCATATCTCAAACACTCACTCTCTCTCCAGGGACTAAAATAAATGAAATTGAAGAAATAATTTTTAACATAGAGATATTTGAAATTTAACATTTTTGAACTTTCAAAATTATGTAATTAATAGAAAACTTTGTAAAAATAATTTCAAAATTATTTTTACATTCATTTATATTTTTTTTCTAATTTTAAAATGAGGCTAACAATTATCCCATGTATTTTTAGGATATTTGAAACTAGGGTATATATTTTTATGAAATATAAAATTTTAAAGTTATTAAAAATTAATTTAATTGATAATAATTATTTGAATGGTAAAAAAATAATTTAAAATAAATCATAAAGGAGTGTATTTATTTTGTACCAAAATAAATATATATATATATATATGTGTGTGTGTGTGTATTTTATAAATAAATATTTAAACCGTACGTGAAACAATGTGTGAAAATATTTAAATTACATTAAAAATATATATTTCACATTAAAATATATTATTACTTAAATTAAACAATAAGCATGCATATGTATTATATGAAGATGAAAATTCTCTGTAAATTATTATATAAATAAAAATATAGTAAAAAAATTTATACCACATTCGAAAAATTAAATATGATAAAGAAAAAAATTAAAATATTAATAATTTGTTACTTTTCTCATATATCATCATATGCGTTTTTTAAATATTAATTTTATTATATTAGACACATGGTATATAATTCTCACTCCCTATATTATTTGTTCTTGAATATTAAAATTTATAACCTTAATGTGTTATAAATGTGTAAAATTAACACAATGTGGAGTATATTTAATTTAACTGAAATTGAACTGAAATGTAAACATGATGTTATACATTAGGACATTATGGACAATGAGAAAGAGTGTAGTGAAAGATTTTTTTTTTTTTTTGCTTTATCTTCAATTTTTTTCTTGTGTTGCAATCATTCTAAATCAAATTTCTTTCTCCTTAAATTGCTTCACACGTCCCCAATTCACACATCAAAACGACACAGGTTTAGAAAATACTTTCTATTCAAAGCTCACAAATCTCTGGGGACTCTCTTGTTACCTCTCTTTACCCTTCTTCTTCTTCTTGGACAACTCACTTGGTAGTATTAATCTTCTCCTTTCTCACTTTGAGTGATATTTGATTTTAGTCGAAAGAAAGCACTCACTCAATTAAGCATTCAATGAGTGACAGTTTTCCTAAAACTAGAGAGAACTACAATGCTTTTACACTAACTCTTATGATAACGAAGTTTCTGTAAAAAAAGAGGTAAAACATTTGGAGACAATTTCAATTGCATTCATTTGGAAATGGACTAACTATTTAATTTTAGTCCATAAAGAGAAAGTGAATACTTAAGATATACTACTCCGTTCTTATTTAACTGTCTATTTTCAAAGAAAAAAATTGTTCCTAATTAACTGTCCATCTACAAACCCAATGCACTAATCATTACACTTTTCTCCATTTTACGTTTATGCTAATAAATGACCCACTATTGAAAACTAATGAGAGTCAATAGTACTAAGAGAGATAAAAGGGTAAAATAGAAGTTTAAAATTTATTTCCATGAAAACAAGAGTAATGATTGCATTTCTTACTATGTGTGTTTTTAGTCAAAGTAGACAGTTAAATAGGAACAGAGGTAATACCACGTAAGCAATCCAATTGACACTTAATGTGCCAAATCAATAAAATTAACGTTGTTAAGTAAATTAATGAGAGTGATGGAAGGACTAAAGTGACAAACGATGAGTAGTTGCATGGACTCAATAATAGATTTTCTATCTTCAAAGACTAAAATGAATGACGCCTACACTTTCAGGGACAAAAATAGTACGTAATTTACTCTTCATTCTCCTATACCCGAACTACTGAGCCCCTGTTTGTTTTACAGCTGCTATAGTGAAAAACCATGGTTTCACAAAATTTATTTTAAAACACTTTCGTTCAATATACTTTGTAAAATGTGCACCACTTATCTCAACAATTGATTTTTAGAATCAATTCTACTCAACTGTAAACCAAACGGACACTAGTTAGTGTCAACATGATATGTTTATTTTTAACATTCACTTTGAATTTTCTTATCTATTTCTTTATATTATGAAATTAAATTACTTAGAATCATAAAAAATGAAATTCTAAATAATTTCAAAACATAATTGAACTGATGAAAAATTATTTCAATACTAATAAAAAGATATTTGATTTTTTATTTATAAAATTTTTAAATCGATTTAAATAATAGAGAATATATTTCTGACAATAAAAAATTCAAATACGAAAACATATTAGAGTTATATATTTTTGAAATACTTATGTAGTTGATATAAAATTATTTTAAGAATGATTTTTTTTTCATAAATATATACTATTTCTCGTTTATATTTATATTTATTTTCTCCTTAAATTTTAAAAATAAATTAGCATATATTTTATATATTGAACAAGTACTTTTATAAAATATAGAAAATTAAATTTTAAACTATTTAAAATACAAATATTTAATGGGCATGTCATGGGTCTTTTTGACCATTAGTCATTTTTTTGTGTGTTAATCATAGGTATCCCTTATTACCGGGGTAATCCTATTCACGATTTAGTCACAATTAAGGTTTCTCATCTCTCCCTAAGAGTGTGTTTAGTGATCGAACCCGAGAACTATTCCCACAATCTCAGTCTGCATTGCCAATTAACTGAGTCACAACTCTTAGTAATCATTAATTTGCTTTTTCTTTTCTTTATTTTGAAATCAAACTATTAGACACATAAAAAGTTAAAATTTCAAAATATTTCGGAAAATTACTTAAGTAGATAAAAAAAATTAGTGATAATATAAATATAAATATATTTGAATTTCTCACTTGCTTTTATTTTTCCTTAAATTTTAAAGTTAAACTGATGGGTATCTGATTATTATATTTTTGTGAAATATAAAACAATTAAATTAATTTATTTTTTTAAATTTATTTAATTCACACATGTATTTGAATGGTAATAAAAAGTAAACTATAATATAAATAATATAGGTATTTGAAATTTATGGTTTTTAAAAATTAATTTATGTTATAGAAATTTATTTTAATGATATCTGTTTGCACGCTGGATCAGTATTTGTTCGGAGGCAAAGGAATAAAACCATATGAAAGGACACATGCAATGCAACACAAAATGAAGGGATTGTTCCATAGGATATGCCGAACCTTGAAAGCCATAAATAACGTTTCCAATAGCCACTCCTCTGTGTGGGTGTGTGTCTTCCCAGTTGTAGCTGTATTACAGGGCAAGTTCTCTATTGGCAGGTAGCCACTATGATAATATATATGATATCTCAGTCTCATTCATCTTAGTGTGCATTCTGCCAAAGGAGATTTGCCCAGCGATTCTCCTGCAATTCTCAGTTAGTTTGAAGTGTTTCCTCAATATGAGAGAGGTGGCCGGATATGGTGATTTGAAAGAATAGATCGATGTTTTTCAGAGCGAAACAGGGGTGTGAATTTCTCAACTTTTCTATGAGAATTTTGAATAAAAATATTTCAAATTTGTGGACATTTTTTGGAAATTAAGGGAAAGATTAACTGCCAACTTGTTTTGATAGGTAATATTAATCGGTTTCCTCTCTGACTCACTTATTAATATATTGATCGTAACTGAGAGTCTCTTTGGATATATATGATCTTTACCGGTGGTGTGGTGATACAGGTGCCAATAGAGGGTATCATGGTACGTACTGAGTGGCAGAGGTGGTTTTTTAGTGTCAGTTAACAAGATGCATGGCGGTGGAGGCAGTTTGGTGGACGTTGCAACGGTGAAGGGTGTCAAATCTAGCGGTGGTGGTGGAGGATATAGATGGGTGCACTAGTACAAGGTGTTGGGGGCAGGGCAATAGAGAGTGTTAATAGTTGTTGTATTAATCAATGTATGTTTTGAAAACCAAACTGCTCATTGAAATGATGAAGACACCAATTCGTTAGTTAAATAAGTAATAATTAAATATATATTTTTAATATATAATATTTTAAGTAATAAAATCATAAAAATAAGATATATAATTAAAATTATAAATTTGCATTAAGAATTAGTAAAATAATATATATTTAAGTCTTTATTTATTTTTAAAATATTTTAGATTATATTAATAAAAAAATTAAAAAAATATAAAACTTTTGAAATTTTTGAAAAAGGACCGATTCAAATCAGTTGTTAACGTTGATTTTTTATCGATTTTCACTGATTCTAAGACTTAACGATTTTGTAGAGTTGAACGGACTGATCAGCCGAATGGGAACCGACCGGTCCGCGATTTTCAAAATAATGGCATTTCATGATTTTTTTGAATGTCTTATTAGAATGTGAAACAAAATCTAAAAACACTCATATATAGGATGCCCTAGCATATAAGGGTATTCATTGGTTTGGTTCAATACGATGAACCGAACCAAACGAATATAATTGAATTGGATTTTTTAGCCTAATCGGGTTGGACCCGAACCGAACCAATCAAACCTGTCAATGATTGGTTTGGGTAACAGATGAAATACATTGGACCCGTTACCCGAACTGAACCGAACCAAATCACCCTAAATAAAAAAATTATAATAAAAAATTCGGAATAGATGATAATAAACATCAACAAGAGTTTTTATCATAGAGGAGAAATTAAACATCAACGTGAGGTTTTACCATAGATTGCATGTCTTTTTCATAAATGAATTTTTCTATTATTTGCTAATTTTTTTTTACTATATTGGCATAATAAAATTTATGATTTGATTGAACTGAATCGAACCAACCCGTTCTTGATCGGTTTGGGTCACTTACAGAAAAGTTGAAAAAATCGAACCAAACTGTTTTATTTGGTTCGGATTTGTTTTTTCTACAGAACCGAACCGACCCGACCCGTGAACACCCCTACTAGCATAGAAAGTGGTGTATGGTATACTAGGATTTAGCTATGACACAATTATCAATTCACTTAGGCCAGTCCATCTGTTGGTTACAGTCGGAATGAGCTTACCAAAACCGATCTCATAAATATATGACCCAATATCGATCAGAATGGGCCTCGGATTTGGCGGGTGGCGAGTCAGATCGTGTGGGTCGAAACGGGTAATGGGACTAGTAAAAAAAATAAAAAAGGCTCAACAGATCACAGTCCAAGGAAAAAAAATGAAATCATAAAAAAATGACAAACTAGGCTCATCAGATTGTGGCCCAACAATCAAAACCTAAAGTAAAAACTTTACTCATTAATAATATTATTAAACAAATTAAAAAAAAACTCCCCCTCCCCATCATCTTCCTTGCATGCACAGGGTTAAGAGTTTTTTTTTGTTACATGGGCAAAGAAGAAACAACACAGAAACCAAAGGAAACAAAAAGGAACAAAGGCTACACACGAGAGAAAGAAACACCTAAAGCATCTGGATGCAGCAGACGATGGAGATCAGGAGGGTGGGTCATGCAAATGACATATTAGAGAAGAACTCCCAGCTCTCTTCTTAACTAGAAAATCTGCACGTTGGTTGCCCTCTCGGAGCAAGTGCTTGAGAATGACTACCTAATCCTTACTCATCAAAGCTTGTATTTCCTTTATAAGAGTGACATATATGTGGAAAGCAGAAACTCCCTTGTTGATGAGACAACATGCCAACGAAGAATCAGTCATGAACTTAATGTTGTGGAATTTAGACTCCCAACAGATTTTTTATCCCTCCAGAATAGCAAGCAGTTCAGCTTCAAGAATATCCATATGTGGCAAGTTACCATAAAATCCTTTAATCCAAGATCCATCATGTTTTCTAAGGAGGCCTCCTATGCCTGCACTCACCTCATTAACACTCCCATCAATATTTAAAGCAATCTGATCCATACTAGGCTTATCCCAACAAATAAAATGTAAATTTGCAGTAGATCTATGACTCAGAGGAGTATGAGAGTAATCATTCTGAATAATAGATGTTAAAGATTTGATATTTGGCAGAATCTCCCAAGCTGTCTCATTCCTATTATCAAAGATAAAGCTATTTCTACTCTTCCAAATGGTCCAAAGTGATGCAAGAAACAAAGCACCAGCATGTTGAATACCAGCCACAACCCAGTCCTTAGCAAAAGAAAAATTAGTTTGACACAACCCAGTGAGTCCCACATGATGCCAAATCAATTGAGCCTTCAAGCAATCTCGAAGACAATGAAGAATACATTCCGAATCCACTCCCAAACCTGGGACAGGTGTTATCAAGGGGAATACCACGATGAGATAAAGTTGCACGAGTAGGAAGTGAATTATGGCAGATCAACCAAAGCATGAATCTGATATTTTATGGGGCAAGAGTTCTCCAAATCCAGTTCCAACTCTCATAATTATCTTCCTCCACCCTAGATGTTAGCCACTGGTAACCACTGTAGGTTGTGTATTCGCCTGAAATGGAATCTACCTAAACAAAAATATCTGGAACTCCCTCACAAAGTCTGGGAGACTCCTTCAGAATTATAGTTGTTTCCTCTTCAGGAAGATATGTCCAAAGCCGCTCCAAATTCCACTTGTTTTGGTTCCACACATCTCCGATTGTTATATTCACATCATGAATATCACATTGGATCACTCCTAAGCCAATTGTCATACCAGAAATTAGACCTTCCATCTTCTAATTTGAAAATAAAACCAGTAGCAAGCTCTCCACGGGCTTTTAGAATTAATTGCCAAAAGTAGGAGCCTCTAGAGTATGCTATATCCATAATATACTTACCCTTCAAATATTTGCTTTCAATAAATTGAACCCACAACTTATCCGAATGCATTGTACTCCAAATTAATTTACCAAGCAAAGAAACATTCTGTAACTAAGCAATTTTCATTCCCAGCCTCCCACACCTTTAGTCTGAGTGATTTTCTTCCAGCTAACAAGGTTTAGACCCCTACAACTATTATTTCTCCAAAGGAAGTTTTTGCAAGTGCAATAATTAGATCTAACAAACAAAAGGAAATTGTGGCATGTCCAAAGGCTACCACGACACAACCATGGCATATCACAACAAGGGAGAAATGTGCGCGATAATCAGATATACGACAGTCATGGGTGGTGGGGGAAATCTAGACTTTCGCGGTTTCGCCATCATTGTGGGTTGCAGTTGCAGGTGGTGGAGATCTGGACTTGCATGCGCCACTGTTGGTGGTGGTTGCGGATGTCAGGTGGTGGAGTCTCGATTTGCGCCTTTGTTGTGGTAGTTGCGGGTGGCAGTGGAGATCTGGATTTGCGCCCTGTGAGTGGTGACTTCAAGTGTCAGGTGGTCATGGGGTCTGTACTTGCGCCATTGTTGTGGGTGGTGGTAGAGATTTGATTGTGGGAGGGTGCTGGTGGCGATTTGGTTTTGAGAGGGGAGAAAAGGGAGGCTAGATAGAACACATAATCAAAGACAAGTAGGGTTTTTAAGAACGAAATCTGAAGAGAGTGTGTTTATATGAGGGAATTTTAAAATTTTTTAAATAATCTACCGGTCAGGTCGGGCACCGTTGGTTATGAATTTCTTCACCCGCACCCAATCGCGCGTTTCTAAGGGTCGATCGGGGTGGTTGTTAGTTTTCAATTTTGAAATTTTTAAAAACCAAAACCAGTTTCAATTTTCAATTTTTTTGTTTCCAATTTTTAAAAACCTGTTTCCAAATTTCAGAAACTTGTTTTAAGATATGTGTATTATAAGTCAACACACCATATTATAGGTCATCATGAATATGAACCTACCAAAATAATAATTGGCCCATTGAAAAAAATAAAAAAAAATAATTTCATAAAAAGTTTTAAAAAAAATTTTCAACCCAACTAATTGATTAAAAAATAAAAAGAATAAGAAAAATGAAAGTGGTATTAATAAATATTGCTCTCAACCACACCAACAATGATAAAAATAAAATATCATGTCTACTGAATAATCCAACAAATGATAAAAGGACATAAGGTTTATAGATTCTAAAATGCCATAATAGTTAAATGCACTAGAATAAAACTATGGCGCTACATTAGTTGCATTCCATAATCGTTGAGCCAATCGATCTTGAAAATCAGCCATTCTACGAGTATCTGCTGCATTCACTTGTGGTGGCACATATTGCTCTCCTAAATTGCTCCTATCCGATTCTTCAACTTCTAGCTCAACATTTTCATCAACATATCGTGTAAACAAAGGATCATCCTGCATCTCCATTCTAATAAAATTATGAATAACACAACATGCAATAGGAATATATTTCTGCATTTTCAATGCATATGGCAACATTGATTTGAGAAGAGGAAAATGAGCGTTTAAAACCCCAAAACATCTTTCAATCACATTTCATAGTGAAGAATGTATGTAATTGAATAACTCCTTTGGACCTTGGGGTATTCGTTGACCTCTATAATCACGTAAGTGATATCGTTCTCCACGATATGGTGAGAGAAAGCCAAACATATTGCTATACCCAGAGTCCACAACATAATATTTACCTTTAGGAGGAACAGGAAAATGATTGTCTGGGTTGTGAATGGTTTCTAAAAATATTCTTGAGTCATTTGTTGTACCCACCCAACCACACATAACAAATGTGAACTTCATATCAAAAGAGCAACAACACATGATGTTGATAGTCAGCTCAAGTTTCCTTCCACGATATGGAATTTGGTCATCTTTAGGAATACATGCTGAAATATGGGTACCATCAATTGCTCCTACACAGTTCTATAATAAAATTTAAAAGAATTAATGAAATGTAAAAGAATAATTTTGATAAGTATATTGAAACAAAATTTATCATGATTACCTTGAAAAAGGGATAATATCTTGGATTGAATCGTATCTCTCGAGCAACTTCATCAAAGCGAGGAGGAACAATAAATTCCTTGGAAAGGGAGCATATGAGTTTTAAGACACACTTGAAATGCCTATGAATAGTATCCACGGAGTGTTGAAAACGGTCACCTGCAAATCTTGTTCGCACTGTTTGGCAAACAATGAGTAAGAAAATAGCAACCTGCTCTTTAACAGTCAAGAATCGAGTCTCTTTCAAGTTCTTCCTTTCTTTCAATAACTCACATAATTTTATAAACTAGGACGATGTCATTCTGAATGTATCATAACAGTTCCTTGGATGACTGTTTAATACTTCAACCACCCATTCATGTCCAGACAATTTTAAGGTCCTCGGTGGTTGAGGTTTTGGTTTCAACAAACTATTATATTCAAGGTTAATATAAAGACACAACATTTTCAAGCTCATCATCTGAATCATCTACCAAACTCCTAAGAATGGCATCCATCACAACTATCCTGCAATTTGAAAATTTGTGCCATAATAAATATTAATAGGTATGAATTATAAAATGTCTAAACACTAAAAGTCAGCCCAAACAAATAGGATTCATAGTTCCAATAATATCCATACCATACATTAACAAAATAAAAATAGAAAAATATATGTCTTAATCGAAACATAAACATAAACATTTAAATATCCACCACACAAATGTCTTAATCCAAACATAAACATAGACAAAGAAGATACATTAAATTAAACACAAGATAATTTAAGGAAGATTAAGAATAAAATCTTTCTTCTGTTCAACTGATAATGCCATAAACACATCTCTCCACATAGGATCTTCCTTGAACATCCGTAATGCCTTTGCAAAAGAAGCACCGTCAATTCCTTCAAGTTCTTCAAGAACCTTTAAACAAGCCATAAGTGATTCTTTATCTTGCACAATATTGCTTTGCCCATTAACTTCCCCTGTAGCAGTAGTGGATGACCCTACAACATGGCTTGTGCCCATCCTCTCTAAAATATCAACCTTCCTCCTTGCACTTTCTCCCATAATCGCCAAGGCATTAGTAAATGCAATTTGAGCACCCTCTCTTACTTTCCTTTTCTTGTTGTTGGTACCAACATTTGCTTTCTTTTTGGTTTGAGTTCCATTTTCCTCTTGATCAAAATCATTATCCCCATCACTGTCATCCTCATCACTGATTGAAGGGCTTTTGGTAGAAGCATGTTGATTTGCACCAGAGGCGGTTGTGTCCCAAAAAATGACATATAATTTATCATAATGTTGACAACCTTTCTTCCTAAATTGCTTTGCAAACTTGTATTTCTACAAAACAAAAAAAAACAAATATTTATGTTAATCCTTAATACTATATTGTTAAATAATATGATAATAACATACCACAGTTGTGCAATATCAAATAGAAACATACCTCACATAGTGTCTTCCATTGATCATTAGTGGCATTAAGTTGTCCAGTTGATGAAGTGAATCCTAGCCCAGTCTCCATTTTCAACAAATTAGAAAAATCCTTCCATCTTCCCCAATTGATTGAATTTGTTCTTAAATTGGCCAGACGTGTATTCCTTTCCATAATTACTTTTCAATTGTTCCTTAATATGCCTCCATGAAGCCTTTGTAAAAGCGCAAGCTTCTAAAAAAAGGAAAAATCAAGAAAACACCTTCATTCTCTATACAAATCGAATCCCGGAAGCAAATCAGAAAATCACATGGGTCATTTTCGTTTAACAGAAACAATGTTAGAAACCAAGATATCAAAAACAATGTCCATTATACATTTTCATCAATCATCTCAGTGGAAGAAACTAACCTCGGAACAACAGAGACCCAACGAGCTGTAAGCGTGATTCACCCTGAGATTGAGCAACGAGCAAAAAAGGAACAACCGAACAGGTAACAACGATCTGCGATCTGCGCAAAAGGGTTTTTGCGAATAGGTAAGGATGAGTCAGAGAGGGAGAAGAGGAGTTAGCATGGACTGTGAGTGGAAGGAAAGAGACTCACCTTGCACTGGAAGTTCTTGCAACCTGCGACAGAGCTACGAATGCAGTGGAAGCTGCTGGCGGCGGTGAAATGTAGCGATTGCAAGAGATAGATGCAATTAGGGTTCTTCGAGTCGCGACTGAGACAAGGTTCTTCATGAACGATGCAGTTAGGTCTCCATTGTCATGGTTGAGACGCTTCGTGGAGAAGGGAGGAAGGGGTTAGCTCTGGAGAAAAAAACGTGAAACGATATTCACAAAACCTATTTTTATTGTTTTCAAAATTGTGGGAAAACCATTTCGAAATTAAGTGAAAAACCAACTCAGCTCCTTTTTAGGCGAACACGTTGCGTTTTCAAATTTGCATTTAAAAACCAAAAACTGACAACCACCCCGAACAACCCCTAACCAATTCAACCCGTAATTTTAACCCGTCAAACTCATTAGCCGTGTGAACCTGCCCGTTCACCCGTTTTTTCGGCCCGGTTACGATGGGTACATGAGGGTAATTATTTTTTGGACAGGCCTAAATTCACTATAAAATAACATGGATTACTTATGAAAATCCATAATTAATACATTTTTATAGCTAATTAATAGTTAGATTAGTGTGCTTAGTTATTTAGCTGAAAAATAGATATGAATTAAATGGAAATTAGCTATGGATTTCTATAGTTAATTTGTAGTTATTTCACAACGACTTGATAGCTTTTGTAATGAAATACTAGTGCATCGCAAACCAAAATCCATACTAACATATTAATTTGATCATAATGGTAAGTTGAACATATAAGAAAATTAAAAACTATATTTTTGGGTTATATATGTTTTTAGTCTCTTAAATATATTGAAGATTTGGTTCACTCCCTATAACTCAAAATCAGTGGTTTTGGCCCTTCAAAAATTGAAAATACATTAATTTAGTCATTATTGCACATATTTTGCTACGGATTCTTACTTTTTGAAGGATTAAGTCCACCAATTATGAATTACAAGTAAGAAAATCAAATCTCGACTATATTTTAGAGACTAAAAACATATTTAAACCTATATTATTTTTGTCTGAAATCACTTATTTTTGTGGTTTTCAAAACAAACATTTTGAAAATCACAAAAAGTGGTTTTCAGTTTTTTGTTTTGAGTTGTAAAAACTTGATTCAAAATTATTAAAAATAAAAAACTGAAAACTCGCATCCACCCCGAACGGGACCTAATTAAATTAGATGAATTCTTTTCAACTTATCCACATAGAGTGATATTTTAAATAAAGTTATATATTTTCCTTAGTCTTTTTGCATTAAGTAATTTTTTTCTGGAAAGATGCCTCCGATACTTTGTCTTTCCAATCTTTCTATAAATTTATTAGACATAAGATTGCAATAACAGAATATTAATTTTAGAACCCTGTTTAAGAGCTATAAAGGAAAGTTCTTTGAGAGTGTTCTCTTTTTCCAAAATAAAGTAATAAGATTCTATTTTAGTCCCCTTAAAATATAATAGGTTGAACGCTCAAACTAGAAGATATATTGTTGTGTTAGCGTATGGAATTTCATATTTGGAAATAGGGTGTTTCGACTTTTGCAGCTATGAATGGCCACCAACACATAATGTACCAAAAATTAATGTACCACACATAAATTTGGAGAAACCAACTTGTGCTTTCTTTTCCTCGGTTAAAGCCCTTTATCTTCACTTCGGTGTGAAAAAAGGAAAAATGACCATAAAGGATGGTTTCGGAGGCAAAGGAATAAAACCATATGAAAAGAAGGACACATCCAACACAAAAATGAAAGGATTGTTCCATAGGATATGCCGAACCTTGAAAGCCATAAATAACGTTCCCTTAGCCACTCCTCTATGTGTGTGAGTGTGTCTTCCCAGTTGCAGGTGCATTACAGGGCAAGTTCTCTATTGGCAGGTTAACCACTATGATATATATGATATGCATCCATCATCTCATTCATCTTAGTGTGCAATCTGCCAAAGGAGATTTGCCCAGCGATTCTCGTGCAACTCTACCTCATACTTCAAAGGAAATTAATGGAGTTCATCGATCTATTGACAAGCATTCATCCGCCATTTTCTTTCTTTTTTGGTAAAACCATTTGTCCCTTCTTTTTTTCCCCTCAAGTTGATGTTTATATATACTTTATTTATTTATTTAATTTTGATTAGTACGTACGACTACTAACTTGTCTTAATTTTTTTCTTTGTTATGAATGTATTTCACCTCTGTATGAGAAAATATGATTTTTTTTTGCAATATCACAGGAGATAATTTTGTTCGAACCAAGTAAGATCTCTATGACTGTATGTCACCCGTAAGTAGGATTTTTATGAGTGAAAAAACTCTTTCCCTTCCTAATATTTAACACAACTGCATATACCAGACTCAAATTCGAGATGAGAAAATATAGTTAACTCCCTTTTTCTTGGAGTCTTAATTAAGATTTAGACAAATATTAATTATAATTAATAATTAATCTTTGGCTAACACAAATTGGTTCAATCTTTTGTATAAGGCATTCATTAATTCAAAGTTAGTTTTTCTTTTTTATGCAGGGCAAAAAGTGGTTCATGCACAGAGCACATGTATCAAAAGATAATTCATTAAAGTCGCTTTCTCTCCAAATCCTTGCGCTGCTTCTAGTTTCAACATAAACAAATTTTGTGTCAATTAATAGTATTTGCTATTCACTGATATACAGCAAATTAAACCTCGCGTACGTGTACAAGACTATAAGCCAGAGAGAATATGCTGTAGTATATATATTCTTTCCCTTTTTAATTTCTACCTAGCTAGCTAGCTATACAAGGTCTCTTTCCCTTCCCAACCAAAAATATCAGATTCTTTATGAATGTATAGACACAAAAATACCATTCTCTGTTTGAAAGGTACTTTAATTCTGACCTAAAAGGTTCATATATAAAAGGATGTGTATAACCTTTTTTCTATTATACAGATAGTTAGTTGGTTCTTTAATTTTCTATTCAAATTAGTATCCATCTATAGTTAAAGTGATCAGAGCTACTCCATGTCTGGGAATATAAGCCCCAGATTTGACTCGGATTATTAATTATGCAAATAAAAGAGTGGAAGCATGTGTAGGGTCCATTTATTTCAAATCGTTACTTCTTGATTTAATTTGATGCAATGAAATTCATGCTCCCGAATTCATAAACACAGCCTAACAATCAAGTTCGGTCAAAATTATTTTGAAATTTTATTAATCTAACCCACATTTTATTCTATTAGATTTAATTATGATTTTTATCCTCAAAATATCCAATTTTCTTATTTAGTCCCCTATTTTTAGTTTTTTAAAATGACTCTCCAAAAATGATTTTTAAATGATTTCTCTAATTTTTTACTATAAAGTGATCACATGACATATGAAATAGAGAACCATATTTTGAAAAATCATTTTGGGGTTTAGTTTGAAAATCATTATATTTTATAAGGATTAATTTAGAAATCGTGATAATTTTAGGGATCGTTTAGAAAAGAAAATAATTGTAAAAAAACAAATTGACTATTTAGAAGAAAAAAAAATCATTTTAGAGGACTATTTTAGAAAAGAATAAAAATGGGGGACTAAATGATATAATCATGATATTCTGCGTGACAAAAATATAATTAAATTAAATCATTATACTATTTAGGCTAGGACATCGAATTGGATTTGACTCTAAAAAATATATTTAAAGCATGAAATTACAATCATTAATAAAATGAATAGATAATAATTGTATCTTACTATAAGTATAACTATTGATATTATATTATATACTCTCAAGTGCACATGTGTTGATTTAATTATGATTCATGTATAAAATTTGAGGTGGGTAAACAACTAGGCGGAGGAAGTGGTTGTATTTGTATTAAAATATGTATGGTATTTTCATTACACAAGTGATTAACGCCTATGGAAGAATGCTCTAAATATATAAAAAAAAAGTTTGTGTAATAAACATGTACAATGATCTTGGATTTTAGTATAATATTTATAATTATAAGTGTTTTGGACCGACTTCCAACTCGGTCTCCACCACTATGACGTGCCGATATGGATTTGCTAAATATGATCCTGTCAACCCGTACTGACATAGAACTGAGTGTACCGAGGTCTTTATCCAGTCACCCGACTTCAGGATAATTACCCGAGAACTCAGATGTACACAATCTCGGAGGCTACCTTGGACTTTACCTCGAATGACACCCGGGACAAATATATCATATGGCACACATTAAATAGGTGCGTGAACTGATCATTGAGCATATTCCGTTACAACTGCCTAATAGAATTTCCCGACTGTTTTCACTTATAAATAGATAGACCAACAAGGAGTCATGTACACTTTCTGCTTCCTTCTACTAAAACTCTGCTGAGATCCATACTGACTCGAGTGTCGGAGTACCTCAGCTGGTACACCACCACTGTGATCCTCCATCAACCGCTGCACGAGTTCGCCGGAATCCTCCATTACAGATTTCCACTCGAACAATAAGATAGATTTATGCCATTATATGTCTTATATTATGAAGCTCTACCATAAAAAGTACTGAGTTTTGCTTAACATTTTTACAATTTAATTTTAAAAATTGGTCAAATCTACTCGTCTAGTTTGTTTGGATAATGAAAAACCAATGAATGTAATAGTTTTTGCTCGGAGGGAAAGTTTTCTAGTAATAGATTTCACCCGTTTCCTTATACTATTTTCTTTTTATTCATTTCATTGCTTTTTATTTTCTATAATCTTTCAAACAAAATGTTAGTATTCGCTATATTGTCATGTTTTTACCTCCCCAGATTCTTCAAGTGACATTTTTTTTTTATGTTTAATTAAATATGAAATCTTAATTCCTTAAGGATTTTTGAGGCAACTGCTAGGATAAATTGGATGAAAAAACATGCATGTATGGTACATGGGGTTTTGTTGTCATCAGGTTTAATATTTAATTATTCAATGGTGCAAATCATCTGGTTGCACAATTTTGCACAAAACCCCCAAATTGTTGCACGGGTCAAGCATATATTGGTAGCGTTTGGTAGACACTTCGGAATGGAACAGAACGAGATATATAAGTTTCATTCTATGTTGGTGTATTTTAAAAGTAGAATAGAACAAGACATATTATTCAAAGAGTTGAACACTTTGGTTCTATAAAAAAATGGAACCAAAGAGAACAGAACAAAATATCTCATTATTAATTTTTTATTGACAAAACTACCACTGACTCTCCTAACCTTCTTCCCAAAACTGCTATTCCCCTATTGTCACATAACACATTTTACCACCATCATTATCGTATGGCACCCTACATTGCCACTGCTGTCGCCATCACCGCCACTGCCATCGCTGCCACCACCACCTTTGCTGTCGCTGCCAGCACCTAACACATTTTACCACCACCATTATGGCTCATCACCCTACATCACCATTGTCGTCATTGTCGCCACCGTCATCGCTGTCGCCATCACTGCCACTACTATCTCTATCACCCCCGCCACTACCACCTAACGCCTTTTACACCGCCATTTTCGCTTGACATTCTACACTCTACACCACCATCGTCGTTATCGTCGCCGCCGCCCTACACCATGCACTACCACCTTCCAACACCCCATATTAGATTTTTCAATACTTAATTAAATAACAAAAAAGAATAAGGATATATATGTAATTGAACACATATCATCTTGTTTTGTTCTATAGTTACCAAACACAACACATAAAACATTTCTTGTCCCGTTACATTCTATCCCATTCTATTTTGTCCCATTCTGTTCTTCCACCAAACACTACCATTGTGTATTATTTTCTCTCTTTGAAATCACTCTCCATTTAGGGCTCCCAATAGTCTGTATCCGTTTGTCTCCCCCCATGGACGTCCGTCTTCTGTGCTTGGTCTCTACTTTTAGTGATAGGTACAATGACTTCAATTTCTTGAAGCCTAGTAATTAAGAGTGGAGAGTTGGATATGCCACAAATCTAGGATTGGCGAGTGAACTTGGAATGGTGGAAGATTGAAGAGCCAAGCCTAACCCATAGCTAGATTGAAGATAGAATCATGAGAAAAGTTTTAAGATTGAATGGAAACTATTTGTCGCAAAGGATTTTGAGACATATATGTATGTGGGAAGAAACGATAGGAATGTTTTATCTTGGTGGAGAAATGTTGAGCTTCCCACCGGCTTTCTTGCTCCTAACCAACTTCACCATTATGTTGATCATCGACATTCTCCTTAGAGCTGCGGGAAAATACCCATGCGACATGGCCAGAGAAGATCATACAAAGTAAGAAAATAAAAATCCCTATCACAGTTTTGTCACCACAACTCATGGCCACGTGTGATGAAGACCAACCACTCCCCCATCGTCGATCTCGTAGCCTCCTAGACCCCTACTCCACTATTTCGCCGTTGATAAAAAAGTGAGGTGTCTTAGGGTTCTCAATTGATTTTGTGGGGTAAATTTTAAATAATATTAGACTTCATTCATGGTAATTTACAATTGTTGTGGGTCAAATTTCAAAAACAAAAAATATACATGTGACCGGTGAATAGTAAGAAAATTACCCCATGTACTCTAAACTAGGGGTGACCATGGCATGGGTCGGTTTAGGTTCACCCTGATTTTGGACCTGAACCGAACATATTAAACGGATTGAGTCGGTTCAGGTGAGTTTTTTTTATGGGTTCAGACCCGAACCGAATGAGAACAGGTCAGTTCGGTTCAGTTTCAGTATTCAGGTTGGGAATGTAACTAAAAAATAGAAAAAATGGAGAAGATAACAATCCAGCAAAAATTATAGAAACAACACAAATAAAAAATCCCAGATGACGAATCAAATAAAAACAAGGAATCCAACAAAAGAAAGAAACAACATAGATCAACGAACGAGCTATAACATACACAACCAAAAATAGTCAACAGGGACGGTGTGATCGAGGCGCGACATTGCGACAGACGTTTTGAACATGACATCGGAGCTGTGAGGAGGATGACGAGGCGCTGCAAGCTAATGAGATGTGGTGCAGGGAGCGCTAGAGCGAACAAACACAGAGACGTTGTGAGCAAGTATGACCACTGGCACTGTGAGGAGAATGACACCCTGTCACGATGTTGTGAGCCAGCGAGATGTGGTGCAAGGAGCGACAGCGCGGTGGCAGGGAGCTCAGGGGGAGGGATGACCAATTAAATCTGGGCGCCACCATGGCTATGTGATTGTGGGTTATTGCTTACTAACTTTGGCCTTTGAGAGATGGAGAGTGAGAGGCGTTAAGGACTTGCGAAATGGAAAGGAGGAAAGTGTGTGGGGGAAAGTGTGATGACTCTAATGGTTGTGACTGGTTAATGGGGCTCAGTCTCCAAAAAAATAAGGCAAGGGAGAAATTCGAAATCTTAATAACTTATTTATTAATTTTTTTTAAGTATATATCAGTCCGGATCTGGGGGTACATTCATTTAAAACTATGTTACCTGAATTGATGGGATCGGGTTGATACTTATGGAAATCGAAATTAAAGACTCGAAAAACTGAACTGACCCAGGAAAATGTATTCGGGTTAGTTGGGTTTGTCAAGTTAGTGAAATCCATGAACACCCCTAACATAAACAACTCCTCGTGGCTATCGAGTCCCATGCTTTCTTTTTCAAAACAAAGTCTCGGTTCTATTTTAATCCCTTACTAGTGTAATTTATGTCTATTTTTATATAATTAATTGACATTTTTAATTATTTTTAAATAATAAATAAACATAGTAAAATATAAAGTATATATTTAATTTAAAATTAATAATTCAAATTTGATATATAAATATTATAATATAATTAGTTTGAATTACGTATATAATTGAATTCAATGAATATTAAGAGATAATTTATATTAAGGGCTTAATTTGAATGTATATATTAAATAATTATTGGTTTAAATTTGAATTATTAATTCATAAAAAATAATTATTACAACCATACTGTTAAACCTGTTGGAAATATATCCATTCATATGTTCTTCCCTTAATAGCTTAAGTTTCTGGAATAGTTGGTCCATGATATGGTATCAGAGCCTCTATGATCAAGTGATCAAGATTTCGATCATTGTTGCCTCCATTATTTCAATAAAAAATGTTTAATTTCAGCACAAGGTAAATGGACATATGCATGCATTATCCATGCTTCAAGCCCAATAGGCTCTTGCGTGAGAAGGCGTGTTAGAAATTTATCCATTCATATGACCCCCTAATAGCTTAAGTTTTTGAGATAATTGGTTCATGACAAAACCAATAATATTTTATATAATTTTAAAATTATCATATGCTTTTATATAGTTTAAATTTTAATATACTAATTAATTACCATGTTTAAATTTTCAAATTAGATAATCTATTATTATATATGAGTAAATGATATATATTATTTAATGATAATATAAGAATTTATATTTAAATTAGAAAATATTTAGAATAGGAAAAAATAGGTGAAAGATTAGAATCATGAATATTTATATTTCAAAATATCGGTTTTTCAAGAGATTGAAGAAAAATCTTTATAAATGAGTTGTATGAAACACATTTCCAAATAAAAATAGTGAGAAAATATAAAATGTACACGCGACTTTTCTAGCTAATAGAATAAAGAAAGTCAGTGTCTCACGTTTTAGAGTAGGATCTCAAAATTAATATATAAACAATAAAAGATCAATTTATAAGATATTATTAGGTTGATGCAAGAAAAACTTTATGTGTGTGATTATTATCTTTTACTATCTATAATAATATCATGGATCCACTAACGAGTACTCTAATAACATTGACATTAATTATATTTGTAACACTAAATACTACACGATTTAATAAAAACTTTTTATCTTTGGATTTTTAGTCTGTGTCCTAGAAACATTCGTTAATATTTTCTAATATTTTTAATATTATAATTGTAGCCACACATATTAAATATTAATTGATGTAATGTAATAAGAATTTTTTTTTAACTCCAGGAGCACTTAGAAAATTTCAAACCATAAAGAAAAAATTCCGTGTAAGCTTATATTAGGATCTTTATAGCTGGAAATTAAAAGGGGCTTAAGCTTTTGGAGATTGGAGGGCCACCAATGAAACCTCTATTTACCATGCCATGCTTACTTTTTTACTTTTCATTTTACTTTTCTTCTTGTAACATACTTTTAAATTATCACCGGTAAAATAATGGTCACCAAAAAGGATGGTTTGTGGACAAAGGAATAAAACCATATGAAACGCAAAATGTGAAGGCATTGTTGCATTGGATATGCCCATTCTAACAAGCCATAAATAACGTTCTTAGTAGCCATTCTCCTTGTGTGCCTTTCCCGCCGGCAGGTGGCCACAAGCTACAATATGCTTTCAGTGTGAAACCTGCCAAAGGAGATTTGCCCAGCAATTCTCCTGCAATTCTTCTGATCTTCAGAGAACTTGAGGGTGACTGGTAGCGTAGAAGAAAGATTCGACGATGCTGACGATGACGATCCGCGGCGGGGCAGGGTGTACCTGCAGGGACTCCAACGCTCAACGTAAGATATCAGTTCAACAGAGTAACAGTTGGTATGAGCAGAATGCGTACCTGAGGTGTGTTATTCCGGGGTATATATAGAGTAAATATGGCGGGAAAAGTTGTTATGACCATAACGGTCTTCCGTAATTGTCGTGATCACGCGCTATCAGGGACGATTCGATACGCGCGGAACGTCATTGTTATGTTGAGATGTCTGGGTCCATGAAGTGATGTCGGATAACGTGTCGTCGTATCGCAAGACACGCAAAGTCCTCGTGATGTTGATGTCGACCTGGTGACGTCGGATCTCTTGGTTAGCTAGGTAATGTCATTATGTCGGCGTGTGTAGGTGGAAGGTCATCTCCGGTAGTACCCCAGAACAGTTGCCCCCCAAGTCGATCATTCCATGCGAGGATGGTCGAGTTATTTGTCCGACTCATGGTGAACATTCGTGATGTGACCTTATATGGGTTCTCGTCGTCGTGGTCATCTCGGGTGTCGGGGTGTCTTTTGGTATTACCAAAAAGTAACCGTTATTCTGAATTAAGCTCGCGTCTTTTCCTTTTCCCGCCACGTGTCTTGATCCGACGGTAATGGGCCCGTGGGCCTTGCCAGCTGGTATAATCTGATCCGTCCGTTGAAATTTATATATGAAATGGGAGGGAACCGTTTCCCACTTTTCTCTTTACTTCTCCATCGTGCCCTACTCCCGGTGTCCCTCTGCTGCTCTGTTCCTTCTACTTAGAGCCCCTTTTCCCCGTACAAACCTTCGCAAGCTTCCAGTATTTCTCCACCTAGGGCACGGGTGCAGTGTATGAACTTTGGTGTTGCGGATTTTTACGAAGAGTTCAAGAGGGTTTCTGCCGAGGTGCATAAAGGTACCGTCTTTTCTTTTTAACTTGTTCTTTTTATCATGGTACTCACGAGGGTTGGGGCCAAAACACTTGCTGTCGAACGGAGACGGCGGTGTATTGTGGTGAGTGAGGAGGCTGAGGATCCATCCATCCCGGATTTAGTTCCGAGGCGTAGGAGTGGTCCCAAGTCGGATGACCTTTGGCTGTCGCAGCAAGAGACAGTGCGTAAGACTGCTCATATTTTAAGGAAATGGGGTTATCCCGAGGTGTTTCCTGCCAGGTCCTCCGGGATGAACCCCAGTCGTCCCGGGGTGGAACCTCCATCTCACTCTACTGACTTTGTTGACGGACTTTTGGGCAGGTCCGAGATGGGTAGGCGGAAAGTACATACCTCGCCGGCCTCTAACTATCCAGTGCCGAAGGGCTTGGAAGACATGAATTGGGTTGACACGGAGGCTTTGGGGACATCCAATATTTACGCGACGAGCGTCGACTTGAGGCAAGCGTTCCATGATATCGAATGGGTGGAACCCGGCAAGGAGAAAGAATGGGCTCTGAGGTGCCCCAAGGAGGACAACAGAATCTGTAGCCAGGGGGATTTGGATGAGAATTTCTTCATCCCTATGTATAAAACCGTATTTGCCGACCTCAGGGTTTGGATGTCGTTAATGTGGTTCGAGCTCGAGGTATTGGGGCATCTGTAGGTGGCCCCATCGCAGCTACACCCCAATGGATGGGGCTTCATAAGAAGCTTTGAGATCTTGTGCCATGAGCTTGGCTTAGAGCTCAGCAGTGCCGTCTTCTTCTATTTCTTTCGGCCCTTGGCGGTGAAGGAGTCGTCAGATAGGTACTCTTGGCTGCCGCTTCGAGCTGGATCCGGGGGAAAGATCTTCGAAGCCTACTACGAATCATATCGCAACTTTAAAGACAAGTTAGTTTTCGTGATTCCCAAAGGCGCGGGGAGAGAATCTGTGTATCATGAGGATGGAAGGTTGATCATTAACCCCTACTGGAATACCGGTTTTATGAGAGGGACTCGAGCGCTTACACCGTCGACTTCAAATCTTTGTCGAAGGGGGAGCAGAAGACGGCGACCGCCATTGTTAAGTTTGTTGAAAAACATGGAATCCTAGATTTTAAGTCCGTGATAAAAAACGGCGGGCTGGCGACTAGAGATCTCCTGGGTAAATATCCGTCTAGAATAGTCGTTATTACTTTTTTCAACTAACCCCTGTGCTGATGGCGTTTGTCTCTTTCTTTTTGCAGTTGAGATGGCATCGCGTCAACAAGAGAAGCTAGCGGAGAGGAAAGCGAAGAAGGCCCTCCGGGATTCTCAGAAGAGGAGTGAGGCCCCTGAGTCAGAGACTGATGCGGCCGACCATAACTCCAAACGGATCAAGGTGACGATCCCCCGTCCACCTCCTCAGCATAAACAACTTGACAATCAGTCAAAGGGCTCATCCTCAACTTCGTTGATTGGTGATAAGGGTAAGAAGACCCTGACTTTTAGTGTCGGGCTACCTGCTTCTGACATGAGTGTTGAGGAGGTGAACAAGCATTTGGAGGCACAAGGCCGCACAATGTTCGAGGGCAAGTCCGCTGAGGAGATTGATCAGATCCTCGGGGCTGCCTCCGAATGGGGAATAAAGTTCGCGATGATGTCAAGGTACTTTATGGGGGCATCTCAGGATCTTGCCGCCTTCGTTCCCATGAAGAAGGATCTAGAGAAGATGACGACCAAGCTGGAGGCTGATGAGGTGGAGATGCAGAAAGCCCTTTATGTCGTTAAGTCTTTAACGGAGGAGAGAGACAAGTTAATGACGACCAATGCCGACCTGACAAAGCAGGTGGAGACCTTAACCTCGGCGAGGAAGGCCGCTGAGCTGGCTGCATCGACTTCTCAATTGCTCCTTCAAAAAACTGAGGAATCCCGGGAGGTCCTTGAGGGTGGGGTAGTGGAGTTGAAGGCGAAGCTCGAAGAGACTGAAACCCTTTGGGAGTATGCCGTCGATATGTACTTCTACCTTGCCATCAAACAAATGAAGTTCCTGAATCCCGGGGTCGAGCTGAACACTAAGGGGATGTCAACGATGTGCACGGTTGAGGATGGGAGATGGTATGATGTTTTCCCTACGGGAAAGGTGGAACGCACCCCTGGGGACGAAGTGTAACACCCGCGTTTTACCGTTTTTGCCGTTTTAAGTGTTTTATTGGATTTTGAGTGATTAAAATTATTTTTAATCATCAAAATTTATATTTTTGGATTTAGAATTAAATTTCCTATTTTTAGGGAATTTCTGGGAATTTTTGGGGTTTTTCTGTGAAAATGACCTTTTTGCCTCTCCTGTCTCTTGAACCGGGCCCGAATACTCTTGATCCGGGCTAGAAAAATTTGCACAACCCTTCCTTTCCTCCTTCTAGAAGCTGTGCATGTCTTGTGTGTGTGTGCATGAAGGACATTTGTCCACTTCACACTTTGTTTCTATACAAGTGTCAAGCTTAGGGAAAAGTAAGACATTAAAACACCAAAATTCATTACTCTTTCTATTTCCACATGCAAAGCTTAGAAATTCTCTCATTTTCTCTCTTCCTTTCTCTCTCTTGGTCGTGAACTCTCCATCAACTTCTCTCAAAATTTTTCATCTCCCCTTAAACACATCAAGCCAAGGTTCCATCTTTGAACCAAAGCTTCCATTTCTAAGCTTTCTAGCCTTGAAAAATCCTTGTTGGTGACTAAAGGAGGCATCTTTGGGGGCTGTTTTGGGACCGGAATTCTGCACTCATTTTCTTGGAAATTTGAGGTAAAGGGGGAGAGAACTTGAACTCTAGTAGGATTGGTAACTAGAGTCAAGGATTTGCCCTTAAAATCCTTGTTTTTACTCTTGTTCTCCTTGAAAAAAATCACTTTTTGAGCTTTTCTTTGAGCAAATGTTTTGGATTCTTGGAGCTGGGTTGTTTACATGTTTTTAAGTTTATTTTGATGCTTGGAATGTGCTTGGATTGTGATTGTTGGTGCATGCAAGACAAGAAACAATTTTGGAAAAAATTTCCCCTTTTTCCTCTAATAGCTCTCGGCCTTGAGGGATTTTGGGGCTGCATGTGTTTCAAAATTTTTTTGGTGCTTGGAATGTGTTTGTATGATGAATCTATGAACATGCATGAAGTTGGTTGAAGGTATACAATTGTTTTGGATGATTGATCTTTGAAAAATAGTGTTTATGAGCTTGAAAATGGAGTTATGAACTTTAATGTGTATATGGATGATTTTGAGTGGATTAGTATGATATTTGGCATTTAGATTGTTTGTTGATGAATGTGTGAAGTTTTGGTGAAGATTGGATGTTGTGAAAAATTTGAAGTTTTGATGAACATTCAAGTTGTTCTTGATGTTCATGAGTTGTTCTTGATGAAACTCATCAAGAATACCTTTTTGATCTTAAAAAGGTCAAGGGTATGTTGAAAACATGTTTATGGGCTTTGGTGGTCCAAAAGGACTAAGAAGCTATTTTACAAGTAAAAGGACTAAAGTGCAATTAAGAATAAGTCTTTAAAAATAAATAAAACAAATTCGGATTTCCAATTCCAACCAAGTAAAAGTCAACTTAAAGGTCAATATTTTAGGTTGCCATGACTAAAAATAAGTTCCTAAGAGTTATAAAACCTTTAGGATTTTAATTTAAATTTAAAACCTTTAAGAAAAGGAGTTAAAGACTCATTAAAAGTCAATCAAGATTAGATTATGAAATTAAAAGTTAGATTGGAGTTGGACTTCAACTCTAATCCAAGTTATTAAGAAATTAAAACTTAGAAATTAATTATTAGACTTAGCTAATCTAATTACCTAAGTTAAATTAACATAATCTACTTAAGTTAATTAAGTAACGGATGATTAATTAAGGTTAAAGTTAATTAACCTTAATAAAAGTATTAAGTAATTAATTAGTAATGTTGATTAAGAATTAACTAACTATGATTAACCTTAATCAAATGTAATTAAAAGCTTAGTACAAAACTAAGGAAGAGATTAAGACTTAATTAAGGAGGATTAAGATTAATTATAGCCCAGTTAATGAAGATTGATTAAAAGTTAAATCTAATCTTAATTATTTATACAAGAAGAATTAGGATAAGTAATACCATCCATAAGACACAATCATAAGTCTTAGTAAATTATAGGACTTAAGTGGACATGATTATTAAGAACATTAGTACAAACTACTATAAAAGATTATAACCAACACCCTCTTTCTTCATAAAACTTGAGAAGCTTAGTGAGAGAGTGCGGTTCCAACCCAAGGTAGGGTTCGGTTTTCCTTGAAGGAAAGACATTGAATTCGGGTCGTGCCACGGGGATGTGGTGACGTTGAATGGTTCAATGGGCTTTGCCTGTAAGGATGTGAATGTTGTGAGCATTGTTGTGTGACATGCATCATGAAGCATTGTTGATGTTCGAGGTTGAAAACCTTATGACCTATATAACAGTAGCACTTGGTACAGTGTGAAATCGGTTGGGAAGGGTGCAACTGGGTTTTGCAAAGAACGCCAGTGGGTCCTCAAAAGGGACGCCAGCCCTGAGGATAGCCTAGCTCCCGGAAGATCTCAGGTGACGTAGATTAGCTCCCTACTGTCGAGATTGGGGAACCCAGCTTAGCTATTCCTGTCGCTCTCATGATTTTCGGGTCAGTTGAGATTGTCTGGAAGAACGCTTAAATGATTTGGCCAAAATGTATGAGCAATGCTCTTTGTACCAATGCTAGTACAGACTCTAACTCCTGACGTGCTGTGTATATATGGTCGGGCAGTTGCTATGTGCTCTGCCTATGGTGATGTTTCCCTGGGCCCGCATGCATTAGATATTGCATTATAATAGTAAAAGTTGCGTTCATATGAGTACACCATGATGAGATGTCGTGATTGCTTATTGATTCGACTGTGTGGATTGCCTCTGTGTGTGTGCTCTAGTTTGTTGTATCCTACATGTTGTGAGTTCATGCGATGTTCTCACCCTTCTTTTCTATCTCTTCTTTCTATGCTCTTCTTGTCACGTTGACAGTCGGTATCGAAGACTTCCGTCATGACGTCGATGCAGGTGCAAATCAGATGGTTGCCGAGAGGCACCCGGAGGGTGACGGGTATTCCGCGCAGGTGTGAGTTCTATGGGGGGAGTTTGTGTCACCATCACGCACCCCAGACTTCCTCTTGTACCTGAAAAGGACTAGGTTGTGTTGAGTCTAGGTAGTACGCAGCTCTGATTTAGGAATCTCTTCTTTTGTATTCTGTTAGAGGTCTCATTTATTTTACTACCGGAACTTATGTTTTAATGTGGTCATGTGGGTATTCGAGAGGTACATCGATGTTACTTAATATGTATGTATGTATTTATGTCATACTGTTTTATGTTCTCTCAAGGTCTTTAACCATGTGTATGTTGTGTATGCGTGTAAGGTGTTAATTCTTTCGACGCTTACGGAAAGATAAGTTTTTGAAGGTAAAGGAAAGGATATTTCATAAGTACTTAAAATAAAGCTAGAGAGGTAATAGGTCAATGACACCTAAACCCTTTTCAAAAAAAAAAAAAAAACTTCCGCATTTTTGACGTTCTACTTCGTTGGTCACGTGTAATGCATGTGGTACTTTTAGTGGTAACTAGGGGTATCACACGAAGAGCCCAAGTCCCCACCGTTGCATGATGAAGAAGATCCAGATGCAAATGCCGAGAGAGGACCTGATGGTGCGTTGACCTCGACTGTTGCCGGTGAACCAGGCGAGGTGTCCGACTCAGAAAAGGTGGATCCGAATCCCCAGGGTGACGTTGGTCCGCAAGAGTGAAGGGCCGGAATGCCGGTTTATGTTTGTACTGATTTTTTGATTACACATTTTATTGTTGTCTGAACCCGGTGGTCCTTGAACAAGTTGCTTTCTATTATACACTTTTATTTCATATTGGTTTGACCCCTAAGTTTTCATTACGGTTTTGTTTAAGTCTTTCGCGGTGCGCCTTGTGTACTACTCACTCGTAGCGCGTTCAGTGTTGTATTCGATTCTAACAACGATTTCGGGGTTGTGCCCGACTTGAATCTCGTTCGGGGTTGTACCCGACATACAAATTTCGCTCGGGGTTATACCCGACTTGCATTGCTCTTTCAGGGCTGTGCCCGACTTGAATCTCGTTCAGGGTTGTACCCGACTTCGCATGGCTCTTTCGGGGCTGTGCCCGACTTGAGTCCTGTTCGGGGTTGTACCCGTCTTGTAAATCTCGTTCGGGGTTGTACCTGACTCACATGGCTCTTTCGGGGCTGTGCCCGACTTGTAGAATGAATAATATGATGAAATAAGCTCTTTTATTGATGCGGAACAATATTACATGGTGGTGAATTTACAATTTACGAATCGACTAAAATACCTGCGGAGTTTATCCGCGTTCTAGGTCCGAGGTATGGGTTCTCTAGGTAGCGTTTCAAGACGATAGGCCCCGGTTCCCGTGCTGGTCGTGACTCGGTATGGCCCTTCCCAGTTTTCTGCCAGCTTTCCTTGGGCGACATTCTTGTTGCCGACATTCGCTCTTTGTAATACCAAATCGCCGACGTCGAAGGTTCGTGGAACGACTGTTTTGTCATGTCGTCTAGCTGACCGCGACTTGATTGCCGCTTCACGGATCGAGGCCCTTTCCCGGACTTCCTCGATCAGATCTAACTCCTCTCGAAGCCTCTGGTCGTTAGTTTGCAGGTCATACTTTTGGAGCCTGAGGCTTTGCTCACCGACTTCTACCGGGATGACCGCGTCGACTCCATAGGCTAGACGAAACGGTGTTTCTCCAGTCGTGGAGTGGGGAGTGGTGTGATAGGCCCATAAGACATTGGGTAATTGGTTTGCCCAGAGTCCTTTGGCGGTGTCGAGACGTTTCTTGGGTCCTTTAAGGATCACCTTGTTGGCGGCTTCGGCTTGGCCATTGGTCTGAGGGTGTTCTACTGAGGAGAACCTGTGATTAATGTGGAAATCGGACATAAGCTCTCGAAATCCCTTGTCGGTGAACTGTGTGCCGTTGTCTGTCACCACAGTGTTCAGGATCCCGAATCTACAGATCACGAATCTATAGATAAACTTCGAGAGGTTTTTTCCGGTGATCTTTGCAAGTGGTAAGGCCTCGATCCACTTGGTAAAGTAGTCGACCGCTACTGCGAGATACTTCAACTGCCCCGGAGCCTGGGGGAATGGCCCCAAAATATCTACGCCCCACCAAAAGAATGGGCAAGGGGTTAGAATAGATGTCAACGTCTCGGTGGGAGCCCGGTGGATGTCGTCATGTTTTTGACATTGCGAGCATTTCTTGACATACTCCATTGAGTCTGCCTCCATGGTGGGCCAATAATAGCCTGCGCGAAGGATCTTGCGGGCTAGGGAATGTCCCCCAGGGTGGTGTCCGCATACGCCCTCATGTACTTCCGCCATTACATAGTTGAGCGTATCACCCGAGATGCACTTCATCAATGGTTGCGCCAGGCCTTGCCTATAGAGGCATCCGTCGATTATGCAATACCGTGCCGCTTGCCTTTGTATACGGCGTGCTTGGTCGGGGTCGCTGGGGAGTGTCCCATTTTCCAAGTAGTTCTGGATGTCGGTGTACCAACATCTATCTGTGTTGATGGTTAGCATCACGGTAGGTGTGGTCACAACTTCTTGGATGACGGACCTATTGTTCCCGGATGACCTTGTGCTGGCCAGTTTGGAAAGGATGTCGGCCCTGGCATTTCGTTCCCTAGGAATGTGATGGATCTCGACTTGCAAGAAGCTGGGAATGATGCGCCCTACCACCTCAAGATATTTGAGGAGCAGTGGGTCCCTGACCTGGTAGTCGCCATTTACCTGAGATACCACAAGCTGGGAGTCACTGTAAACCTTGATCCGGGATGCTCCTAATTCGGACGCCATGCGAAGGCCGGAAATTACCGCCTCGTATTCTGCTTGATTGTTCGAAGTAGTGAATGAGAAGCTCAGGGAGTGTTCTAGCACGACTCCTTGTGGGTTCTCCAGAAGGATGCCGGCACCACTGCCTCTGGGGTTGGATGAACCATCGACATGCAGTTCCCACCATTCGTCCGAGTTGGGATGTGTCGGGGTCAATTCAGCGACGAAGTCTGATAGCGCCTGAGCCTTGATTGCCTGTCGCGGCTCGTAGGTCACCCCGAATTCTGAGAGCTCCACTACCCAAGATACCATTCTGCCGGCTAGATCAGGTCGGTGGAGGATTGAAAGTATTGCCGTAGTCGTCGCGCTGTAACAGTGAGGCTCAGGGCGATTTTCTCGACCTTCGGGTATCGGAGCTCGGGGCCTTGCAATGCCTTACTTACAAAGAAGACCGGATGTTGTACCCCTTCGGGCTCGCGGACCAGGACAGAGGCTATTGCTTCATCCGCGACAGAGAGGTAAAGATATAGTATTTCCTCGGGATTGGGTTTGGACAAGATGAGGGGAGATGCCAATATGCCCTTTATCTGTTGAAACGCATCTTCACAGTCTTGATTCCACTCAAAAAGTCTTCCTTTTTTTAGAAGTCGGAAGAACGGGAGTGCTTGAGATGCGGACCTCGAGATGAATCTCGTTAGGGCGGCCATTCTTCAAGTTAGTTGCTGGACCTTTTTTACAGTGGCTGGGATCTTCATTTCAAGGATGGCTCAACATTTGTCGGGGTTGGCCTCTACTCCTCATTCTGTTAACATAAAACCCAGGAATTTGTCGGCTCGGACCCCGAAAGTGCACTTCTTCGGATTCAGGCGCATATTGTACTTTCGAAGTTGATCGAAGATCTCGCCAAGGTCGCGGAGATGGTTACCATCAGTGGTGCTTTTTGCGATCATGTCATCAACATATACTTCCACGATCCTCCCAATCTGATCGCGAAAGACGGTATTCATCATTCGCTGATAGGTGGCACCGGCGTTCTTCAGGCCGAAAGGCATCATTCGATAACAATAGTTCGCTTGGTCGCTCATGAACGCCATTTTTTCCTGGTCGGGGGGATGCATTGGAATTTGATTGTAGCTGGAATAAGCATCCATAAACGATAAAAGGCGATAACCAGAAGATTGGTCGACCAAACGGTCGATGTTAGGCAACGGATACGAATCTTTGGGACAAGTTTTATTCAGATTGGTGTAATCTACACACATACGCCACTTGCCATTGGGTTTCTTTACAAGTACTACATTAAAAAGCCAAGTGGTGTATTTAACTTCCCTAATAAAGCCAGCATCCAGCAGCTCGGAGACCTGTTGCGTAGCTGCTTCAGCTCTGTCAGCCGACATCTTGCGACGTCTTTGTTCTACAGGCTTGATTCTGGGATCTACCGAAAGGCGGTGGCAAATGATGTCGGGGTCAAGGCCTGACATGTCGGCAACTGTCCATGCGAACAAATCTGAATTCCGGCGTATGAGAGCGCAAAGTGCCTCTTCATCTTGGGATGTCATGCCGGAACCCACCATCACGACCTGCTCCGGGGAGGATCCGATCTGCATGGATTTCGAGTCGCCCTTTGGAACCGGTCGCGTTTCGGCGAAGTCCTCTCGAACATCGAGGTCAGCTAGCAATACCCCGGTCGCCGTTGGGTTGTCAGGCTTTTCTGAAACTACACCTTTATCTGGCCTGGCGATCTTCAAAGACTCCTTGTAACATGATCTCGCCATAACCTGGTCACCACGAAGACTGATGACGTCGCCTGCGTCATTCCAAAACTTCATGACCAGATGATTCGTGGAGATTATTGCCCCTATGTTGTTTAATGTCGGCCTGCCGAGGATGGCGTTGTAGGTTATGGGGCAGTCTACTACGAGAAACCGGACCTTTTCTATCTTGGAGAGAAGAGGCTGGCCGAAGGTGACGAGGAGTTCTACATAACCGTTAGGGCGAATCTTATCCCCCGTAAAACCAATCAGGTCGGCACCCTTGTATGGAAGGAGGTCGGATTCAGGGATCTGAAGGAGGCGAAACGTTTTAAGGAACAGAACATCAGCGGAGCTTCCCTGGTCAGTGAAGATTCTTCTGACATCATGGTTAGCCATGAACACCGTAATGAGGAGCGGGTCGTCATGCCCCGGGATCACGGGGCCATAGTCCTCGTCAGAAAACGTGAGTGGTGGTAGCTTCCTTTTGTGGCCGATACATCCCCCTCGGGATGAGGATGATGAGGCTGATAACACCTCTTTAATATGCTTCTTGCGGGAGTTATTTGACTCTCCTCCACCGGCGAAACCTCCTGCAATGACATAAATCACGGGGTGCTTAGGAGATTAGGACTCAGGTTGCGGCGATCGCTGCCTGGAGGAAAAAGGCTGTCTTCGACGATCTTTTCGTGCTGAGGAAGGAGGAGAACGATCACGTGACGGCCTGCGAGATGTTGATCTTTCGCGCCGAGGTGACCGTGTCCGTGACCTGCTACGTTCGCGTCGACTAGACTCTCGTCGGGGTTCATCGTTCCGGTAACTCCTTTTACAATCTCCTGTTTGCTGGGATGCGCGCGGCTGTTCCCTTTTGAACCTGTCGAGCTTCCCTCGTCGGATCAACTCTTCAATGGCGTCCTTCAGGCTTATGCAGTGGTCGGTGTCATGGCCTTGGGATTTGTGGTAACGGCAGTACTTGGACTTGTCAGTGTCTGGGCCAGCGTTCATGGGTCGCGGTCTTCTCATGCCGGCCTAAAAAAGCTCGACGTTCAGGATCTCATTGAGAATTTTCTCACGCGGCAGGTTGAGCGGAGTATAGGATGTGTAGCGTCCCAGGGACTCTTTGTCTCCTTTGTCTTGTCGAGGTCCTTTTCCTTTTGCTCCGGGATCCTTCTGTGTCTGTCCGGCGTTGGTATCCTTTGTCTTGAGTGCGAGCTCCTCGTCTTCTAGGCTTATATACTCCTCGGCCCGCTGGAGCAACTCCTCCATGCTGTTTAGTTTTCTTTTGGACGAGTCGATCCAGAAAGGGGAATGAGTTATTAGGCCGTCCTTAGCCAACATGAGTTGTACTCCGGGTTGCAGTTCCTGGACCAAAAGGGCCTCTTTGGTGAATCTGCTCGTGTAATCACGCAAGGATTCTGCGGTTCCTTGCCGAATCTGCTTCAGCGAAGTTTCTGTTTTCGGCTGGACTTTGCTGGTGGTGAAGCTGGTAATGAATTTGCTCTGCAAGTCGGCCCATGTATTAATAGAGCGAGGTGGCAAAGACTGGAACCACCTTAGGGTCGTTTTCTTGAGGGAAAGCGGAAATACCCTGCACATTATAGGTCCTGAGGCGTTTCGAATGGACATCGCTGACTCATAGATGTCGAGGTGTTCAAGGGGATCTCTCATTCCGTCGTAGAGCTCCGGTACTGAGACCTTCTCAAATCGCTTATCCACGGGAAAAAGCATAATTCGTTCTGAAAACGGCAATACGACTTGTATTACCTCGTCGTCCGTCGCGTTACGGGATTCTTCTTCCGCCCGGTGACTTTTCTGCTTGGGGCGAGTGTTTGAGTGCACGGATTGAGCTGAGGCTTGGGGTGACGTCGGCACGCGGGCGGTTTGAAGGTGATGGTTGATTTTGTGGGGAGGAGGGGGATGGCCTTCGTTGTTCTGCTGGCCTCCAATGACGCGACGCGGTTCTTGGCGGCGTTCGTCAAGGATCTGTCAGTGCATTGCCTGTGCGTGGTGATCAGTTTCCAAAGTGATGTCGGATAACGTGCCATCGTATCGCAAGACACGCAAAGTCCTCGTGATGTTGATGTCGACTTGGTGACGTCGGATCTCTTGGTTAGCTAGGTAATGTCATTATGTCGGCGTGTGTAGGTGGAAGGTCATCTCCCAGAACATCTTCAATGTCAAGGCACACGACATTCATCTATAGTTCTTTAATGTTCACAACTTGAAGGGATTAATGGAAGTGAAACAAGGCAATCTCATATCTCACAATCACAGGTTGGAACTCACATTTATCTCTCCTTGAAGTGAGGTTGGGGGTGTATTTAAATAGGCTATAGGTTACTCGTACGATGTCTACCACCTAAATAATCTACATCAAATATAGGGTTAGGACACCAACGGGGGTTGGTTCAAGTGGTACATGCTTGATTCCCCTTAAGCAAGGTCTCGGGTTCGAGTCTTGTGGATGGAAAAAATCCGCGCTGGGAGAGCTAGTCCCACCATGATGTGGATGTTCCCGGCTCGAACAGAATTGCCTCTAGTGGAGGATACCTGTGGTTAAACCAAAAAAAAAATATAGGGTTAGGACAGACTGATTTTACATAAATAGTAACATGTCAAGATTTTCTTAAAATTAAAGTTTATATAATTAAACATGTTAGGCTCCAAATTGTTTAAAAGGTCTTTTAAAAATATTAAGTCTATATATTTTAAGTAAATACAAATAAAATAATATTTTTTGTATATTTTATTATTATTATAAATATTTTCATTATAATGTCTTATAATTATGTAGTTATTAGTTTATTTAAATATGAGGATATCATTTTATATAAAAGACTTAGAGTCTTAGGGGGTGTATTGGTTTAAGATTTTAAAAGACTTTTTTAGTTGAAAAAAGTCTGCAGATTTTTAAAAGACTTTATAGGATTTTCATGACTTTAAGGATTCTGCAAGAATTTCAAGAATTTTTAAGTCAGGATTTTAATGGATTTGTATCATAGACTCTGCGGGACTTTTTGGACTCTATAGGACTTTATAGACTCTGCAAGACTTCGTGAAGTTCTTACATATGATAAGAATTCAAGATTCTTTTGCATACATTCAAATTTAAAAAAGGGTCAAAGACACAAAAATAATTAAAAAAAAGTCGGGATAAATAAAAGTAAAAATAATACAGTTATTAGTTAATTCACCATAATATTATGTCCTCCTAAATAGCGTTCATCCACATATTCATAGCTATACTATTCCTCCAAGCATTACCATCTTCTCGTTCTTGCTCTTGGGTTTGAATAATAGGCTCAATATTATGGTCTTCATTAGGCAAATTGCTTATAATATTTTATCCACTGCAAGAGGATTCAGGAAACGTACCTCATAAACCAAGACGAAAGAGATTCGGAAGATCGGCGAGTTTGTGACTCGGTGCTTGTTGGGGGAAGAGGTGAGAGAGAAAGAAAGGTTATGTGACTCTGTGCTTGTTGGAGAACGAAGCACTTGAAAAGTCACGTTCAGAAATCCTTTCAATTTGGGTGGGATTGTTTGATGGATTTGGTATTTATAGATACTACTAAAAAGTCACTCAAAATCCATCTAATAAAAGAATCCCTTAAAATCCTTATATATTCTAATACCTATGGATTGTTTTTAAGTTCTAGGAAATCTCAAACAAATATCAATGGATTTTAACAGACTCTTTTTAAAGTCTTGAAAATCTAGATTGAATACTAGTGGATTATTTTTAAGTGATAGAAAATCCTGATTGAATACCAACGGACTTTTTTACCCAGAAAAAGTCTTTTAAAATCCTGTAAAATCCTAAACCAATACTATATATATGAGTATATATATTCTTATGTCATATTTAAATACTCTATTATAAATAAGACTTTTAGGTCAAACCATACTTTTAATTATATATGTTACCATAAAAAACTTTTACATAGGTCAGGTTAGGCCATAAAATAAATCATATATCGGATAAATAAGTCAAGCTAATGCCATAAGTTCAATAGGTAGGCTAAACTCAAGTCTTAGAAAAGTTAGCTCAACCTAGTCTATATTTTACACCTAGGCGAGTGAAATGTAAATTCTATATGTAAGTACTCTTTAAACCAATGTTATTAAACCTGTACTGGAGCGACCGGTCCAACCGGTTGGGCCGAAAACCGGGCCCATGGTCGGTCCGGTCAGGGAGTTGGTTCTGCACATAACTCAGGCACTGGGCGGTTGAACCAGTCATAACCCATGTGGCTCGGGCAATGATCGGATCGGGCGGGCGGACGGACTAGACTGTGGTGCTTAGGGGTGATCATGGCTGAGTTGGGTTGGGTTTAAGGAATTGACGAACCCAACCCGATGAAGAGATATTGGGTTGGGTTGGGTTGGGTTTTTTAATTTTTAGGGACGTACCCAACCCAATCCGATTATAGTTGGGTTGGGTTGAATTAGTTCAATTGGGTCCAACATTTTAAAATATTTGTGTTTGTAAATAAAATAAAAAATGAAAAAATTAAAATACTTTAAATAAAAAATATAAATTGTCATTATAAGAGTGATAAAAATAAAAACCTATAATTTGATAATAACGAAATCAATCTATACAATATTAAATATTAAAATATGTAACTTATTAGTACAAAAATAAAAAAAAAATTATTAATGGTTGGGTTTGGTTGAATTGATGGGGAGTACAAAAGTTCGATATCCAACCGAATCTGGTTGGGTTCGTCTATATGGAACCCAATCCGACCCGACTACCCAATTTAATCCGTATTTTTTAATTGGGTTGGGTTGAGAGTTGATCGGGTTCATTGGGTCTACCAAATCCATGATCACCCCTAATGGTGATAGTGCTACTGTTAATTTTGATAAAAATGCTGAAAGTTGGCTGCTGAGAATTGAACCTACACCCACCAAGTGATATTGTAATTCCAACACCATTATGCCAAGCTTCTTGCTAGTATTATGTTGCCCTTTTTTATATTTATAGAATATATAGATGCTAAAAACAAGCCTGCACATGTTTCTCTGAACTTTTTTTTTCTTTGATGTTAACATTTTTTTTGAAACTTCCACAAAATTATATTTAATAATATTATTTTCATTACAATTACTTCCTTATTTTTTTATTTAACTTTATAAATATCATATCAAAATTGTTTTTTTTGTTAGATAAATTTTTTAATACTTTGTATCTTTTATTCTTTATAAGCCTTAAAATTTTTAATATGAAATGTATATGATTTATGCATATCGGTTTAACCGGTTCAACTTGTGACTCACTAATTCAACCAGTAACCCATTAACCCAGTACCCTGGTCGAGTCGATGGCCGGTCCGAATTTTATAACACTGCTTTAAACCAAGAGTCTTTCCCTACTTTAAACTGACACAACCTATACCCTAAAATTTATGTACCAAAAACAAAGTTCACAGACATTCATAATTCATCTTGTTCTTCTTTAAGGACTAGAGTTTTTCACATTTTTTAAAAGAAAATTTTAAGCATAAATATTTAAGCTTTAAAATATAATTTTATTTTATGATATAATTATTTTAGAACTTTTTATAAGAATCGAAGTTATAATTTTAACTTATGAAAAAGTTGTAATTATTATAACTTTTTTAACATATCTTATAATTGCAAAAGTTTTTGTTTTTAAAAAGTTGTAATCAAAACGCAATTATGGCCCTTTATATTTGCAATAATGTTTGGTAGACACCCTCTCATGAGGACAAGGACAAAAAACAGATAAGAGAAGAGTGAGAAAATAAAATATGTAATGAATGGAATGACGTGAAAAAAATAAATTGATAAAGAGAAATAAGGGATGTCTTACACCCAAAAACACACATATATGAGGAGGGATCAACTTATACTCGTGTAAGTTATTACATCTGAATAATTTTTTAATATATCATTATATTGAGTAATTCACCGTTGGATTAAAAGTTATTATCATATAAATCAGACACGTAAAATTTTACATTAATCCAAAATTATTTGATATGGGTCATTGAGATGTCTCAAGATTAATGTCATATATACATTTGAAATATATGAAAAAACCAACCATTTGATTATCAAATTATTAGTATCAAAATTTTACGAAATTTGACTCAAATAATCTTGATGATAAATAAAAAATAATTGAATGATTGGATTACTAAAAAACACATTCGGTTTGTAGTTATAAGCGGTGCATACTTAGTGTAATTTACATCGATGTAAGTTGAACCACCCTTTTATATATATATATATATATATAGAGCACATATCTAGTGAGAAAGATGGGTTTATATGAGAGTGAGAGGGTTTAATATTAGCCTTTAGATTAAAATAAGAGGTTGTGATTAAAAGTGTCACTAAGATCATTCATTCTCGTGTCACGTGTTCTCTCTTCACAGCTCAGAATTCTTTCTTTTAGGTTTTCTTAAACCTTTTTTTCTTCGACAGCACGTAACTCGCGTCTACTCTCATCAACGAGTTCCTTTCATCACTTGGATTTCGTCTTTCCAATTCCGTTCATGTGCTTCGCCTTTCCAACGAGTTTCATTTCACGCCATTTTTATTTTTTGTTTCAAATGCTTTTAGTACACTAAAACCAACATCATGAGCATACTTTTTATAAAAACTTTCCCCTTCTTCTAAAGTATCAAATACCTTGCCAATCACAAGTTTCAATTCTTCATCACACGTTGGAACCCATTCCTGAAATGTCACTGGATCGTTGAAGCCTTCAAATGATGTAGTTGGATCAACTCCATTATCACCCATCTCCATAGAAATATTCCTAAAATTAAAATAAAGACAGTTAGTCAATGTTTTAAGAAAAAAAACAAGTAATCAATAAAAAAATAAAGAATTTAAGAAAATATAATTAAACATTCAGAAAATTGTAACAGGTAAGATGCCAAATTATTAGACGTCCACAACCTATTTTTTTGTGAATTGAATATTTATTCTAAACACAAACCATATATAGGAATAGCAACATATTGTTGTCGGTGAGGAGCCCACAATATTTTGTATCCTATATCGTTTTCTTCTAATCATGGTCATGAGGTTGCGTGTAAATTCATTAAAAAAATATATACTATTTTCTTTTAAGGATTCTAAATGCAATGTTAAACTACCTGGAACTCGTTGGAAAGGCGAAGCACATGAACGGAATTGGAAAGACGAAATCTAAGTGATGAAAGGAACTCGTTGATGAGAGTAGACGCGAGTTACGTGCTGTCGAAGAAAAAAGGGTTTAAGAAAACCTAAAAGAAAAAATTCTGAGCAGTGAATAGAGAACACGTGACACGAGAATGGATGATCTTAGTGACACTTTTAATCACAGTCTTGTATTTTAATCCAATAATTAATATTAAACCCTCTCACTCTTATATAAATCCATCTTTCTCACTGGATATGTACCCCTATATATATATATATATATATAAACCCTTTATATTTGAAAGTGGACACTGTTCGTCCAAGGGCCAATATATCGTCATTCTATTATCAAGTCATTTGCTCATTTCAACACCTTGCTAAGATCTTCTCTAGCCCTCTTCAGCTGATTTAGCTACGGAATAATTATGGAATTCATCAATTGACAATGGACAATGGTGCATGGGAGAAAGAAATAAAAAGGAATGAGAGAGGAAGTGAAAAATATGTCAGGTAAGATTAAAAAAAATGTAGAGAAATCATATTAAAAATTAGGGTGTTAAGAAATAATAATTTTTTTAGATAATGTAAAAGTACAAATACTTTAAGAAATTTGTCGAGAGTTGGAGGCAAGGAATGAGTTTGTTGATATTTGTTTAATATTTGTACTTTCACATTATCTAACATTCTAACTTGTCTAACTTATTTATAAAATTCCTTTCCTGCTTTTTTCAAAGAAAGGATTAGATGGTTGCACTTAATTTTTTTTCTGTGTATTTTAGATTATTCTAATCCCTATACGAATGCATTAGGGACCTGCAACTGCAATGTGACATACAAGTTTACAACTATTATTATTATTATTATTATTATTATTATTATTATTATTATTATTATTATTATTATTATTATTATTATTATTATTATGTTAGAATAAAATCAATGATGTATTTTCATCTAACAATTTAAGTTTAAGTTTTTGAGTTAGTTAGTTGGTGAAATGATATCGGAGCCTCTATAACCAAGTGGTCAAGAATTCGATTCCTACTGCACCATAATACTAATAAAAGAAGGTTTAATTCCAGCACAAGACTGCATTTTTCATGCTCCAAGCCCAAATGACTATTGCGTGAGGCCATATTAGAATAAAACCATTCATCGTCTTCACCTAATTAACAGAGAGAAGCTTTGTCGCTGTTGTCTCTCCCTTGGGGGAATTTTCCTCCCAGTGTGGGGGTTCTCCTACCCACTCTATGAGTTTTCCTCTCTCTCCATGGTGAGAGAGTTTCCTTTCTCTCTTCTTCTTAATTTCTTCCACACAACCACTTCCCCCCTCTTCTTCCCTTTTCCAGTCACCTCATCTATCCCTTCTGCCACTTCACTATATATCCTCCTTTTTCCGGTCACCCACTACCTTTCTCCGTTCACGGTCAACTTTCCTCTGTTTTTTTCGTTGGTTTTTTTACTGCCTCCTTTCCTCTGTTTCACTAAGGGCACATGTCCCCTTCCTATCTGCTATTGCTATGTGTTGATGAGGCTAAGTATGCCCACCTTTAAAGTTTACAGGGCCTCCAAATTGCATACTTGCAATACCGCAGGGCCGGTTTGGTCCAAGAAAAAAGAAGATAAAGAACACGCGACTGGAAAATGGTGAAAAAATACAATATTCGTTTGTTTGTCAGTAAGCATATTGGTATATTGACAAATTAGCTGCAGTGGAGATTATGTGTTTATTTTTATTTTTATTGGTTCTTGTTTATATATTTGAGCGAGTATGCCTGATTTTTTAGCGTTTATCTATTTGAGCATTGTTGAATTGCTCTCTTAGGGTTATCATCTCTTTTATTTAAGTGTCGTTTGGCTGTCTAATTAACAATTTAAGCTTTTGGGATAGTTAGTTAAAAATGTGATATGTACAGTTATATAGGAATTATGTTAATTTTGCTGCATGTTCCATAGCTCTCTCATAGAGTTTGTGTATCAAGGGACTTTAATATATCGTGTAAGTGATCATTCAAAAGTCATTGTTGTTTGTACATCAAATAACAATTATATAATTAAGAAAAAAGAGAAAAAAAAAAGTATGAAATATGATGAGTAATGTGATGGAGAGAGATAAAGAGAAAAATGTATTATATAAGTTGTTTTATGTTTTTTATTGTAAGAATAATTAATCTATTTAAATATGCTATAATTTTTTCTTTTAGGTGGATAAAATCATAAAAGTTATATTATATGAGTTATATACTTATAAATATATTGCTTTTTCGTTTAAATTGGTCATCCTAAAAAGATATGCACACATATTAAGTTGATCGATCGATCTTTAGACATTTTGGATATTGATTGTCCTTCAATTCAATCTTTAATTAGTATCGAATCATATTTTATATTCCTAATTAAATTAAAATAATAAATGTAAACCTGAGAAACTGTTAAAAATATAATATAAAGCCATTAATTTTCACCTCATATATAGCTTAGGTTTTTAGGATATAATATATTGGTTCATGATAGACAGAGAGTACCGTGCCAGTCATGCATATTGCATTGGGAATTTATTCAATTAATTAAGAATGCAGCGTCAAGTTTTAGCATAAACAGAATCAACTTTGGAGGTCACTGACAGCAACAAATGGAATCTAGACATTGAAAGCTAGCTATATATGGGGAACATGTTTCAGAATTTTCTTTTGAAAGCTCAACAAATGTTTTTATGACCTTACAAGCTCACTAGGGACGCTTATAGATATAATAGGTTTGAAATAGTTTTTACAGTGGAAATGTCCCACATCGCATGCATCAGGGAATACACATGATGTGTTAATTATTTTGGTTTTCAAGATTAACATTTTCAATTTAGTTCCCAAAATACTTAACTTCCTGTCCCTATATACATATACAGAGAAATTCATAAACAACATTACTATTATTTATCAGCTCAGTTACCCGGGTCCACACACTCGGAGACAGTTACCAACAGTTACTATTTAGTTAAACTAGTTGTTTCCTTCTGTTAACAGTTAATGGTAGATGTTGGCTTGTATTGTATGTATATGTATATATACTGAGATGTATGCATGGTGTCATTGATACGTAGTTAGCTCCCAAAACTAGTTGTATATAAACCAGATAAATACTCATCACAACATTATCTTTTAAAGTTACTTACTTTTTTTAATCTATTATAATATATTAAATTTGAAGTGCAACATATAAGATTGATATCTCAATTATCATTTTGTCACATTAAATTTATGTGTCGCCTCTCTATATTCAATGTTTTGTTATTTTTCTAATATTAATATTGGTTTTGTTAGTTGTATTTTTTATATTCATTTTTTTATCATCGATAATTTATTATATTCTTTATCATTAATTATAAGACAATTGACACATAATTTTAATTCAATATCTTAATTGTCATTCAATTATAAAATTTTAATTTCAATATTCAACCAAATTAATACATAACTCCTAATTTTTTAATTTCATACTACTCATAGCTCCTAATATTAAAAAAATGATTCATACTTGCAACTACTTTAACCAAAAAATGAAAATAATAAAGAAAAAAAAAGCATCAAAACTCAAAGAATCTTCTGAGTAATATTATATTACAATATACTTTGCATATATTACATTTACCCAAAACAATATTTAATTTCTTTTTTATTTTAACATAACAAACTCAACTTATTATAAATCTAATATTTCGATTTTATTGTATACATACTTCTATATCAAAGAGTTCTGGCTCCGTTGGCAACGCAGACTGAAATTGTGGAAAGAGTTTCCAAGTTCGATTCCTACTAAACACATTCTTAGGGAGGGTGGGGAGTTTTAATTGTGACTAAGCCCCGAACTGGAATACCCTTGATAATAGGGGATACTTGTGTGGTTATCACCGAGCATGTGGATCATTTGGTAAGGGGTTGTTCCGGCTTAACCAGTGGTATCGAGTTCGAGCCCAGCTGGGAATGCAGCCGTATTAAATATTCAGAGGGAGAGTTTTGTCACTCATATATAGAGGTCCTACCCGGCTCGAACAAAATTACCTCCTGTGAGGATACCTCTGGTCTTGCACAAAAATCATACTACTCATAACTCAGCATTAAAAGTGATTTTTGCTATACGTTAACCAAAAATGAAAATAATAAAGCAAAAACATAACATCAAAACTCAAAAAATATTTTTTAGTAATATTATATTATATTACAATATGTTCGCACATATTATACCCAAAAAAATACTTCAAACTTTTTTTTTCATTATAATATAACAAGCTCAACTTATAATAATTTTAATATCTAAATTTTATTGTATGTATACTTCTATCTACATTAATATATTAAAATTAACTCGTAACGCATGGGTTATCATCTAGTACTTATGAATCCTAAACTCAAAATTGATGTATTGGTAAGTACTGATTCTTTTGTTAACACATTCCCCTTCAGAAACTCCATATATATAATGCTAAATCACTCAATAGTTGAGGTGGTAACTTGAGTATCTACTCCTTTATTCCTTTAGTTTTATGCAAACTAGTCTTGTACATGTGCCATGTATTGGATATTTTTGTTGTATTAGACACATAATAATATTTTGACAAAAAAGACAGACAATAATTTTCTAATAAATAGAATGAGTAGTTAAATATGTTTTCAGACCTTAAAATTTGACTCGAATTTGATTTTAGTCCATAAACTTTAAAATCGTTGGTTTGGGACGTCCCTCATGTTTTGAAATCACGTAATTTTAGTTCCTCATTAATTTTCTGAAATCATGTAACTTTAGTCCCACCCCTTAACACTATTAAATTTAACACTAATGTGACAAACGAATTTCTGTGTCCGTTTGTCCAGCCAGTTACAATGACCATGTTGTGGCAACTGAATTACACCTCAGTTAATCTAGTCAGATTTTATTTATGGTTTTATTAATTTAACTTCACATTTTTTTTATGAACAGGGAAGGTCACAAAACTATCTGTATGAGTTGAATTGTAATTCAATTGTCTCATCATGGTCATTGAAAGTGACTGGACAAACTGACACATAAATTCGTTTGTCACGGCGGCGTCAAAGTTAACAGTGTTAAGGGGAGAGACTAAAGTTACGTGATTTCAGAAAATGAGGGACTGAAACCAACGATTTTAAAGTTTAGGGAACGAAACCAAATTCGGCTCAAATTTCAGGGACTAAAAACATATTTAACCCTAAATAGAATACATAATATATGAAAGTTAAAAATTGCATATTAACATGAATGATTATTTTTCTCCATTCATCTTTTATTCTTATCTTTGTTTCAATTTTTCATTTGCACAATATAACCCAATCAACTCAAACTACTTCCATTTTTTTCTTCTTTCCACCATAAAATGTAAACTTTTTTATACTGTTAGTATCCATTAAATCATATTTTAAATTATATTTATAAAAGAAGTTAAAAACTATAGTAACTTTTAAAAATATTTTAATTTATTAATTAAATAATATTTTAAAAAAATGATTATCTAAAAATTCTAAACTTTTCAAAAGTACATTTTAAAAAAAAATGTCTTACCACCATTTTCAATCACACTCTCTACCAACTTTCTTTTCATGAAAGACATTAATAATTTTTTTGTACATGTCTATGAAATTGATCAATTTTTTAAACTTTCCCTCTCATAATCCCTTTGATACAAAAGAATTTTTCTCCAAAGAGATTCACTTATGATTAATATTCCCCACTCTCTTTTATCAAAGAGTGTTAAATTAAATGATTACATCTTTTATTCTTAACACACTCTTATAGTCTTATAGTCTTTTATATCTTTTTATTTATTTGATTTTTTATCTAATCTATAATAACAAATCATACAATATAATATATAATTTGTTATCTCTGATGCTTAGTGAGATTTTCTATTGCTTATGGAATGCTTCTAGTATAAGATAAAACTTTAAAATGATTGGAGTTACATTCAGACGTATAGTTCATCATTTTATCTTAAGGTTTAAATTCAAATAGATCAAACTATAATATTTTTTCTAAACACCAATAATTTTTTTTGCCAACTTATATATGCCCGCATTTGACAATACAATTGAATAGAACTAAAATTTTATGGGTTATAGGCATTGCTCTGTTCATCAACCACTTAAAATTTTGCTAGGAGTTTTACCTAGAACCAAACCAAAATTTTATTTTCATATCAAGTGAAAATTTTCAAACCAACTAAGTTGTTGCAACACATACACAAATAATTCACCAATTAAAGAAATTCTGCAACATTTTTAATCTTTCTTTTATCACTATCAACAATAAAATTAATAAAACAAAACTCAGAAACCCAATGAAGAAGATCATAGCCAATAACAATTTAATTTCTTGAAATATTTAGGTGGGACTTTGACATTTGCAAAGCATGAAAACTAAGAAAAATTGTTCTTGATCCTATGTCACAAAGACCCTTTAAACAAAAATAGGAAACCCATAAAAGAATACACTGGGGAGGGGATGATGACCATAGGAAGATACACTGGGTGGGGTGGGATGAGGTATGTAGAGAGAGGAAACAGGGGGTTTAGGTATTAAAGACCTTACAACTTTCAATTTTGCACTTTTAGGAAAATGGAAGTGGAGGATGTTAGAGGATAAAAGTATTCTTTGGGTGAAAGTCCTTAGATCCTTATATGGTGATAGGATTCCTTTCTATTCTGAGGGAAATGTGAGGGGCTCGAGCTGGTGGATAGACCTTTATAGTATTGAGAATAATGTTATGGTGCACAAAAATTGGATGCAAGATAGGTGTAGAAAGGTGGTGGGTAGTGGGCGAGATACTTCTTTCTGGACAGAAAATTGGTTGGGGTCAGGGAGTTTGTCTGAAAAATATATCAGGTTGTATAATCTAGCAGAAAATAAAGAGTCCACAATTGTTGAAATGGTGTTGTTGAGAGAAGAAGATTATGAGTGGCAGTGGAGATGGATTTGCATGGGAGGAAGAGCTTCTAACTTCTCTTGTTCAAGTTATTAGACCTTTGCTTTTACAGGTTAATGTAGCTGAACACTGGACTTGGTTAGCTGATCCATCTGGGTCATATTCAATATCTACAGCCTACAAAGAAATTAGAAACGATCGCATTTTTGCTGTCAACTCAATTTTTGGGTTAATATGGACAAATCTTGTCCCTTTGAAAGTATCAGCTTTTGCTTGGAAGGTTATTCTTGATAGGATTCCTTCCAGGCAGAATTTGTGTAGGAGAGGTGTCCTTAATACTACCCAAACAGAATGCCATCGGTGTAAGGAAGTTGTTGAATCTATTGCTCATACATTCTTTGAGTGCCAATCTTCTTATCAAGTGTGGATGGAGTGCTTTAATTGGCTTGGTGTCACAACAGTAATCAATAACAACTGTGTTCATAATTTGAATCAGTTTGCTGGTTTATATTACTGCTCCTTTACAAAAAAGGATTATTGGATATCCATTTGGTTGGTCGTTGTATGGACTATTTGGCTTTCTAGGAATGAGCTACTGTTTACATCCAAATGTATCCCTGTTTCTGAAATGGTGGATCTGGTTAAAATCAGATCATGGAATTGGGTGAGAGCAAGACATAAAAGTTTCTGTTACAATTTCCATTCTTGGTTTATTAGCCCAACACCCATAAAAGAATATTAATTAAATTTAATCATTATAATTACTATTAAGGTAATTATAAAATATTTTATATATTATTTTAAATTTCAAATTATATTTTTATTTATCTTATAATATTTTAAAAATTTTTAAACTGTTAAAAATTCCTTTAATATTGATATTTATTATTTTTTTATAATAATTTACTATAATTATTTTAATAAAAGTTGTAAAATTTAAACTATTTTATTATATTTTAAAATTTGAAATTATTAAAATGGATTTTAATATTGATATTTGATACAATAAAGATAACTACAATTAAATAATTATTACAATTACTATTTACATAACTGTAAAATTATTTTTTAAGTGTTTCAACATTTTTCAAATTTTGTGTTATATTTTATTTTTATAAAATTAAGTTTTACCTTTTTTATAAATTATTTTATTATGTGTTAAATTTCGTATTATATTTTTATTTATATTATAAACCTTTTATTCAATATTAAAAGTGTTAAAATGGGTTTTAATATTGATATTTGATATAATAAAAGTTACTGTAATTAAATAACTTTTATAGTTACTATTAACATAATTATAAAATCTTTTTTAAGTGTTTGAACATTTATAATTTTTTATAAAACTATTAAATATTTTAAAATTAATAAAAATATCTATAGTTAAATAATTAATACAATTACCATTGACATAGTTACAAAATGATTTTTTTAAGTGTTTGAGCATGTTTAAAATTTCGTATTTCATTTTTTATTTTATGAAATAATTTTTTAAAATTTTTTATTATATTTTAATTTCGTATCATATTTTTATTTATGTTATAAATGTTTTTTTAATATTAATTGTTAAAATTGGTGTTAATATTGATGTTTGATATAATAAAGGTAACTATAATTAAATAATTAATATAATTACAATTGTTATAATTATTAAATGATTTTTAAGTGTTTGAACATGTTTCAAATTTTATATTATATTTTTAGTTTTTTTAAAGTTAAGTTTTAGCTTTTTGAAATTATTTTACTTAAATTCTGTATTATATTTTTATTTATGTTATAAATCTTTTTTTTAATATTGAAAATAGTTAAAATGGATTTTAAATAATATTGATATTTGATAAAAAAAGGTAAGTAAAATTAAATAATTACTATCAACATAATTATAAAATGATTTTTTTAAGTGTTCGAGAATTTTTTAAATTTCATATTTTTATTTTCTTAAAATTATTATATGTTTTAAGTTATCATTATTTATATTTATTATTATTATTATTATTATTATTATTATTATAGTTTTTTATTTTTATAGTGATATTCACTTTAATATAATTACTATAGTTAATTAATGATGATGTATAATATTAATCATTTTTAAAATGTAAAGATACTTTCTATTTTTTAGAAGTTCGCTTAAAGGAATTTACTATTGTATCCTCACTTTATATTTGATAAGTTACTTTCACTACCTTACTTTTATATATATAAAGATAAAGATAAAGATGAAGATGAAGATAAAGATAAAGATAAAGATACTAGCACTCTAAGGATAAAAACAGAAAAAAAATAGATAGATAAATAAATCAAACCAATTACCGAATCGAAACTAAACAAAAAAAGGTAATAAGATCAAACTGAACAAAACAAAATCAAACTAAATCAAGTTGAACCGAGTCAAGCCGAGCCAGACCGAATAAGACCATAATAAACCAAACCAAATCAAATCGGGACAAAATCGAGTCAAAACAAGTTGGGTCAAGTCGGAGTCGGAGTCGAACCAAACCGAACCAGACCAAGCTGAACCAAACTGGATGGACAGAACCAGGTCAAACTGAACCGAACCAAACCGAACCAGATCAGACCAAACAAGACCAAATTGGACCGGACCAAACTGAATCGAACCAAACTAAATCGAACGAAACCAAAACAGACCAAATCAAAATGGACAGAAGTAGACCAAACCGGACCAAACCAGACCAAACCGAACCAGACCGAACTAAACCGGACCAAATCGGATCGGATCGAACCAGAACAAACCGAATCGAACCAGAGCAGACCAGGCCAAACTGAACCGAACCAAACCGTATCAGGCCAGACTGAAATAAACCGGACCAGACCAGACTGAACCAAACCAAATCGAACCAAACCAAACCAAAGCGAGCCGAACCGGACCAGACCAGACCGAACTAAACCGGACCAAAATCGAACCGGACCGAACCAGGCTGAGCCGGACTGGACTGGATCGGACCATGCCAAACTGAACCGAACCAAACCGGATTAGACCAGACCGAACTGAACCGGACCAAACCGAACCAGGCCTAGCCGGACCGGACCAGACCAGGCCAAATTGAACCGTCAGTGCAGTCATGGGATTTCGTGCAGTCAAAAATTCGTGTCGTCGGTGCAGTCATGGGATTTGAGTCGTCTGATCAAGATCGGACGGCTCAGATGCCGAGATGTTAAAATCCGATTTTAAACTCATCTCGGCATCTGAGCTGTCCGATCTTGATCAGACGGCTCAGATCTCATGACTGCACTGACTTTTGACTGCAGCAAATCCAAATCCCAATTTTAATAATAGCATTAGCTAAGAAATTAAAGGAAAACCTCAATTACAATAACCAATTTTGTTCTATGAAGAAATTATGTAATTAAGAAGCTATGATGGAATAATGGTATAGAGCCTGGCAGGGAACTTCTCCTTTTGCAGAAAGCAATTGTCAATTTCTCATGCAAGAGTGCAGCACTCTACCATAGGAGATTTGCATTGTTATTCTTCTTTACCTTTGAAGCATACCTGTCAACTATTGTCCTTGTGTTGCAAGGCATGCTAAGGATCTATGCAATATATTCTGCATTATTTGTACATCAGTAACTGATATTCAATAAAATTGCACTGGCATATGCCGTGGATTATTCCTCAGGAACTTTTGTGTCAGCTGTTGAGTCATGATCCCCGTTGCTGTGATAGAGCTCCCCTGTAGCTCAAAACAACTTACCAAAAATCTCATTGTAGTTTGAGGCATTTTATGATTTGCCATTAGTTTGTTTTGAATTTTCTTAAATTAAATTTTCACAACTATTTAATGGGACGATTAGAAAATTAAGCATCCTCCTAATTGCACTATGTTATCCCAAAATTTGGAGTCATTTATGCAGCATGGAATGACACATCCCAGTTATAAACCAATTAATGCTATGATTTCCTTATTCCTTTACAACAAATATGATTAATATGTGATCCCTAAGACCATATATTGGCCATGCATATGAGAACCTCTTGTGGATAAATTATACCATTTGATTTCAAAATTGGTTAAATTGAAGTTTCTTTGTACCATAGGAAAGAAATTGGCAACATTTGATTAACTAATGTCAGTGTGTGCCTGAAATTCCTTGGTGAGTGGACAATGTTGTCCACTGGACCCCCTTACAGACCCCCTAGAAAATGTTCTAGTCTACAATAGTTGCAGACAGTAAAGTAGGAAGTACATAGGAATGTTTTTGGATATGCTGAAACAGGAAGAGCATAAACTAAGTTAAATCTTGTGTGGTACAGTCTTTTCAACCAATTGTTATGGACAATGATTTCATTGAGATCAAGAATGATTTGACATTTTTATTAAGATTTCAATTGAGATTTTCAGCTGACAGAAAAAAGGAACTTTCAACAACATGACAACAGAGTAGAGAGCACATACTTCTGGATCTTCCTCCTCACCAAGCTTATTCTTCTTTTCTTCTTTTATTCCCCCCCCCCAAACTCGTTATTCTAAAGTAATAAAAAGTTAAATACATATATTCTATATGATACCACCCTTTCTCCTCTTGGCCAGCTTTTAAAGTTTTCATTCAATTCTTGTCAAAAGAAAAGTTTTATTCTGCTACTGGTGACCCTTAAAAATGTGAGGGGCTGCATAATGGAAGGACAACATAGATAGTAACGCAAAGGGTTTATACAAATTTCAGTGTCTGAAGTTATAGTTATTTAAATAAGTTGTTCATCTATATGCATGACATGTGCAGAAACAATGAGATAAATAATAGGACTTCAAAAATAGGAAGTGAATAACTCAAATAAACAAGAAAGCATACTAAGGGAAGATGTTTGATATTCAGAGGAAACTAATTAATCTAAATTACATTTTTTATTGTATCTTGGCCTGAAGGTACAATATTGGTGGATTTCTGCATCATAACCATATTTGCCATGAATCTCAGACTTAATATGCTGTTGACAATTGACAAACCATTGTCCAGCCCCAAATCTTCTTATTAGATAGAGATCATAATGAATGGATGCAATACTGGCAATAACTTGCTCTGACAGTCATACTAATATTATGACAGAAGACAAAGTATAAGCACAGCTATTATATGGCTTGCCTTTCTTTTAAGCTATGTAACAATCGTCACTCCCTTTATTCTATACCACCAAGAATAGTAGTCTCTGCTTATTATCTTTAGTAAGTCTTTCTCAATGTACTAATGATCTCAATATTTACCCCCATTTGCTTTGCAATGGGATTTTATTGTTAAGTTCATATAAAATTCTAATTCTATATTTCTCTTCTCTTTTATCATTTTAATGGGTGGATGTATTCAGTATATTAGCAAGTAATTAAGTTTCAGAGGTTGCAAATGCCTGATGTCAGAGAGAGCCTTTGTTCTAGACTTTTTTCTGTCATTTCTTCAAACACATAATTAAATGGACAAAAATATAAAATTATATGCATAATATACGCCGCATCACTAGTTTGAAATGGCCATAAGTCCATATTAGTTTCTTCATTTTTTTAACAACAGTGCTTAAACTAACTATAAACTATTGAATATTGATGGAAGCAACTAGTATCTTTATCATAAACTAAACAAGGCAAGAAAAGGTACACGTGAATGTCTCGTGATAATCTATTCATAGGGAAAGATACAAAGAAACATTATTTATTGAAAAAAAAAATTATCTTCTCATGCTAAGACAATGATAATTTTGAACTTGTAGTAACATGAGTTATCAAACTTGACATGCTGCAAACACCAGCTAAGTCCAATCAATACTGAACTTAAATGTAATGGCTTGATGATCATTTTTGTCAGGTTTTCTGCAATATAAACATTTTTCATCATATAGTGGCACCTTTAGATATAATCTCTGATAAAGTGATATTTGACATCAATTTGTTGGTTCTTGTATGATACATTTGATTTTTAGTGCAATGTATGAAACTTTAATTTTTTTTCCTATCATAATAAATAATTAATCGTCAAGCAAATAAAAGCCACATATTGACCATGCTAGTAAATGCAAATAATTTGATTGTGTAATAGCACATGGAATTTATTTAAACTGGAATACTGAACTTATCCATTTGATATTTGAAGATTTCTTGAGATTAATTGAAAAGAGTAACATATGTGCTGTAAAGCTCACTATTACTAATAAACAGTAATTAGCAATGCAGGCACATGCAGCAAAAAGAGTGTAGGCTGAATCTTCAATGTTTGTTGACTTCATCATAGACAGTGCATAAACTTCTTCTTATGCTTCTTGACAATTGAAGCTAATGATGCTAGCCAATTTGTACAGATTCTTTATATGGAATGACAGATAGTCTCATGGACAATCTCTGACTCTAATTGTTTGCTATCTCTCTCGTTTTGCTTTTCAAGTCACACAAACTTGAAATTCTTCTGTATCATCTGCCACATATGGAAAAAAAAATAAAACCATTACTAAACAAAAAGGAAAGTAAATACAGTTATATCATACTAGAACAAGACTCGTGTCTCTATCAGAAAATGGAAAATATAAAGCTAATGCAATGTGTTAGTGATTTAAAAGCTGTCAAAAAAATGGCAGGGCAAATCTCCTTTGGCAAACCAGAAGCATGCATGTTCAAGCTCTCTACTCCTCTCTGCCAAAAGAGATTTGCTCTATCATTCCTCAACAGCACATCTATATATCTCACTTCCAACACCAAATTTGTGTCTTAGTCCATCATCACATAATGGAAGCCCTATATATGTAGATAGCTATAAGCACCTAACTTGGATATGCCACTCAAAAGGAGTAAGAGAAGCAGCATATGCTAGTACAATTCCAATGTACGGTTCTACTTAATTACTGGCCTTGATTCTTTCACCATCAATTCCTTTCAAAACCTAAGGAATTGTCAATATCATGATTTCCTATACTCTAGTAAATCAGATGCTTTTTTTTTGGAAGCATTGGTCATAAAGACATAAAGTCATAACATGCATGAAATATCAGTTTTTTATGTATGTGTAGCTTTTACAAGCAGAAATAGACTTCCTTTTATCCAAATTATTAAGTCCATAACACACTCAAATTAGGTGAATGGTGATTATAAGCCATTACAATTTTTATTAATTGTTTAGTTGCTGCCATTGCCAAAGTTCATTGCTCTGCTACATAATGCATTTTCTTAAATTAATATGCCAGTCCCAAGATTAGGGGAAACAGAATTCCAATATAACTGATGCACATAATCACTTGAACGGATAGACCATGATTATTTTATTCAATTTGAAAGCAGAAAAAATATCATTAGGTGGTAAAGCTCTCCCTCTGAGTATTTAACACAGTTGTGTATCCAGGACTAGAACTCAAAATCACTAGTTAAGTTGGAATAACCCCTTTCCAGATGATCCACGTTCTTGACAATCTTTTCATTTAGAATTTGGTAATGCACTGCTTTGCTTGAGAAATCAGAAAGGGGTTGAAAGTTCAACCATTTAGTAGATATAGTTGAAGTAGTTTTGGAATAGGTATTCACTACTAGCATATTCTTCCACAAGTAAACAGAAGGCGCTAGAAAAGGAATGGAGAGGAATTATGCCTTCCATATGGTATGGATGGCATTTACTTTGTCACAGACCACACTCCATTGCATGTACCCTTTCGGTAGAGACATGTTCATCAAAATTAAATGGAAGGAATTTCAGAAGAAATATATGTGGTACCAAATCACAGTAAAGAGCAGTGGCTGTGACCACTTTCTTTGTAGTAACTTGTTGCTAAACAGAGGATGTGCTGGGAATATCCTTTGGCTTGTGCATCTATGCATGACTGAGTTTTATCATCAATCAGCAACAACATTATTATATATACACATGGACACCCAGATATTGTTCAACAACAAAGCTTAGAAAGTCATGTGCAGGTGCATTACTGGGCAATGACTTCTTTGGCAGTTGACTTGACTATTCAGCTCAGATCATGAGGCATAAAGAGCTAAGCTCACCGCCAAAGAAGATTTGCCCGGCAATTCACCCTGCGCACATAATCTGCTTTCATAGATCAAGAAAGGTACATGTGATGTCATTATTACATGGTGGTGGTACAATGGCCATGTAAGTATGTAACATTTCCATAACGCACACAATCACACCCATTTTGAAGCATATGTTGCCATTAATGTGTGCACTTAATTAGGTCCCACGTAGGACCTAGAGGAGATAAATCCATCTTACATGATTTTTAATTGAGTTATATTATTTTCACACCTATAATTATACAATCCTAGTATTTTATTAATTTTTTTCACTATTCACTTAATTTCTTACAATATTTTATTCGTTATTTTATTATTATTAATACTACTTTTTATTATCAAAAGTCGTATCTTCTCTTTTACTCAAAGTAAAATGTTTAATTTGTAGATATTAATACACATAAGTACAAATATATTTGTTCGTAATGATACTAAAGTTTGGATGTGGTAATTTAATAAAATGTGTTAATTTACATCAAGTTTATTGTGTATTTTCCTAATGTATCTATAATTATACAATCTAATAGGTATTTTAATACTTTTTCACTATTCATTTAATATTTTCAAATTTTTTATTCTTGATTTGGATTCTAAATGTCAATGGCATTCTAAATGTCTCTTTTTTCCATTCATGTTGTCCTCTTTTCGCTTTTGTTCTCAGTTCAAATTTTTTTCCTTTAATCTTCTTTCCCTCTTTCTCTCTCAACACATTTTCTTCTTAGATGTGCGAACCCTCACATCGGCTGCACATACCGACTGCTCACATCTTTTGTTTCACATATGCTTTTGCTCGAATGTTTTGCTCAGATACTCACACCGGCTGCTCACATCTTTTTCTCCACATTTCCTTATGCTCGGATGCTCCACATCGACTGCTCACACTGGTTGCTCTCATCGGTTCCTCCACATTTGCTTATGTTGGGTTGCTTTGCTCGGATGCTCCACATCAGCTGCTCACATCTATATCTTTCTATAATATTTATAATTATACAATCCAATAGGTATTTTAATTTTTTTTTCACTATTCATTTAATATTTTAAAATTTTTTATTCTTGATTTAGATTCTAAATGTCAATGGCATTCTAAATGTCTCTTTTTCCCATTCATGTTGTCCTCTTTTCGCTTTTGTTCTCAGTTCAAATTTTTTTCCTTTAATCTTCTTTATCTCTTTTCTCTCTCAACACATTTTCTTCTTAGATGTGTGAACCCTCACATCGGCTGCACATACCGACTGCTCACATCTTTTGTTTCACATTTGCTTTTGCTCGGATGTTTTGCTCAGATACTCGCACCGACTGCTCACATCTTTTTCTCCACATTTTCTTATGCTCGGATGATCCACATCGACTGCTCACACTGGTTGCTCTCATCGATTCCTCCACATTTGCTTATGTTGGGTTGCTTTGCTCGGATGCTCCACATCAGCTGCTCACATCTATATCTTTCTATAATATTTATACAATCCAATAGGTATTTTAATAATCTTTTTCACTATTAATTCGATTTTTTCAAATTTTTTATTCTTGGTTGGGATTCTAAATGTCATTGGAATTCTAATTGTCACTTTTTCCAGCTCAAGTTGCCGGTGCCGAGCACGTTCCAAGCATTCCAAGCATCGTTTTCGAGCATGTTCCGAGAACGTTTCAAATATGTCAATACTATTGACTCCACGCATTTGAATTGCATAAATTTTTTTTTGGATCATTGCCCTTTTGGTAAACAACTTTTATCTAAGTCTTTGTATCCATTAACATCAACCATGTTCAATATCATGGCTCTGGAATTGATTATATCATACATGATAGGATTATAGTACTCCCATTTTTGGAATATTGAACCCGTGCATTGCACGCATCTTACACATTCCAAGCATTCCAAGCATTGTTTTCGAGCACGTTCCAAATATGTCAATGTAATTGACTCCACGCATTTGGATTGCATAAATTTTTTTGGATAATTGTCTCTTTAGTAAACAACTTTTATCTAACTTTTTGTATCCATTAACATCAATCATGTTCAATATCATGGCTCTGGAATTAATTATATCATACATGATAGGATTATAATACGCCCATTTTCGGAATATTGAACCTGTGCATTGCACGGGCTCCTTAATAGTACAATACAACACAATTAAGTTACCTGTGTCCATTTGGTTTACAGTTGAGTAAAATTGATTCTAAAAATCAATGATTAAAATGAGTGATACACAGTTGGATGGAAGTGATTTAAAATCAATTCCACAAAATCATGTAGAAGCACGGAACTAAACATGCTATTATTCATTCTCTTTTATTTTATTTTCTGTTTTGCCAACAACTCCTGTATGTGCCTTGTGAGATTATCATATATATCTGCATGTATCATTTCCCTTTTTAAGTTGTTTTAGGAGCAAGCTACTTGCATTTGGAGCCACTTTTGTTATCAATTATACATGAGTAACTAGTAAGAATTAGATTGTGTTACGCGGATTGATTTTAATATATTAATAAGTTATTTTTTTCACACTTCAGTTTCTCATATTTGTACACACCTTTTTTTTTTCTTTTCTATCACATTATTTATCACATATTTTATTTTAATTTATTTCTATATATCTCCTCTATCACACCCCATTTTGAAAGTGTTAGAAGAGCTTTTATCCAAATTTTTAAATTCAATTATTGTTGCAAGAAATTAATCTCCCTTTAATTGTGAATGCAAGTGTATCAATGTAACTCTCACTAGATTTGTGTCAATATCATGACCTTGAAAGGATGTATTTTTGTCTTGATGTTTTTAAAAATCAGATCAAATACTGAATCAGTGAAATTTATAGTCATAGTTTGATTGATAGTTAAATTTATGGTTGATCAACTCTATACATTAAATTTGAATTTTCATTCTTAAATGTGATAATTTATCTTAATTTATTTCTATTTTTAATGTATATCTTACATTAGATATATTATTATTATTCTTAAATACTTTTACACGCATTTAGTCAATTATAAATTTTTAATTATTAATCTCAAAACTTCATTAATTATAAATTAAAATTTCAGTAATTTAAATTTTGACATATCATATTTAATTAATACACATAAATAATGGTATGTCTTCATTGTTGACACTACAATTTAGACGTATGTATTATACCATTACAAGGAATGAATTTCACTAGGACACATGCAGTCATCCGAACAAATGAAGTTTGATTAAACGGAAATCTGTATAACAATTAATAATGGAAAGACAGGAAAAAAAAAAAAAAGGTTGAAACTTTAAAGAAGCACACATAAAATTCCCTTTCCGGACCATATCAGTTATGGAAGGCAAGATTGATCAGAAGAAGTAAAAAAAATTGATGGTCCAAGGAACTATAGGCTTACAGGCTTGAAGTGCGACTCGAGCCTGAGCAAATTCTGTTGCTAAGGAGATTTCGCTGCTCTGTGAGCGTTAAAGCAAGCCAGTCTCTTGATCGAACCCAACCTGGCCAAGGCTCTCTTTTGTTCCATCACTTTAATGCCCCCACTTGGGTCACAAGCTGCTGTTACCCAGCTCGGCAATCTTTCATGCATATCAAAGCCTTATAAAAAAAGATTTGTATCATACTCTACCCGATGTGGGTCTCCTTTGGTATTTTGCTTCTAATGCCAAGGAGTTTTGCGATCAATTAAGTGGGACGATATATAGTACTAAAAGAATGCCTCTTGAATAATAGGGATGTTTTATTATAAGATCATGCTATGGGCTAGATGTGGAAACCAAATTGAATTAGTTGCCTACCTCTACTTCACTGTATTTTTTTTCATGGGTTGTATGGTGTGTATTTATGAATCTTTAGGGGTTGAGCTGGTCTGTTCACATTCATTTTCTGAAACTTTTGAGGAATGGTTGTATTTTAGGAGTCCGGATCCTCTCCATTTCTTTGAGAAATGGAGAGGTTGTTTATACAATGATGACACGTGTATTAGTTTATTAATGGTTAAGAGTTAATCAATTAATTCAATTCCAAACAAATAAAAAAACAGAAACGTGAGACTTATAAGCTCCGCGCCAAAAACACAACACTTACGCACCACGCAATCAGGCACCTCAATTCTCTGAAGAAAATAAACTATTACCTATTTCAGACTCTCAGAGTATCATGCTGCAACATAAAACAAGAAAACCAATATCTTTCATTACCCATTGCATCCTCAAGAAAAGCTAGCTTTGGTTGGGAACTTTCTTCAACTGCTGAGCATAACATTATATGGCACTTCTTTGTCTTTAGCTTTCACAAAACTATTAGTAATTAAATTAATGATAAATTGCTTTCTCTCTGGTCTCTGCCGTTTATAACTTAACGGGTTTGGTGCAGCCGTGCAGACATGTATGGCTTTTTTAGCTTGGGATTCAACTTCTTGAGCATATATATTTATATCGCTTTACCTTTCACAATGAACAGTAACTAATTCGCCTGTACAAAAAGGACAAAATTATCCAAAATCAAAATTAAAATGGCCTTAGCCTGAGATGATGTTGATCATAATTCACAAATTCCAATTTCAATTACATGCTGCTAATTAGTGCTTACTGCTTAGGCTCACTGGCCACTGAGATGAACTCTCTTCACCTGAGTCCACCAAACCGAATCATTGCCCACAAATACTTAACCACCCATTCAAATCAAACAATTGTTTTAATCATCTGCTACGTTGATTCTGATTAACAATAGTAGTAAATAATTATCAACCCAATTATTATTTTTTGGACAATAATTATCAACCCAATTACAGAAGCTTAAGATTATAAAAAAGCTTAAGATTCCTTATTGGTCCAAATTCCTGTTTTGAAAATGTTGTTATTATGAACCTTATTTTGGAAAAAGAATAATGCACAACCACTAAGTAGGATAAGAACAAGGTGGCATGCCAACATCTTATAAATGGCTATCAATATCATTGCTTTACAGATTATGTCTCTTGCAAACAGAATTGTCACAAAATGCAGGTGGATTCACTATTTTATGCCCTTCCTGAACTTGTATCTGATTCAGTTCAGCACCCTCAATGCAAGTTGTTTGAATGGAATATTAAACTCCTTTCTGAGAAAAAGATTTTGAGCACTTCCTAATGGATGAATCAGCAACTCATAATTCATAGCTCTATTCAATTTCGAGATGAACCTCATAGCTCTATTCAATTGATTAATTCCTACCTCTATTCAAACTCAGCAACTCAATCTGTTTCATAGCTCTATTCAATTGATTAATTCAAAATCCAAACTATCCTCAATCTGATCTCTCCGTGGTGGGAAGATAGAGATGCTCAATTAAGTGATGTCACAGACAAGGTAAATCAAAGCAGTTAGATCTAACCAGATGGGGTCGTGGCGCGGTGGAGGAGGGCGGCTAGAGTGCCCAAAGCGATGGTCGCTGGCGGCGTGCCTTCGTCTCTGTACTGGACTGCGCATTACGCCGTCGTGACTGCGTACAGCGGCGAGTGGGCAGACCTCTCATGGCACAGCATCGGGCGATCGACGACGAACGGCGAACGGCGCAGTCATGGCACGGTGGGCTGTCGACGGCGCGATTGGTGTGTCTCTGTCTTGCGTTCTTCTTGTGTTTGAAAATCTCTTTCCTACCTAAAGTCTGAATGCTGTATTACTTCTATTTTATTTTTTATTTAATTGATCAATACTAAATAGCCTATCAACCGTTAGATGTGCACCGCGCCACGTGTCAAGTGTAGATCACAAGAAATGGAGAGCTCCATGGAGAAGAGCCGGACTCTGTATTTAGTGGGTGGTATAAAAGATAAAAAAAATATCTGAATGATGCTCTTCTTTGCCATATCAAGGATAGTATGGCTGGAAAGAAATGATAGACTTGGTGGTTATATTTTTTATTTAGCAGCCTCACTGTCCATGTATGTATCTATTATATATATTAAAGCTGAGTTGTCTAATGATGTCTTGACAACTCACCTCATTTAATGCCACATAACTCTATATTTGTCATGTCAAGAAAAATCTGAGGTGTCACCTCTATATTCCTTACTTGCAATCCATCTCTCAAATCTACTCACATAATTAGCATTTATCTCAAATAATAATTATAATTAGCATTCATGTTACTCTATCATTTGTTTATTGTAATTATGTAACTTGAGTATACATTTTAAACATTAAAAAAAATTACTATATCTTTTTATATTAAAATTATTTGAAGAAGTTATTTTTAATTTATTAAAAAATATTGAAGCTTTTTCTTTTCTAAATAATTTTAGATAATTATTATTATATTTTTTCCACCACCATTTCAGTAAATTGTGCATTTCCACACACATATAAGCACAAAGTAAAACGAGAATAATTCATATAATCCAATCATTCTTTCATGATTTCATATATTTCAATATATTTTTTATATAAAATTTTAAAAATAATAAAATAAAAAAATATTTCACCAAAATTGCATTGCATTCACACAATTATCATTCACATGACACAAGATTTTTATTGAAAAAATTTATAAAATGGCTTACAATTTTGTATCAAAGCATTATATTACATCAAGATGTTAGTAAATACAATATTCTATAGCTATAAGTTTCTTTTTTTAAAATGTTTAATTAATTTTCATACATCTATTATCTATTAATTTGTAAAAACTAAAATGCACATGAACTTTTCAGCTATAAGTTTTTTTTTTTTTAAATCTTTACTTTTAATTTATTTAGTTATTTCTAAAAAATATTTTAAAAATTCCGCGCAACTAGCGGGTTTATATCTAGTTTGATATAAATAGCATTTGTTTGATTCTACCAATTACTGATTTTCCACACAAATATTAGGCAACAAGATATCAAATTTATAGGAACTGCCAGAAAATGACAATTATATTCAATGTTGGATTGGAGTTCTATCAACAGTTTCATTTTTCTAAAGTTGATCTTATTTGAATACCTTGAGAGTGGGTTGGATGACAAATCCTAAAAATAGACCTTGGAAATTAGATGATCATCATCTTTTAATTTGATTGATATGTTATACCTTAATGAATGATAGGCTTTGACATTCCAAGATTTCTGGAGAGTTATTAATTGAAAGAGTAAGATATGGCAGTAATGCTCACTAATAAACAGTACATTAGTAATGCTCACTGAAGCTACACTTTTTGTTAACTTCCATAATAGAGCATAAGATAAGCGTTTTCTTAATTATAGCTTCTTGACACTTGAAATTGGTGATGCTAGCTAGCCAATTTGTATGGAGTGAAAGGTAGTCCTAGACAATCTCTAACTTCTTTTGCTTTGTACGTCACACAAAATTGAAATTCTTCCATATCCATCTGCCACATATTGAAACGAAAAACATTACTAACTAAATAAAAGGAAGTAAATACAGTTATATCATACTAGCACAAGATTCATGTTTCTATAAGAAAATGGAAAATATAAAGCTAATGCAATGTGTTAGTGATTTAAAAGCTGTCAAAAAATGGCAGGGCAAATCTCCTTTGGCAAACCAGAAGCATGCATGTTCAAGCTCTCTACTCCTCTCTGCCAAAAGAGATTTGCTCTATCATTCCTCAACAGCACTTCTATATATCTCACTTCCAACACCAAATTTGTGTCTTAGTCCATCATCACGGAAGCCATATATATACAGATATCTATGAGCATCTAACTTGGATATGCCACTTAAAGGAGTAAGAGAAGCAGCATATGCCTGTACAATTCCAATGTACGGTTCTACTTAATTACCGGCCCTGATTCTTTCACCATCAATTCCTTTCAAAACCTAAGGACTTTTCAATATCATGATTTTCTCTACTCTAGTAAATCAGATGCTTTTCTTGTGGAAGCATTGGTCATAAAGATTAAAGATATAAAGTCATAACATGCATGAAATATCAGTATTTTTATGTATGTGTAGCTTTTGCAAGCAGAAGTAAACTTCCTTTTATCCAAATTATTTCGTCCATAACACACTCAACTGTGGTGATTATAAGGCTTACAAATTTTATTAAGGCTTAAATATGTTTTTAGTCCTATAAATATAGGTCATTTTATTTTTAGTCCTGTAATTTTTTTTTTTCATCCCTATAAAATTTTCCGTTTGCCATTTTTGTCTCTATCGTTAACTTTAAGCTTATGTGGCTAACGGAGTGCCACGTCATCCTGCCACATATGATCTTTCTTCCAGCTTAATTTTGTTTTTAGTCCCTATAAATATGGTCTTTTTGTTTTTAGTCCCTATATTTTTTTTTTGGTTTTTCATCTCAATCTCATCCTCATCCAACATCACAGTGTCATTTTACTTCTTCTACTGCATTGTTACACTTGAAATTCTTGAACTCCTCATGGTGGGTTTAAGGAAATAAATTCTTTATTTATTCAATTATTTAAAATCTATAATTTTAAATTTGTCCACATTTTCGTCAACTGTTCACTAGTGGCCAACTCTTTTTATTCCCACGTGTCAAACTTTTTATCTTAAGTTGATCCCCACCCTAATTAAATTCTTATATAAATACTTAACAATGGACCAAATTCAATGTACTACAAGATTAGGTATAATTGCTTCGTTTCATTTATAATTTTTTTGTACAAATATTAAAGTACAAAACATAAATATTAGACACAGAAAATGAAATATATCTACTCATTTAATTTTAAAAACTAAAATAGTAAACGGTTATCATATATTTATTATATATGATATTATAAACTATACTCCACTTAAATTATAATCCAGCACTTCATAAAAAAAGATAACAATTAACAAATGAATAAATTTTAAAAAATGACGAAACTAATATATTAAAATATTCAAAAAAACTAATATATTATAATGTAAATATACAAAGAAACTAATATATTGTGAGGTAAAATTTAAATTAATTTTTTTTCCTCTTGGGTATTCAATGTTTATTATCATACCTTATCATTTCTTCAAATTAATTATTTGAGTTTCTTCATAATTGATAATAGTAATTTAATAGGTATACCTATTATCTTTATTTTTTTTAAGCATTGTTATATATATTCAGTTGAGCATGTTTTGAAAAGCCAAATATGTCTTAAATTATAGCTATCACTTTCACGATTAATATAATAAAATCAATATCTATTACTCAACTAAGTGCTCACATTATTAATTTTACTATTTGTGGTGATGTATCAACAAGGACTTAAAACTCTTATTTACCGTGATAATTTTAAGTTTTGTAATATTATAAGAAATATAGAGTACAAAAAGATAATTTAAAAATATAAATTTATTTATGCATTATGTATTAAAATTTTCATTTATACGTTTTAATATATTTTCTTATTAACATAATATTCATTAAAATGTACACTAATTTTTTTTTTCTTTTCAATATATAAATTGAATAATATTTTAACTACCTATATTATAGGTTAATTAATTTTCACATGATTTAATTAATTTGAATACCAAGTTCGTGCATCGCACGGGATCAATACTAGTTTCAATACACTTGAATTCACTGTATAAGTGGGAAAAACTTGTAATGACCTTTTTTTTCTCTGCAATTCTTTTTTTACCCATTAAGTGACAAAATTTTCACTTGACTTACAATTACAAGCCTCTTTTGTTAGTCAGGACAAATTACATCAAGTTATAGGTCATCAATAGACATAAATCAAATGAGAATTTTGTTAGTCAATAAACAAAAAAGAATTGCAGAGAAAAAAGAGGTCGTTACAAGTTTTTCTCCCTTTATATAGTGAATTCAAGTTTATTGAAATTTTAAATAATTGAATACATAAAGAATTTATTTTCTTAAGCACACCATGAAGAGTTCAAGAATTTCAAGTGTAACAATGCGGTAGAAGAAGCAAAAGTACACTGTGATATTGGATGGGGATGAGATTGAGGTGAAAAACCAAAAAAAAATAAAATTATAGGGAGTAAAAACAAAAGACCATATTTATAGGGACTAAAAACAAAATTAAGCTGAAAGAAAAATCACATGTGGCAGGATGACGTGGCACTCTGTTAGCCACATAAGCTTAAAGTTAACGACAGGGACCAAAATGGCAAACGGAAAATTTTATAGGGATGAAAAACCCAAAAAAAAAAATTTACAGAGATTAAAAACAAAATGACCTATATTTATAGGGACTAAAAACATATTTAAGCGTTTTATTAATTGTTTTGTTGCTGCCATGGCAATTCATTGCTCTGGTACATAATGCATTTTCTTAAATGTATATGCCAGTCCCAAGATTAGGAGTGGTAATTTCCTTTATAACTGATGCACATAATCACTTGAATGGAATGACCATGATGACTTTATTCAATTTGAAAGCAGAAAAATATCATTAGTCTTTGGTAATGCATTGTTTGAGAATTCAGAAAGGGGTTGAAAAGAAGTAGTTTTGGAATAGGTATTCACTACTAGCATATTCTTCCACAAGTAAACAGAAGACACTAGAAAAGAAATGGAGAGGAATTATGCCTTCCATATGGTATAGATGGCATTTGCTTTGTCACAGACCACACTTCATTACATGTACCCTTTCTGTAGAGACATGTTCATCAAAACTAAATGGAAGGAATTTTCAGAAGAAATATCTCTGGTACCAAATCACAGTAAAAGAGCAGTGGCTGTGAGACTAAAGGCACAGGGTGGACCACTTTCTTTGTAGTAACTAGTTGCTAAACAGAGGATGTGCTGGGAATATCCTTTGGCTTGTGCATCTATGCATGACTGAGTTTTATCATCAATCAGCAACAACATTATTATATATACACATGGACACCCAGATATTGTTCAACAACAAAGCTTAGAAAGTCATGTGCAGGTGCATTACTGGGCAATGACTTCTTTGGCAGTTGACTTGACCATTCAGCTCAGTTCTTGAGGCAGAAAAAGCTAAGCTCACTGCCAAAGAAGATTTGCCCGGCAATTCACCCTGCCCACATAATCTGCTTTCATAGATCAAGAAAGGTACATGTCATTATTACATGGTACATTAATGGCCATGTAACATTTCCATAAGGCACACAATCACACACATTTTGAAGCATATGTTGCCATTTATGTGTACACTTAATTCTGTCCCACATAGGACCTAGAGGAGATAAATTATAAATACATCCTGCATGGTTTTTAATTGAGTTATCCACTTATTCATTCTCTTTTATTATTTTTCTTTTTCTGTTTTGCCAACAACTCCTGATGTGTGCCTTGTGAGATCATCATATCTGCATGTATTATTTCCGTTTTCGATTTGTTTTAGGAGGAAGCTATATAGTTGCATTTGGAGCCACCTTTGTTGTCTATCATACATGAGTCATAATATCCTACATGCAAGTCCATCAAATATAAAAGGATTATCTTCCTACTTGTTTGCTGTTAAATCTATTATAATATATAAAAGCTGAATCACAAGCTATTACATTGATACATCACCTCCAAAATTGCCACGTATGTCGACTTTTGCCACATCAATAATAATATGAGGTGACACCTCTAGATTTTGTCTTTGCTTGCAATATAGAGATAACAACCCACACATAATGCCCACAAGACCACCTATTCCAAAATTGATAGAGCTTTTTCTCCAAGTCCACCCACCTCCAGGTAGTAACACATGTCTCCACCTACATGGATGTCGTTTCTCTCATCTAGACCACATTCTTTTTCCTTTTCCTTCTCCTGTGTTTCGCTCTCTAGCTCCCTTGCCGCAGTTTCGTACGTTGATGTTACATTCATAGTCGTCGTCAAGAACAACCGGAAGGTATATCCCTTTCATCTTTTTCTCAGCCTAGCTCAGCAAAGGCCTTTTCTCCCTAATCTTCTTCCCCCTTTTCATTGTACTGTCATAGTCTCCTCTGTCCAAACCACCATTTACGACATCAGTGCCATGTCTGCCACCATGACCTTGTCGTCATCTTGGACTACTTGAAGAGTAGTATAGATCTGGAAGAAGCGTAGTATAGAAACTAAGCTCAATAACTTTCACCAAGATTTGTAATGAAGAGAAGGTGAAAACAAATTCAAGATCATGGGGCCTAGCACAATTGTTGATTACGCAAAGAAAGAGAAAAAGGAAAAAATAGCAATGTTGCGTTCGTATTTTCAAGTAATTTGTAAGTAAATCGCTTCCATGTTTTTTATATTTTATTTTCATTATACTACAAACCACTTATTTATGCTAAAAAATTTGTACAAATCTCTCATATAACTATAAAATATAAAACAAATTAAATTAGGTAATAAGTAACCGACAGAAAATACTATTGTTAAAGGTTACTCTTTTTTATTTTAATAATGATTAATACATAACACTAAACTAATTCTATAAATGCAAATTAATTTTGCATAGTATCACTTTAAAAAAAAAACCAATGCAATTAATAAGGTGAACCTTCACTTTTAACCCAGTATCTATATTCCTATATAATATTAGTATATTATTTTAACTATATTTAATATCATTTTTATTATTATTTAAACTTTATTTTATCAAAAACTAAAATGAAAAAATATTAAAAATAAAAAACTTAAAGTCATACATTAATCTTAAAAAAATCATATAACTCTTACTATAAATTTAATTTCCACAATGAGTTACCATTAGCAATATTTTATTTATTTATTTCTTCATTCCATAATCATCAAATGCATAATTAACAAGTATTTTATCATTTCTAATTCTAAGTCGTTATTATATTTAAATTCATTATAATTCATTCCATATAAATGTCATTTAAATCTTAATTATGTTTAAATATAACATCAAATTTATAATATGCCAAATCTATTATATATATATATATATTAAAGCTTAATAAGCAAAAAATATGATGTGGCGCCTCTAGATTTTGTCTTTCCTTGCAATATAGAGATAGGAACCACACATCAGATCGAGTTTACAACATTTTATCTCCAAAACCCTTCGTTTCCTAATTATTAATTATTAGCTAATAAATTAGTGAACAGCTGCAACACTGAATACTTGCAATGAGTTGGTATTAATTGGTGAACGGTTACAAGCCTGGATTTTTGCTTACTATATAATATTATTATCAACTGGACAAAATGTTTGAATTGTATTCTCACTACAACATGAGACTTTTCCTACCGATGCTTTTTATAATCATTGTGAGACATTGCCTGATGAAATTGAACCTTCTCTTTTCAGCCAGTAACTATATTCCTATATAATATTAGTATATTATTTTAAATATATTTAATATCATTTTTATTATTATTTAAACTTTATTCTATTAAAAAATAAAATGAAAAATATTATAAATAAAAAACTTAAAGTCAAACATTAATTTTCAATAAAAAAAATATAACCCTTACTATAAACTTAATTTCCACAGTCAGTTACGTACCATTAGCGATATTTTATTTATTTATTTCTTCATTCCATGGTCATCAAATGCATAATTAACAGGTATTAAATCATTTCTATTTCTCAGTCGTTATTATATTTAAATTCATTACAATTCATTCCATATAAATGTCATTTAAAATCTTAATTATATTTAAATAATTCAAATGTAATATGATGTGACACCTCTATATTTTGTCTTTCCTTGCAATATAGAGATAAGAACCACACATCAAATTGGGTTTACAACCCTTTGTCTCCAAAACCCTTCGTCTCCTAATTATTAATCATTAGCTAATCAATTAGTAAACGACTGCAACATTGAATGCTTACAATGAGTTGGTGAACGGTTACAATGTATTGATTAGTGAACGGTTACAACTTCCAAGCATGAATTTTTGCTTACTATATTAAAGCTGAATAAGCAAAAAATCTGATGTAGCACCTCTAGATTTTGTCTTTCCTTGCACTATAGAGATAAGAACCACACATCAGATTGGGTTTACAACCCTTTGTCTCCAAAACCTTCGTCTCCTATATAATTATTAATCATTAGCTAATAAATTAGTAAACGGCTGCAACATTGAATGCTTGCAATGAGTTGGTGAACGGTTACAAGCCTGGATTTTTCTTACTATATAATATTATTATCATCCGACAAAATGTTTGAATTATATTCTCACTACAACATGAGACTTTTTCTACTAATGCTTTTTATAATCTATACAAATAAATTTAGATCCCGCCTCCTCATCTCTATTTTTTTTCCATGTAATAATATTTTTGCCATGTCAAATATAATTTAACATCTAAGCTTCCCAAACACACCGACTCTTTTTTACCGTGTAGGTTTGTAACTCATGGTAACTCCTTTATGGTGTTTTAACCGTCACTACATCTTCCAAATCCATCATTACCTTTTCCATCAATTACTATATTAAATATTAATAATTGACAAGCATCATTCCTCTTCTTGACCTACTATTGACACAAACTCTACTGTTGGCTGTTCACAAAAAAAAGAGACATTCAGCAAAAAAAAACTCTATTATTGACACACACTCTACTATTGGGTAGTTCACAAAAAAAACGACATTTAACCAAAAAAAAACTCTACTATTGACACAAACTCAATCATTACAAACATTTTAATTAACCAAATTTAAAATTGTTTTTTACTAACTTAATTAGCTTCAATGTCTCAAACTTATATTTCCTCTAAAATTATTGATTCTTTTCGTTAAATTAAATCTTATAAACTAATTATATATTATTGTTATAATTTATATATTTAATAACTCATTTTTAAATTTAATTACAAATTCTTTTCTTAACCGTGCAACGTGCGGATATAAATCTAGTTGTTATGATTTTCAACTATGTTTGGCTTACCCAGTAGACATTTAATTTGTTTTGTCGTTCATATCGACTACATGACTTGGGCCCCGTTTGGAAATACAACTTATTTAAGTGCTCATAACATAAGCTCTTATTTAATAAGCACTTAATGAATAAGCTTTTAAAATATTGATGAAAATTGAAGAGGATGCAGTGTACTTAAATTCTCCATAAGTTATTCTATAAGCTTTTCTCAGGAGCTTATTGAAATAAGCTGAAAACAGTTTATTAGCATGTCATAAGCTCTTTTCACAAGTTTACCCAAACAGTTACATAAGTGTTTATATCATAAGATAAGCTTAAATAAGTTCTTTCAAATAGCACCTTGATGTGAAAAGAAAATAGATAATGTTTTGAGCTAATTTTTTAATTTCTTATATTATCACAATTCTTTTGAAGTTTATAAGACCATCTCCATGGGAAGTTCCCAAGTTACTTAAAATTTATTATATTAATTTTTATGCGGGTCCTACTTATACACATAATTTTTTATTACTTTTTAAGCAACTCTATGCTCTAACAGAGCAATTTTACAATAACTCTAAAATGGACCCTACAAACTATCCACCTTCATTATTTTAGTATTTTAGTTCAACTTAAAATACTATTATATTTTCTAATTTTAGGTTGTAATTTTTTTTATTAATCTAGTTGTAATTTGTTTGTTCATTTGTAATCTTTTTATTCATGTAGTTGTAATTTTTTTATGAATCTGGATGTGATTGAGGATTTTTTTATTAATTAGTAATTTTTTTATTAATCCGGTTATAATTTATGGTTGAAGATTTTTTTTTCTCAACTGATTTTGGTTTTAACTGCGCAAAATCTATTATTTTTATTCATTTTTATTACTAAGAAACTCTCTAAGTATAGTTGTTTCCACAAGTATTCGCTTCTTAAAATTAAGCACTCTCCTTGCCACGTCGATATTCTCCTCCAATAGATATAGAATTGCTTCCCAGAGTTCTTAAAATTAAAAATTGGTTAAACACTCCGCATTGGAGATACTCCACGAACTTTGACTTTGCTTGGTGTAGCCGCGTAGGATGATCTGTCAATATTTTCATCTCTACGCTTAACAGGATCTGTTTGTTTAAACTTTATAAAAAAGGGGATTTTAAGATTGTGAATTATACATAAAAACTTTTTATATAGCAGAAACTACTTTTTTGTGACAATAGCTGATTTTCATTTGATTGCAAAATTACATTTTTATTTTAAAAGGTAGTTATTATAAGTATTTTTTTTTTCAAAATCTACTCAAAGAATTTCTTAAAATAATTTAAAACTATTTTTTGATATCTTAATTTTTTAAGTTTAAATAAATGAACTAATATTTTTTAAAAGTGTTATTGTCAAGATAAAAGTGATTTGTTCATGAAAAAGAAAGATGAAACTGACGAGCTTAATTGTATTTTGATTTAAATGAAATTGAAATCTAATGATTTTTACCTATTTTAATTCTGATCCTTATAATTCTTTTTATAATTGATTAACCTAAAGTAAATGGTGTATTTTAAAGGATAAAGCGTAGAATTATAATCATTAGTTGAAAAATGGATTGAATTTTTTTATAATTTCATGGTTTATTATATATGTATATATTTCATTATGATCTCAATTAATTTTTTTTAATTATTGGTTATAGTTTTGCACTTTATCAGTAAACTCCTTCACTTTAAAGAGTCAATTTTTAATTTTTTTTGTTTGCCCTATTCGTTTTTTGAATAAATAATATGTTAAGCATACAAAACTAACTCAATTAATACATAAAAATCAAGGTCTACAAGAAATTGAAAAAACTTAATAATAAAATCATGTCACAAGTATATAACATGTAAATTTATGAGGGATTTTAGGGTGGACCAAATAAAATTTGGTGCACCTATTCCAATTTATATTTTATTAGTTATTATAGGTGTATAAATAATTTTTTTTATTAAATAGTCTTTATATGACTATTTGAATTTAATTTAAGGGTAAATATGAATTTACAATACAACCTATGTTAATTTCGTTAAGGATTTATCAGTTTAAAGTTAAAGGGAAAGACTTTTACATTACACAACACTATAATTTGAGTTTTTATTCTTCTCAACCAATATTTTATAAAAGTAACTGGAAATAGGTTTAATATCAGTTATTAATAAAAGAGTTTAATTACTATACACTGGTAGTGTAAAAAAGTTTAAACGGTCATCTAATGATGTGCTACCACATCAATTAATAAGTATGACACATCATGTGCTATTAAACTCAATAAATGATGTGGCAGCATATCATTGGATGACAGTATAAAATAAATTTACTCTGTCAGTGTATACTTATTAAATCTTTAATAAAATGAGTATTGAATATAATGGTTAGAAATTTAAATTACTATATATATTTTTATATTTTGGACCACGTGAATTATGATCCACCTTAGACAGACCCATTAGGAGAAATTATAAAAAACTTAATGCAAACTATTTAGTGAGTCGGGGTTATAAATTTCTCACCCCCTTCTTATCTAAAGAGACAAACAATATGAAATAAAAAGAATTAATTTGTTAATAACACTCAATATGAAATGAAGGGAGGATTTATTTATCCACGTACAAGTCCAAAGTAATATTAATCACATTTTCTCAATTATACACCAATGCTAATTTCTAGTTATAATAAATTTTACACTATTCAAAATAAAAATGTAATTTAGTGGAGATTAACAATTTAAGACCATCACAAAATACAATTTTAGTAGTCAATTGTCGAGTTTTTTTATTGGAACGTTGGCAAAACAACCAATCAAATATTCCACCACTATAACTTAAGCAGACCACCCAAATTAAAAACACAAAAAATGAACTTTTTTAAAAATTGAAACACAAAAAAAATAGCAATATAGCAATTAGCAATATTTGAAAAAAAAATTAAATTTTTTTTATTTTTTATTTTTATTTTTTAATTTTATTTTAATAAACTCTTTAAAATAACTTATGAAATGGAGAATGGAGAATAGTGGAGAAACACCGGTGGTGCCGCCTCCTACCAAGCCTCCTGATAGCGGTGGTGGAGGAGGGAACACTCCTATCAGAGTGTCTTTTCGGGACAAACTTATGAATTCTCAAAGCAGTTTTCCGGTCCGTAAAAAACGTGACTTGATAGCTAATAGTCAGTTTCATATCGAGTGGGAGGATGGTAATCGTCTGAAACCTAAGTGTTTCATTGATGAAAGCATCTTACAGGAACTGTGGTTGCCTTGGAGGGAAGCTGTTTTTGTTAAATTAATAGGGAAGTCTGTAGGTTTCTTCACGATGAAGGAGAAACTTAAACAGGTTTGGAGAATTACAGGTGGGTTTGATATAATGGATGTGGGGAATGGGTTTTTCATGGTGAAATTTGATTTAGCTGAGGATAAAGAAAAGATCATTAGTGGGGGTCCTTGGATGATGTTTGATCACTACTTGTCGGTCAGACCACGGACGCCAGATTTTGTAGCAGTTGAAGCCACAATAGATAAGACTCTTGTGTGGATTAGATTTCCAAGTCTGGGAATGGAATACTATGATGAAAGCATACTTCTTGCTCTATCCTCTGCTGTTGGTACTCCGGTTAAGGTTGATATGATGACCCTGGATGCATGTCATGGGAAGTTTGCCAGAGTTTGTGTAGAAATTAATCTGAATTGTCCGGTGGTGGGTAAGATTTGGTTCCGTAATCATTGGTACAAGGTTGAATATGAAGGGCTCCATCTCCTTTGCTCAAAATGTGGTTGCTATGGTCATGTTGGTCGTAATTGCACTATTGTTCAGTCTCCAATTGTTGTTTCAGCGCCTCCACCTGTCCACACGGCGGCAGAGAAGGAGACTCCCACCCCTGCAGACGTGGTGCAACAGCATAGCCCTAGCGCATTAATTTCTTCTGAGAAGTTAGGAGAGGAGAATCTGCATGGGGATTGGATAACGGTAGTGAAGCATAAAAAACAGCCTAAATCTCGGGCTAAGATTCCCTCTAAATCAGGCACGCATGATGATGGGAGTAAACAAGCTGGTAAAGTGACAGCTATGGGTAATAAATTTGATGCGTTGAATTTGGAGAACTCTGTTAAGGTGGGTCATACTAGTTTCCCTGTTGGCAAAGGAGGTCCAATTGATAATGGGCCATCTACGGTCAATAAGAAGCGCTTGGTTAGGAATAAAAGGCCAAGGGCCAATCCACCTATCATTCAACCTAAAATTTGTGGTGCCAAGCCCAACACCTCCTTAGATGGCACGACCTACAAGTCTGTCGTATGTGGGCCTGGAGAGACTTCAAAGCCGATTAATCCTATTGCTGGAAAAAAAGTGATTATAGATACTCCTCAAAAGAGCTTTCCCTTTAACATTCAGACTTCTATGAATGTAGAAGTGGTGGGTCCGAACCACCTTCGTCTCTTGGATGAAGAAAACAAGCCTCTGGATCCTATTAATTCTTGCACGGCCACTCAGGTTGCGGACATGCAGGTCGGGCAGAGCTTGGTTGATCAAATTAGCGTTGTTGCTAAGTCTGATTGTGAGACGGCTTCGCATGGTGCTCCGGGTGCTGATTTGCGTGAGGATAATTCCATGCACATGGGATGATGTTAGCCTTGGTCCATTTCTCCTATCATTGTTTCCTTATGTTTGAAGACTGTAGAATGTTGAGTTGGAATATTAGGGGTGCTTTGAATGTTGCGGGGAAAAGATATACTCGTGAGATTGTGAGGAGATATCAACCTTCCTTCATTGCTTTGTTTGAGACTCACTGTTTATTCCATAAAGTAGAGAAATTTGGAATGGGTTGGGTTTCAAGAAGGTCCATATCGTTGAAGCTATTGGTCATGGCGGTGGGATTTGGGTTCTTATTGATAAGGAGTGTCGCACTAATGTTAGTGTACATGATGTTTGTAACCAAGCTGTAACGATTGTCCTCTCGGAAAGGAATCAGAGTTGGGCCCGTTCTTTCATTTATGCCAGCCCCACTCCGTCATCCCATGAAGTATTTTGGTCTCATCTTCAGCACTTACGATCCACTATTAATATGCCATGGCTCTTGATGGGGGATTTTAATGAAATTCTTCTTGCTTCAGAATGTAATGGTGGTGCCTTTATTAAAAGTCGTGCAGATAAGTTTGCTAATATGATAGATGGTTGCGGCCTTTTAGATATTGGGGTTACAGGAAACTTTTTCACTTGGTCTAGAAAGGAACATGGTGTTCAGAGAATTGCTAAGAGGCTTGATAGGGCTCTTGTGGACTGCGATTGGCGCACTGCATTTCCGGAAGCCTATCTGGAAAGTCTCTGCAGGGTATATTCAGATCATAGCCTTTTACTTCTCTATTGTGCTAAAAAGGATACAAGTCAGCATGCTCGTCCCTTTAGACTTCTTGATGCGTGGTCTCGACATAATGATTATCATCAAGTAGTTTTGAATGCTTGGAACAGTGATAGGTATTCTGCTTTGGACTGTTTGGATCAAGTGCGTAAAGACTATTATTTTTAACAGAGATGTGTTTGGCAATATTTTCAAGCGGAAAAGGAGGTTGGAAGCGAGGTTGCGGGGTATTCAACATTCTCTTGATGTACGACTTACTTCTGACCTTTTACAGCTGGAGAGGGAGCTTTCCCGGGAGTATAATGAAGTTCTTCGTCAAGAAGAGATTTTTTGGTTTCAAAAATCTCGTGAAAAATGGGTGAAGTTGGGGGATAGGAATACAAAATTCTTCCACATGCAAACAGCTGTCCGTCATAAACGAAACAAGATTCATGGGCTTTTCTTGCAAGATGGCTCTTGGTGTGAGGATCAAGATCATCTTTGTAGGGCGGCTGATGAATTTTTTCAGAATCTGTTTGGGCTTCATTCAGATGATGGTCCTCTCCACTTACGAGATATTAATCACCCAAAATTAAGTGATGAAGGAGTTTTAGCTCTTATAGCTCCTGTTTCTAGAGATGAAGTTCGGCGTGCCTTAATGTCAATGAAGTCGTACAAAGCTCCTGGTCCAGATGGTTTCCAACCTATTTTCTTCAAGCACTATTGGCATATTGTGGGCGACTCTGTTTGTAAGTTGATTCAAGATGCCTTTTATATGGTTATTTTAATCCAGCTCTTACAGAGACTCTTATTGTCTTAATTCCTAAGGTTGACCATCCTGTCAGACTAAAGGAATTCAGGCCAATTAGTCTTTGTAATGTGCTGTATAAAATCTTAACTAAAGTGCTGGTCAACAGATTGAGACCTTTTTTGAATCACCTCATTAGTCCTCTCCAGAATAGCTTTTTGCCAGGTAGGGGTACAACTGATAATGCTATTTTAGCTCAAGAAATAGTTCATTATATGCATAAATCTAAGGCGAAAAAAGGCTCAGTGGCTTTTAAAATTGATCTTGAAAAAGCATATGATAGTGTTGGTTGGAACTTTTTGGAGCACACTTTAAATGATTTTGGCTTTCCTAGTTTCACTGTCAAACTTATAATGCAGTGTGTGAGATCTGTCAGATTGACTGTTCTTTGGAATGGGTCTAAACTGGATCCTTTTTCTCCAGCTAGGGGTCTCCGTCAGGGGGATCCTATGTCCCCATATTTATTTGTCTTGTGCATGGAAAAATTGTCCTTATTGATTCAGCATAAAGTCAATATGAATATCTGGAATCCGATCTCTATTTCTCAGGGTGGTCCTCCCTTATCTCATTTGCTTTTGCGGATGATGTTTTCATTATTTATAGAGCCTCTGTTTCTCAGGTTCAAATTGTTGCAGACACGGTCAGGGATTTTTGCAAGGCTTCTGGTCTTCGAGTTAATCTAGAAAAATCGAAGGCAATGTGTTGTTCTGGTGTTCCTCACAACGTTAGACATCAACTAGCCTCTATTTCATCTATTCGTATGGTGTCTAATCTTGGCAGATATCTGGGCTTTCCCTTAATTAAAGGCAGAATAAAATGAGAACATTTTAATCATGTTATTGATAACATTCACTCTCGTTTAGCTTCTTGGAAAGCTTCTCTTCTGAATAGAGCTGGTAGATTATGCTTAGCTTCTTCGGTGTTATCTTCTCTGCCTGTCTATTCTATGCAGCTTATTCGGTTCCCATCTAGTGTGTGTGGTGAGATTGACCGTTTGACTAGACACTTTGTTTGGTCTAATAAAAGCAATCAGACGCGCGCATGGCATCTTGTCAATTGGAATTTGGTTTCTCAACCAAAGAACTGTGGTGGCTTGGGTTTAAAGGATGCTAACCATGTAAACTCGGCTTTATGGGGAAAATTAATCTGGCGATTGATCAATGATGAAGATTGCTTTTGGGTTAAGGTCTTACGGAGTAAGTATCTCAGAGGGACTTATGTTCTTAATGCCCCAGTCATCCCTGGCTCGTCCTGTATTTGGAGGAGTATTATAGGGACTATAAATACTTTGCGGGATGGGTTTTATTTTAAATTGGGTGAAGGTGAATCGTATCTTTGGTTTGATGATTGGCTTGGTATTGGTGCTCTTGCCAATTGTGTGCCCTTTGTTCACGTTTCGGATCTTCATTTTCAGCTCCATGACATTGTGAATAACCAGGGTTGGAATTTAGACCGATTGTTTACTTCTCTGCCTCAAGAAGTGAGGAATCTTATCCTTGCCAAGTTGCATCGTCTTATGCATGGGGTGGAGGACAGGTGGTGCTGGAAGGGCAATAACACAGGTGTTTACTCTGTCTCTTCCGCTTATAAATGGGCTTCGGGTTCCCATTCTATCATTTCTTCTACCTTTAATTGGAAGTTGATTTGGAAGCTTCAGGTTCCTGAGAAGGTTCATTTTCTCCTTTGGTTAATTGTTCATGGGGTGTTGCCTAATAATTACCTTCGGCATAGACGTCACTTGGCTGTCTCAGCAGGTTGTCCCAGGTGTTATGCTCCAGTTGAAGATACTTTCCACTGTTTGCGCCATTGTCCTCATGCGTGGGAAGTTTGGTCAATTCTTGGTTTTGATTCCTTTCCTCATTTTCTAATCTCTGACGTGCATTAATGGGTTTGTTTCATGCTGCGGAGTGATAGAAATATTTTATTTGCCTCTGCGGTTTGGTGGATCTGGCGTTGGAGGAATTTATATGTATTTGATCAGAAAATTCTCCCTGTTAGTTATATTGTGAGGCATATTTTTATGCTTTGTGAAGACTTGGATCGCTCCTCTATGGATCAGTATTTAATATCCCATGGCTCTTCCAGGGGTGTTAATTCCTTGGCTCCTGTTACTAATTTGAGGTCCGTGACTCTCTTTGTTGATGGTGGATATTTTGTGCACGGGGGTATGTACTCTGGGGGATTAATCAGAGATATGAGGGGTGACTGGGTGGTGGGGTTTTCTGCTAAAGATGGCCCTGGAAATGCTCATTTGGCGGAGCTTGCTGCTATTCTTCATGGGCTATAGCTGGCTTGGGAGTATGGGTATACAGATGTTAGTTGTATGTCTGATTGCAGCTCAGCAATTGGATCTATTTTGGGAGATACAGATGTTAATTTTCATTCTAATGTCGATATTATTCTGAGGATTAGAGGTCTGCTCTCTAAGAACTAGAATGTCAGTATGGTGCATATTAATAGGGATATGAATTGTGCTGCAGACAAGCTAGCTTCCCTTGGTGTGTCTATTCCAACCGCGTGGCAGCGTTGGAGGAGTCCACCTAGTGAATTACTCCCTCTGTTAGCTGAGTTGTTTTAGTTTTGTGTTGTTTTAGCTTTTGTTTCTTTATTTCCCATTTACCAAAAAAAAAAAAAAAAGCAATTAGCAAATATAAATTTTAAATAACTTGTCGATCAAGATTCAAAATTGCTTCGTACAATAGAGATTACTGAATTAGAGTATCTTTACATAATTACATTACTGTGAAATAACATATTCATTTTATCATTTTCTTAAAAGAATATTCTGCTAAGTTATATTTACCAAAGTATCCTTCTGAACTTAGTTTAGGGGGCGTAATAAATATTCTAATGTGAATTTGACTATCAATCCGTGTCTGAATGAATATTTTATCTGTATATCACTATATCATCATGTACACGTGACTAATTAAAGTTCTTTTTTTTATACGTAAATTAAATTCTTATTCCTACAGTACCACTACGTCTACGTGTGAATTCTTTTTATAAAATAATAATACACGTGGGTAACCAACTTTTTTTCCAAAACCATATCTTTATATTAATTATTATTCCTAGATCTCCCCCTTTTCTTATATATAATTTCAGTCTTTGAATATCTACATTTTTCTTCTTTAACCTTTTATCGGAGTCCGTACCTACAGTCATAGTATAATTCAGTTATGACCAATTGGGTATTATCAGTTTATAAGACATCGATTTTAGTCTAGAATTTTTAAAAAACAGAATATTAAAACTATCGGTTATATTAGTCAACGTGATTGTTTTAAACAAATTGCTCTTGTTATTATCTTGTTCAGACGTGATGTGAGTGAAAGCTATAATATATGTATTAGGATCCTCTCTCTAGCTCTTCAGCCCTCTCCCGGCGATGTAGTTATAGAATAATTACGGATTTTGATTTTCTAATTATTCCGTAGCTAAATTGGCTGAAGAGTACTAGTTGACACAAATTAGTTTATCATATATATGTGTGCTTTCATTAATCTGTTTGAGTAAACGTTTGTTAAACTTGATCTTAAATTAAATTAATTTTGGTAAAAAAAATAGATTTAATATGAATTTATTTTTATTTCAAATTTTTTATCTTAAAAGTGAGTTGTAATAAAATTTAGTATAAAATTTTTAATTTAAAGTTGATTCAAGTGGTACATGTTTGTTTTCTTTAAGCAATATCTCATGTTCAAGTCTTGTGGGTGGAAAAAATCTCTGCTGGGAGAGTTAGCCCCACCATGATGTGGATGTTCCCAGCTCAAAACAGGATTGCCTTCTCGTGGAGGGTTAAAAAAAATCTAAATACAAAAATTTTATATAATCGCTTCCACTCAAACATGAATTTGAAAATAAAATCAAATTTAACTCAGATTTCAAACATAAAAAATACTAAAATTACGTTTGATAAAAACAAATGAGTTTAAAACATCACAAATTGAAACCAAACACATTATTAAAGGTGTACAAATCTTGAATTCAAAAGTTTTAAATTTGAAAAGCAAATGCCAACCACAGTGACATTTATAGGCAATTCAACTTTGTGTAATTTGGAAGCAATGAACAATTATTGCTATTGTTAGAGCTATTAATTTTAACATCAAGTCGGTTCGGTGCAATCACTGAACAAACAATGTCAGTATCTAATTATCTATGAGATAAAATAGACATTATTGGTAGATAAATTGATATTATCTAGCTTTATCTAGCACCATCCATAATTCACTGTTTCACCATTCCTTACACTTTCCTCTTACAGGAAACATCAGAACATGATGCTTTTACTCGGAAAATTTGAAAAAATTCAACAAAGCTATATATGAATTGAAAAGGACATTTCTCAAATTCAAAACGTGTGAATAATTGGTTTGAACCTTGTAATTAAACGGTAACATGAAGGGCAATATAGTCATGAAACAGAGTATATATACCAAGTTATCAACATTGCTTAGGTAATTTACTTCATTAACAAAGTTTGTGTTGATTTTTCCAAAGCCGCCAGTGATGAGACCAGAGGCTGTGTTGAAGCTCTTTGATTCTTTCTGGTTGGAGCTTAATGTTTTGAAGGAAAACTCAAATTCATCAACAAGTTCTGTAGAAAATATAGATTATGAGATAAAAGAATCATCAGAATTACCAAAGCTTACTCGGATCAGAACCAATCATACCAGATCCATGAGTGACCAATCTATGACAAGCAGTTTCAACCATAATTCTCATTCTCCAGACTCTGTTCTCCTCCCTTCAAAACTCCAAACAATTCTCTCAGGTAAAGAAGCCACAGACTCAGAAGCTGAAACCCCAGCAGAGGTGAAGCATGAAGATGAAGTGTTGTTACCTAAACAGAAGAACATCACCAGCAGTGGAAGGAGGAAAAGGGAAAGCAAGAGTTTGTCAGACCTTGAATTTGAGGAGCTAAAAGGGTTCATGGATCTGGGTTTTGTTTTCTCAGAGGAAGATAAAAATTCAAGCTTGGCTTCAATTATTCCTGGGTTGCAAAGGCTAGGGAAGAAAGAGGAGGAGGCCGAAGAAGAAGATGGTTATGATGAGTCTGTGGTTCCAAGACCTTACCTTTCTGAAGCATGGGAGGTTCATGATAGGAGAAAAAAAGAGAACCCTTTGATGAATTGGAGAGTCCCTGCTTTGAACAATGAAACTGACATGAAAGATAGTCTCAGATTGTGGGCACACACCGTAGCTTCCACTGTCAGATGATGCTGTTCATAGTTCAAATTTTTTCTTTCTCACATATACATTTTGGTGGTCTTATACTTTGAGGATAATACAGCTACCTTTTTTCCTCATTTTTGTTCCATTTTTCTTTCCATCTATTCTCTTCCGGAATTCTGCATTCCAAAAACTTGTAAATTGTAATCTTACACGAAAAGGAATCAGAGAAATTTCATTCAGATCTATATATTTGCTCAATATGAGGTTAGTTGGAAGACAAACTTGGCTTATTCTGGTTTGTTTAGCTAAAGAATTTAACACTACTCAATATCAAACTGCTAAAAGTAAAGTTTTACAGAATTAGATGACAAATAAATTCAGCTCATAAGTACAAGCTGATTATTGGCAGAGCCATAATGGACAAAGAGAGTGCCGTAATAAATTCCAGTACTTTTAATATCAGAAGCATCTGATTGTTTTACTTCCTTGGCTTGATTTTGTAAATTCTGTGAGTAACTTATTACAATTGGTGTGTAAGAGTGTATCCTTTAGATTGATGGTTTTTATCTGCCATTCAAATACGCCACAAAAACTGCTGTACTCTATAAAATGAACGTAGACCAAAACAAAGTACTACTATCCAAAAACTAGGCTTAAAAAGAAAAGGAAAAACTGAGAAGAGAAGAAATTATGATATAAATTATATATTCCCATTAATTTCAATTTGTCACGTGGCTATTGGTGGGGCATATTATATTAGCGAACTTGAGACCTTAAGAAGAGATGCACGTGGAAAATGTTGCATGATTGCAAATTTTCAAGCGTCTGCTTTTGATTTGTATGGTTTTTTTATGCTTTCCCCTGTAACGACTCTTTCTAATTTCTATATTCTACCTGGTTATCTTGACATTTTGACATGTCAGTTCTTTTTTCCTTGTCACATGTATTCTTTTCACCTTTAAAAATCCTAGAGAAGAGTGTCATTTGCCTATCACGTGAATATCCTTTGTCTTTTTTATATTTTTAGCATAATACAATATTTGAAATCCGTATCCGAATTTTAACAAATACGGTATTTTAAATAAAATAGTTGCTTCTGTTTTCATGCCTTTTACCTACAGACCTCAATTTAGTCATATAGAATTATAGATAGATTTTTATAGAACTTTCATGATTATAAAATTATACGTTGCAATCAACATTATTCAACACGTTAACGGAATTTTCAAATTTTGAATTTCTTTTAAAACATCAACTATGTTGTACTTATAATTATAAGTTATAACATTATTTATCAACTGGTGAGCATGCAATTGGGCATTTGATAACATCATCAATAAACAATAATGCTAATGTCACTATAGTTCAATTATAATGTATAAATTATCAAGTGAAATGGCAAGCAAATGATCATGAAAAGTGAAGCACAAAATATATTAAAATCAACTTAAACACCTACAGGAATGTATCTTTAGACAATGCTTTTGCTTTGCCAATACAAATGGATAGAAGCATTCCAAAGGCAGCTATGAGGTGTAGCTGCAATTAGAACAATATATTATGATAAAGATCTTCTACAGCATCCTTGATCCATCCCATGTATGAGCATGGATGCAAGAAAGGCACTTGGCAGGTGATGAACAATGTTTCTAGATCGAACCCATCCATAAGTCAGGATTTTTAGACATCATGATTCAGCACAGGAAGCAAATCCTGCACATGAACTTATCTGAATTACAACTGCATCTTTTCTTTTAAATTTCCAAGCGGGCCAAAGCTTTTTTCTTGTACTTCCTCTTTGCTACAATCGCAATTGCCAGTGTTAAAGTTTTGACCACATTTCAAGCACATGCCTTTGCACCCAGGATCACATACTGAATTCATGGTAATCTCAAGATGCACCCTGTCTCTTATGTTCTTTGAAATGTCAATTTGTTTCTCTTCAGGAGGAAAATATAGTTGATCATCCAAATCAATTAGTGCATCATCACCATCATCCTCACCACTGTTTCCCAAGGGTGTAGGTTTGTCTTCCCCAAAAATAACACCCAAATCGATAGTCTCTGGTTCATTGAGGGGATCTTCAGAGAGTAAAAGAGAGAACTCAGAGAATATGCGCTCACCAGATGGCATGCAACACCTTCAATAGAAAATCACATTCAAACAAGTTATTTGATCGAAAAGGAAGGAGAAGAAATAATCCATGCTGTGGAATAAGACAATATAGAATATGCCAGGGGCCTACACTTGTATCAATTTTTTCACATGGGGACATCTTTTATTTTTTTTGTTACCTAATAGAATGATAGAATAATAAAATAAGTATCTAGGAAGATACTCTATAACCAAGTAATCTGTGATGTATAGCATCCAGACACCTAAAGAGAATTAATCTGTTAACAACTATATTAAACTTACAAGAGATATCATATCATATTACTTCAACCACCCAAGAGTTCTTCCATGTTATCACACCTAATTTAGGATTGGTGTAAGATTTAATAAACTGAGATGGATAATGGAATACTACTATTATGTAGCAAGAAATTATTTTTCACAAAACAAACCAATCATATTAGTTCAGTTCATAATTAGGTGACACAGGTCAACCAAAAGTACAAAGAAAACCAACAGCCATCATACATTTACTACTTGGGGGGACGATAACATTGGGAGGAAAGCATTTGTATTGAATTGGAAATAGAGAAGGTTCGGGGCTAAGCATATAAATTAAGTTACATCATACGACATTATGACCTAGAGGCAGATGTACCAGAATCTTCATTATACGTAATAGTAGAGTTCAAGGAAAAGAATAAAAGGTAGAACAAAAAGTTATATGCCAAGATGAATACAGTTTTATTTCAGTGGAGTGTAATTTTCAGTAAAAGCATTTGATTTGATCCTATGAAGGTGGAAGTGATGATGAAATTGGAGAGACCAACAAATTTCAGGATTTAAAACTTCATTGGGGTTTGCTAGTTATATCTAGAAAATTTACAGAGGATGTTTCAGGTATGATCATCCAAATTAAAATAAAAATAATGCATAAATGCGCATAAACAATTTTGAACACTGTTTTCTGCAAGATTGAGTCAATGACTGTTAAGTAACCATGTTGGCAAATTCTGCAACTTATCAAAGTAACAAATTTAAGTCTGTTAGTCAAATGAAACCTCTATATTTCCCTCAGTAAGGTCTATGCGCTTCCACCCCATCTCAGACCCCACAATAAAATAAAACATGGAAACTCCACTAGTCAACTCCACTCTGTTTACTCTCTCCCCCACATTCTAGTTAACTCAATATATAAAGCAGTGGAGAGTGGACATAAAATAAAAAGGAAGCATTTCCTATGTTCTGCTTGTGTGAGTGATGCAGAAGAGGATATGGAAGAGAGAGTTGCATCACATTACGCACATACGTTTATTTGGTCACATTTAACAGGAATATGGCTTCATTCTATCCCAAATACTAGGAGGGGTTTGATACAGGGTTTTAAATATGATGGATTCCTTGCAAAATGACTTATCTTGCAATATCAAAACTGCATCTTGCCCTATTATTGATTCAGAACATAATATGGCCATCCAACAACTAGTATAAGATATATAACTTTCGAAAGTATAGAGGACATCGATATCCGATTGCATTTCTTGGTTCTTTCCTCTCTGCTTTCAGTGGCATGCAACAATCGTTCCAAATTTCAATAAATAGGATAAGTTTTATCATTTACATGTAGTGCAATACAAGCATATAAATGACGAATTTATAAACAGACATCACATCCACAAAAGAAACAGCAAATGCTATGGTAACCAGACTACCAGTTAAATACTTAGTAGTATGCCAATTTATAGGTCACAGTGCTCTCACATCCACAAGTACAAATGTGATTAATGGTTCTATCTCATACTGACAAAATAACCAATTTCTTTTTCTCAAAAGCAAATAATAAATTACAAATTAGAAAATCTAGATATCTTCTAGACCCTAGATGAGTAGCTTCCATTAAATTGAAGCTTTATACTGACAGAAGCAACAAAGGAATGCACATAGTTATAAAGCATACCATCCTATTCCTTCCCATTTAATTCTTAGCTGACTGGTAAAATAAGAACCATCTTCCCAGCAATACTTATTGACAGACTAATGTTTTGACATCAAGATGATGTGGCATATTGAAAGCACCCATTACAACACAGGAAAGTACAGAGAATGTTGGTACTACCATGTAACTAGGTACGAGAAGAAAATTTTCTCATATCAAATAAAGCCTCCAGCCTTCAGCAGTTCAGCCTTCATGATAACTGGGTAGTACATACAAATAAATACACACAGTACACAAGCAAACAGAGAGAGAGAAAGGTAACCAATAACCATATTACAATTTGATAATTTTGTCAAATCAACCAAGCAAATAAGCATTATTAATTCTTAAAGGTTAAAAACTAAACTGAATAAGAGATGAATGGTGTTCATGTCACCATTATAACAGCAAGCTATTCCTTACTTTAAGGTAAGCTGTCAATGTGGAGAGAAAAAATGCTACTTACCTATTCCTTAGTTTTGGTGAATAGTCTTTTTTTCCTCATTCATTTTAAAGAAAATAATGAGCCATTCCTTATTTTGAGACAAAATGCTACTTACCTGTTCCTGATAAGCAGAGTTCCTATGTAGTTCTAGCAAAACTGAAGAAAAGGGGAGGGGAGGGAAGGGAGAGGACACAGATATCCAATCCTAAGACTTACCAGGTGTCAAGGGGCTATCTACTTCTGCCTTATTATCATTTCTTTGGGATATTAGATGGAACCACTATAAAATAAATTTGTAATTGATGCATAAACGAGCATTAAGACAACAATTACTGTTATTAACTGCAAAATATAATTTCACTAAGACTTTGTTTGGGAAGGGGAGTTAGAGGGGGAGGGTTATAGAACCCCTTACCCCCTATGTGTCTGGGAATATCTAATATTCACAAAGTCTTTCCCCTTCCTCCTCCCCTTCCATTTCCCTCCTAACCCTCCCCCTCCTCTCCTCCTCTAAGTTCTCAAACATACCCTAAAGTTTTAACTTTTGAAGCTTGAGTAATTAATCTATATGAAATTAAATATAAAGCAGTGAAAAATCAAGACAGAAAAGTGCAAAAGCTAGATGGTAAAGAAATGCAAGCAATGCACCAGAAATGTAAGTAGGCAATGTAAATTCATGAGAGCAATACCTATTGCAAAGAAGAGTAATAACAGTTTTTATGATCCCATCAAGCCTCAATTTTTTCTTCTTCCTGGTCACATCTATAGATATCTGAACAGGAGTTCCATTTGGATAATCCTTCACAGCCTTCGTAACACGCAATCCCATAACAGAAGCCTTATTTTTTGAGACATCAGTTGAAAGCTTTCCAAGACCTAATCTCTCCAAGGTAGTGCAGTATTCAAGATGTAAGACTGATGCATTTCTCTTGTACACAACTGCACCTTCCCAAGGAGACTCCGTATCTTCAATTTCTTCTTCATCATCCCAATCCAAGGATTCATCATTATATGAACCGTCACCATGTCCCTTGCATCTGACAGCATACTTATACAGCACATTTGGTTTATTTCTAAAGCAGACACATATATGTTTTTTTAGACAACTGAAAACTGTTCTATGTGGAAGAGGGGTGAAGGAATTACAAGCAAACTTTCGCAGGGAATTTGAATTGTAAATCTTCCATTGACGAAAATTCAAAGGGGCTGCAGAGGATGAGGGGATTACCAGTGACATTTTCAGGTTCCAGTGATGTCGATGATGGGTAAGCGGAAGGCCTAAAGCATGAAAATTTGATTTGGAATTCTAGTAATTGTGCTAAATCAAAGTTTTTTTTTTTTTTTTTTATGGAAAGTATGAAATGAAAATTGTACCTAAATCAGCAGCTATGTATCTGTAACTATGCAGTATGCTCAGACATTTGGAGCTTGCGTGAAGCAGTTGACAGCAGGCACTGGATTCTGATAGAAAAGTGAGAATAAATCAGCACTACTTCCAAAAAAACCCAAGATTCAATTTCAATTAGAATGATGAAAACACATTAGAAAGAGGTGGAAGCAAAACGAAAATGAAGTTGAAACTAATAAAAGGGTAGCCAAGTCTGTATTTAAAGATTATGACACCAAAAAACAGAGAGAGAACTTACAGTGATGGAAGAGAGTAGAGAAGATAAGATGAGGATGGAAGGACTTGGACAGTGGCACTGTGAATTCCTTTGCTTAGGTCAGGTGTGAGAGCGGCAAAGAGAGAGGACTTTGAGGAGATAAAATTGTGCCTAAAGATGACGAGGGAACTGCTAGGCTTATTTCCATTTTTTCCCCTAATTTTTGTAGTTTGCAATTTTGGTTCTTTAATTTATTTATTTTTTTAATTTGGTTTTTTATTTTTTAAATTTTGTAAATGTGATATAATTGTTAAGTTTTCATCCAAATTAAAAGTTTATATTGGTATAGAACTCATTTGACGACGTGATTATTATTGCAGTTTTGAATTAATAATAATTAATTTAAATTTTTATAATTAATATGTTAAAATTATATTTATCCATTTTGAAATTTTTAAATGACATTGACATTGCTCTCTTTTTTTCTTAAAATGACTAATATAATTTAAAACAATAATAATAAAATTTAAATTAATTATTATTGATATGTTATCAAAACTGAAATAATAATCACGTTACAAAATAAATTCCACATTAGCAAAATTGTTAATTTGGATGGTAATTTAATGATTGTACTGTATTTATAAAATTTAAAAAAATAAAGAATTAAATTCACGAAAAAAAATTTGGGGAGCAAAATCGCAAAATGTTGAGGATAAAAAAATGTAAATAAGCCAAAATGCTATAAAATGAAATAAATTGTTGCATTTCTTCTTCTTTTAAAAAACAAATTAATGTTTTATTTGCATTTATCATTATTTAAAAATAATAAATAAAACTTTAATTGTAAATTAATCACTTGTCATTAATGGATTTTTTATTTTTAAATGATTTTGAAAAGTTTAATTTTTATACCAAAAAAAATCCACCAATAGTAATTTTTTTAAAATTTTATTGATTATCAATAAAATCAATTTATAATAATACAAATACATGTGCATTCCATGGAAAATTTGGTGATGTGTCAACTTCTTAGGCAATGTCTTCTCCAATACCCTTTTACAATTTATTTGGCTGAGTGGAGGTTGAAAATTAACTCACTTTCCTTATTTGATGGCATATTGACATAGGAGAGAAATGTGTTAAGTGTCATACATCACTAATAATTTTCCACGAGAAACGCGAGATATGGAGTCGGGAAATGGAGGAAAACATTTTAATAATTCTTTCTCATCTCATTACGCTCTCTTTTAGGGGTCTTCATGGGACGGATTTTACATGTCCCTAACCCGACCCTATTTTTTGATAGGGCCAATTTTACGAACTCAAACTCGTCCATAGACCCGAAGAGATCCGATGATGTGTGGGTCTAAATAAGACCGGGTCTGAGTAGGACAGGACCGAGTTGGCCCGATATATAAGCTAAATATAATCATGAAATGATCATATAACAATGTTCAAAAGAAAATAGTTCATACAATTAATAAATATATTGTATACAATAAAATATCTCTTAATGTATGCAATATTTTTTACTTTTTAAAGTTTGGGACATTACTAAACCAAGAATAACATTACATCACTATATAATTTTATGTGTAGAATGTATTTTTAAAGGTAAATAGAGAAAACTTAGACTCAGAAACCCCATCTAAAATGTAAAAAATGAGGTTAGGACTTTACATAATAGAAAATCATAAGTAATAAATATTATATTTATATATAAAGGACGGGCCGGGTAACCCGAAGGTTAACCCGAACCCGTCCTCAACCCGATGCCGGGTCAAAAAATGAGACCCGATGAGACCCGGTTTGGTTCTATTATTTCTTGTAGGACATGAACAAACCCGACCCGAGTAGGACGAGTTGGGACGGGTCAAAGGGACAGACCGGGTCTTGAACACCCATACTCTCTTTCATCACTTTGATAGTAAAAAAATAGATTATGCATCACTCATAATCAATTTTTACAAACTTAGCAAAAATAGTAATTGTGTCTTACAAAAACAAATATATTATTTTTCTATATTTCTTCTCTTAAACTAATTTTTACAATCTTAGCAAAATTTTGGATTAGAAGGAAATAAATAATCTTAGAGATAACTTTTTCATACAACAAAAAACATACAACAACTCATACAACGCATTTTTTTCTATCTCTCTCTACCACATCATCTATCACATCCTACATTTCTCTCTCTTTTCTCTCTTTCTCTCTATATTGTACATGTACAACATGTGCAAACAACATTTCTCATAATCTTATATTTCCAATTGCATCAAGTGTTAATAATATTGAATACATGAGTTAGAGTTAGTTAAGTTACTTTATAGTTAGATAGCAGTCAATGCCGGTTAGTTCTCTAATAATTATGTTGTTATTCACTAGTAGCAATAACATTAGTATATAAGTATTCCCGTTTATAAACTCTTAGTTAAGTTGGGAGGTGTTCTCAAAAAGCCTCTAAGGACCGAGCTCGAGTACTTAGGTGGCGCCGAACCAAGTCCCTAGAGTGAGAATATGCCAGATACTTAGGTCAAGAACATGTCTCCTCCTTATAAATTGCTAATCATGGGCCTCTCCTAGGTGGCCCAATAGGCTCACCTAGGTAGCCTTGCCCTAGAGGTCCTAACTTATTGAGGTCGGCATGGGCCACCTAGGTGAGGCCCAGCTCGGATCCTTTGGAGACATATTAAAACACCTAGTTTAAGGCACGAGAAAGGAGGGCCCCAAGACAGAGGTCAGCATGGGTCCATACTTCTATGAAGCTGAGAGGGGGCCACGTTCAAAGCTTTCAACACTTTACACTCGAAGTCGGTAAAAGGTAGAGGAATATTTAATTTTGTAACAAGAGTTTCATAAAAAACATGAAAGGGGGAGAAGAAGCATCTAGAGGAGAAAAGCACACAAATTCGTTCCCTAAGCAAGGTTCTAAAATTATTTGAGAATGAGTCGTAGGAAATCAGTGAGAAATTATTTCCCTTAAACACAACAAGGATTCTGAAGACAAGAAAACGGAATTACGACGGAAAACGTCTAAGCTAACCCAAGGAAACATAGCCACAGCAGCATTATCACGTTGAGAGAGGTCCTCCACGGTGTCACTTTCACCCGAAACATACTTCTTTAAATATCCATCTTTTATGAGCTGCTCTATTTGGTTCATCAGGTCCCAACATTCCTCTGTATCATGGCCTCTTACCCTGTGGAAATCACACCATCTCTCCTTATGCGGCCCCCTTAGACCTCTAGTCGGCGATGGAGGTTCTAATAGATTAGAATTGAAAACCTCCCTTAGAATTTGACCTCTTTTAGCATTCAACGGGGTAAGGTCCGTCTTTGGCAAAAAATCCATATTTCTCCTCATGTGTGTGCCATAGTGGTTATTAAGGGGTCTCCGTCCTATGGGATCAAATCTCTGTGCCTTTTTGGTTGGCTGTCCTCCCTCCTCGTTGCCTCCCTGAGGGCCGAATCTGCTGGTCGTCTTATTCTCGGCAAGCCTCTCTCTTTTATCAGCATTACTCTCCTCCCCCTTCACATAACATTCAGCGCGCAAACGAATCTCCTCAATGGATGTTGGAGGACGTTGTGCTAACGATTCATTAAAAGGTCCGGCTTTTAAACCCTCCACGAACGCCAACACGAACACTAAACAATCTTCCTGCCGTCCACTTCTTCTGTCGCCGAGCTGAGAATTGAGCCATCAGTTTCTTAGTGAAATCATTGAAACTTGTGATTGACCTGGTAGGCTGCTCCGTAAACCATATCAAAGCCGACCCTGCCATAGTCCTAGCAAACAACTTGCAGTGCAACGCTTCGTCCCATCCTCTTCCTATCATCTGAGTTCTAAAAGAAGCCACGTGCATGGCGGGATCAGTCGTCCCACCATATGTTGCCAAGATCGGGTCTTTGAAGTTATTAGGATAGGGAGACATCAGGATGTCCTCTGAGAAGGGTTGAAAATCCGCCTTGACTCCATCAGTTTCCTCCTCCACCGATCTCCCGTGATCAATCGCGGTCATTCTCTGCTGTAGGGTTTGGTTTTGTTGTCGTAGCTCTCTCATCTCCCGTTCCCTGCTCTCCTTTTCAACTTCATCCTCCTGCCTATCCTGGTTGATGGTAGCCACTGTTTCTCGCGGGTCATCATTTTGTCTCCTCAACTCACGCATATCCTCCATTAGCTGGCGTAACAGCATAGCGTCTCCATCTCCTGCTCCCTCCCCTCCTGTTCCATTACTGTGGGTGTTCCTCGTCATCGTCATACTAATCGTTGCTGTCAAGTGGTTGGCGGGAAGAGTTTTACCGCCGCCCCATAGTGGGCGCCAATCTGTTCTAAAAAAACCTCTAAGGACCGAGCTCGAGTACCTAGGTGGCGCCGAACCAAGTCCCTAGAGTGAGAATATGTCAGATACCTAGGTCAAGAACAGGTCTCCTCCTTATAAATTGCTAATCATGGGCCTCTCCTAGGTGGCCCAATAGGCTCACCTAGGTAACCTTGCCCTAGAGGTCCTAACTTATTGAGGTCGGCGTGGGCCACCTAGGTGAGGCCCAACTCGGATCCTTTGGAGACATATTAAAACACCTAGTTTAAGGCACGAGAAAGGAGGGCCCCAAGACAGAGGTCGGCATGGGTCTATACTCCTATGACGGTACACGGCCTCCCGAGCTCAAGTCCTAAGCTTGCTTAAGCGAAGAGCTCGAAGTGAGATCTCTTTGTTAAGAATGCCACCTAGGTAGATTCAACCTCCATAATGGTACAGGATGAATGTAAATTATGACATTCCTTTCTATTCTTCCATTCCTTTTTAAGTTGTCTCAAGTTTAACACATGGTATCAAAACTCTTTCTTTAGAGTTTTGTTGCACAACTCTCTTTATTAAATTGTTGAATCCAAATTTCTCTGTTTATTTCAGGTTTCGTTCCTTCCTCTTGATGACGAATCTAATCTTAGATCCTACGAGACTTTTCAACTTGCACCCCAACGAGAATCTGAGAACTATGAATGTTTCCTCTTCGATCCCTTAATGGGGGAATAATCATCATTCTCGGTCCCATCCAATGACAATGACACTTGAGCCTAAGATCAAGTTATAATTCATTGATAGTACGTACTTTGTCAGAGCTTGCTGTTGCGGGCCCTTTTTCATGGTGTTTGGGTTAGATGCAATATCATGGTACCGTCTTGAACATTAATAGCCCTAAAATGCATATGTTGAGTCTCAAATGCTTCAGATGAGTAACCATGTCTTCAAAAAAGAAAATCAACTTATCAGAAGTTTCGTTCAGAAGGGTGTAACAACTTTATCTGAAGATTAAATCTAAAAGAGCTTCTGAAGTGAATGTGTCTAGAAAAATTCAAGACTAAAGTAATAATCTTATTTTGTTCAAGTTAGTTGGTACAGAATCTTGAAAAGCACATCTAAGACAAGTAAAGCAAAGACATAGACTACCTTTTATAAGTTGTAGCTTAAAGGAAAAACATAAAATAGGGAATGTCATAAAAAAGGTACAAAGTCCCTTATAAAAAACATTGTACAAACATTGTTCATTGTACTTCATGAGCAAAAAGCAATCCAATGACTCTCATGCATTTAAATGTGTCTCAAAACGAATATAATTCAATGGAGAACTTCCCACATTATAAATAGAGGATGAAGAAAGACATTTAAGAAAGAACGAAGAAACTTTTAACTGTGCCATAACTCTTTCCGTGTTAATCATTCTTTACACGTGTGTGTACTTAGTATAGTTATTGTTTATTGTATCATAGGTTTTTCTCTTAGAAGAAATTTTCTCTACGAAAGACTTCTATTTTTCTATACACTCTGTGAGTGTTGTATAGAGTATGGAGAGGCTAGGTTAGAAAAGAATACTTGTGACTGTTTTAGTTAGTGGAAAATCATGTTTGAGTACAAGTGAATATATAGGAGTAGATCCAAAGAAGATGGAACCATCCACAAGCAACAGTAGTCACTGCATCACACATGGAGCCTATGTCTCTAGGCCCCTTGCATTCAACGGTGAGGACTATCACTATTGAAAGATATGATGAAGTTATTCATTAATCCTATAGTCTTAATCTCTTAGAGATCATTAGAAATAGAGACTATGTGCCCAAATAAGGAGAAAGGGTCATACCGAAAGCAAAATGGACAACTGGCCTGTAAATCCAAAGTGTAACTAAATGCCAAAGCCAAACTTTACTTAATTTTTGCCATGAGCAAGTTAGAGTATAAGAAAGTTCATGGTTGCAACCCGGAAAAAGAGATTTGAGATACTCTTGCTACTGCTCATAAAGAAACCGATACTTTCAAACAACCAAAGATAATTTTATTTGAGGTAAGAACATAATAGATAATACTCAAAGACTCTCTATTAGGAGAAACATCTCTAGATTCAACTGATGACTATTTAAAGAACCTTAACCCTTAAAATATTTTATATTATATTTAATATCACAGGTGTTTCACCCTAGACATACTTAAAGAATTTTAGCTTCTCACAAAACATCACTTTGGAATGCGTGCTTCGACCCTCCACATGTAAACAAAACATACACTAAGAACTTCATTGGATATAATATTATAAAATAATTCAGTCTCATTCTTGTGTTTTCCTATGCATTTTCAATTGGCATAAGAGTTGAGTCTCCGGGTTGAGAACTCAAACAAGTGAATGGGATTAATATTGAAATGATATTATGAAGTTCATGAATCCAATAGTTTTGATCTATGTGAGATCATTAAAAATGGAAACTATGTGCCCAAACAAGGAGAAAATGTCATATTGAAAGCAGAATGAACAATTGACCACAAATTTGGTGTAACTAAACCCCAAAGCCAAACTTTACTTAATTTGTGTTGTTAGCAATTTAGAGTATAAGAAAATTCATGGTTGGACCCTAGCAAAAGAAATATGAGATACTCTTACTATTGCCTATAAAAAAGTTAAAACTTTTAAAAATCAAAGAATTTTATTTTGGGTCAGAACACAATGCTCAACAATTCTCTCATGAAAAAAATCTCTAGGTTCAACCGATTACTATTTAAAGAACCTCAACCCTTAAAATATTTTATAATATATTTAAACACCTAGACACATCCAAAAAATTTAACTTATCACAAAAATCACTTTAAAATAGGTGTTTGGACCCTCTCGTACATGAGCAAACATACACTCACAACTTCTTTGGATATAATATTATAAAATATAAAAAAATTATTATTATTTCATTAAATGAGATCCGCTATATAATATTAAATTACATTAACGTCTGATTATAAATAATGAATAAAACTATAGAATAGGGAGTAATGCCAAACTTTGCTTATACAATCAAAACACACCAGAAACACAAAACGCCTCTTATTTTGGTTGGCACATTTTAGGATAATGATATATCTTGAATTTATTTCTGATATGGAAACTTCACTTTTACAAAGCTAAGCTCAGGGAAAGTGATGACTGATGACGCTACAGTAACGCCCCCGCGCCCACGGTCTCTGCCCGCTGGTTTCCTGATGAGACCAAACTGTCCCTATTCCTTCTTCACAAAGACAACTCAGACGCAAGGGCATTTTGGTCCACTTGAAAACCACACCACGAGATTGTTATGTTATGTTATGTTGCATTGCTTTTTGCATTTTCAAAAGAGTACGTCCAAATTGTAACTCTGCAAAAGAATGAAAAAGCTTCTGCGTTTATTATTATACAAGCTTCCTCGTTTATTGTTTCTATATGAAACTAACTCACATGTTACATGCTCTTTGATTCACCTTTCTGAAGATAGAATCATGGATGCTTCACGGGTTACACAATGCCTCGACTCTCTCTGGTTCTACACTAACATCTTGACTCGCACAAATCACCCTCTACCTTCTTTGACTGATCAATTTGAGCCTCATTTCCAGAAACCCATTACCCCATTGCTCCTTCTGAATCAGAAACATGATGAGTCTCAGAAAGTTGGGAATTTGTGTCATAGAGTCGGTGAAATTTCGTCAGCATCTGAAGAAGTTGTTAGGGTCATGCCAGGTCAATCTGAGAGGAAAACAGAGAGGAGAAAGAGGAGGAAGTGGAAAAAGTATGGGAAGAATGGAAAAAATGAGATTCTTGGAGGGCTTGATTTGGGGTTTGATGTTAAGGAAGTTAGAGGATTTTTGAAGTTTCAGAAAGGGTCATATAAATATCAAATGCAGCAAACTGAGATTCCTCCATTTGATGATGATGTGGCAATGAAACAGCATCTCAAGTCATGGGCTTATGCAGTTGCATGCTCTGTCAAATAAAGCAATTGGGAAGGTGAAAACTAACTCTATAGTTTAATTTCAGTATCTGCATTGTCAAATTTCACATGGATCACTACTCACAAATAGAAACATAGTTGATGAATGCATGCTCTCCCCCACCCTTCTTCTCTCTATGTAATGAATGTGTATGAATTTCAGCTGTGTCTATTTGAACTACTGTTCCTATCACTGTCCCAGTGGCAGTGAGTAGTAGTATCAATTATATGCATAGATTGTACAGTTCTTTTCCTATTGTTTTTTTTCTAATTTTCTTTTAAGGGAGGTTCTTTGGCTAACATAAGAAATCACAAAAGAGCCTCATGCTCGTACACTGGGCTTTTAATCAAATTTATTAGTGTCTTGTGATAGAAACAAAAAGATGGATACTGCAAATTAGTGAGTAATATATGGTTGGTTTAACCTTGAAAATTTATCAAATTTAAATTTAGATTTATCCAAATCTTAACGCAACTATTTCTATATGATTGGTTTAAACGCTAAATCATACATTTTCCCCGTTGAAAATCAATTGGAAATTTATCCTATTACAAGGAAGGAATAGTAAAGGACTGTCATTTCACATGTTAACTTGGAATGGTAACTATCATCTGATGCACACTTGTTGTATACACATGGTCCTATCATGGGATTTTGAAAAAAATATTTTCACTCTTTTCTAAGATGGAAATGTTTGGATATACTAATTAACTTTCTTTTTTCTTAGGTGGAGGTCTCTTTTCCCACCTTTGGATTTGTTTATTATTTTTGTATATGGGTTAGACTATCTGTACTCTCTTTAATAAACTTCTTTATTTAGGAAAAAAAACTTTCTTTTATGAAACTATTCTCGAATGATCTGACATCATTTCTGTTTAAAAAAATCATTTTTTTTAGTTTTAATTCATATTTATCTTTTAAGGAAATCTCAAAAAAAGACATGTCACTAATTTCATGCTTTCCGACTTTCGTTTTTGTATGTATTTGGTTTAACGTTGAAAACTACCAAACTCAAATTTTTGAATTCCTCAACACAACTATTTCTAACGTTAAAAACGTGTGTACTAAACATTATTCGTTATTAATAGGAGAACTCTTTCTGATGCAACCGAATCTGTCTGCTATTCTTGGCTTGAACTGAAATCAGGAAAAACATTGATGAGAAATTTATAAGAAAGTTAACATTAATTTGAGTGTTGCTCAATATTACGAATTTATTTATACCAATCATATATTCATATTCACGGCTTAAAGAGGAAACACAAAGGAAGTAATAACAATTGATCATGGATGAAATTGGTTAGTGGTTCTTGTGTTTCATGCTGAGTATAAAGTCGTGACATTCAGAATTTCCGCATTAATTTTAGGCTTTTCAAAAAAGAATACACACATATGCACGATAGCAGTACTGGATAGATATAAGACTGAATATTGAATGTATATTCTATTTTTATTTTAAAATTAAAATTGTGTGAATGCTAAATTATCTTTAACGTAACTACACTGGCACATTCTCCTACTATATATCCTCTTAATAACTCCCCCATATATACTATAGCGCGTACAGTTAAGAAAAGAATTTATAATTAAATTTAAAAATGAGTTATTAAATATATAAATAATAATAATATATAATTAGTTTATGAGATTTAATTTAATGAAAAGAATCAATAATTTTAAAGAAAATATAAGTTTGAGACATTGAAGCTAATTAAGCTAGTAAAAAATATTTTTAAATTTGGTTATTAATTAAAATGTTTCTAATGATTGAGTTTGTGTCAACAGTAGAGTTTTTTTTTTGTTAAATGTCGCTTTTGTTTTGTGAACTAGTAGAGTGTGTGTCAATAGTAGAAATTTTTGGCTGAATGTCAGTTTTTTTTTTTTTCTTTGTGAACAGCCAATAGTAGAGTTTGTGTCAATAGTAAGTGAAGAAGAGGAAGGATGCTTGTCAATTATTAATATTTAATACAATAATGAATGGAAAAGGTAATGATGGATGCAGTGACGGTTAAAACACCATAAAGGAGTTACCATGAGTTACAAACCTACACGGTGAAAAAGAGTCAGTGTGTTTGGGAAGCTTAGACATTAGATTATATTTGACATGGAAAAAATATTATTACATGAAAAAAAATAGAGATGAGGAAACAGGACCTAAGAGTGTGTTTGGTAAGCCATTACAGCTAGCTGAAAGCTGAAATAAGTAATTGAAATCATTTCAGCTGTGTTTGGTAAGGTAGCTTTTTTGGGTAGCTACTAGCTTTTCCTGAAAAGTTACTTTAGGTAGCTTTTTTAAAAAAGCTCCAATTTTCAGCTAGTAGCTAAAAATTAATTACAAGTTTATCCCTCAACCACCCTCACTTATCATTATTTAATAATTAATGATGTCTTTATATGTCATTTTACCATTTTCAACTAGTTTTTCCAAACACATTCAATAATTTTTCAGCTTTCAGCTAGCTTTAAGCTTTCAGCTAGTTTTTCAGCTTTCAGCTAACTTTAAGTTTTCAGCTAGTTTTTTAGCTAGTTTTACCAAATACACTCTAAATTTGTTTGTACAGATTATAAAAAGCATTAGTAGAAAAAGTCTCATGTTGTAGTGAGAATATAATTCAAACATTTTTTCAGGTGATAATAATATTATATAGTAAGCAAAAATCCAGGCTTGCAATCGTTCACCAATCAATGCATTGTAACCATTCACCAACTCATTGCAAGCATTCAATGTTGCAGCCGATTACTAATTTATTAGCTAATGATTAATAATTAGGAGACGAAGGTTTTGGAGACAAAGGTTGTAAACCCAATTTGATGTGTGGTTCTTATCTCTATATTGCAAGAAAGATAAAATCTAGAGGTGTCACATCATATTTTTTGCTTATTAAGCTTTAATATATATAAAAGATTTGGCATTTTATAAATTTGATGTTATATTTGAATTATTTAAATATAATTAAGATTTTAAATGACATTTATATGGAATGAATTGTAATGAATTTAAATATAATAATCACTGAGAAATAGAAATGATTTAATACTTGTTAATTATGCATTTGATGACCATGGAATGAAGAAATAAATAAATAAAATATTGCTAATGGTACGTATCTGATTGTGGAAATTAAGTTTATAGTAAGAGTTATATTTTTTTATTGAAAATTAATGTTTGACTTTAAGTTTTTTATTTTTAATATTTTTTCCTTTTTATTTTTTAATAGAATAAAGTTTAAATAATAATAAAAATGATATTAAATATATTTAAAATAATACACTAATATTATATAGGAATATAGATACTGGCTTAAAAGAGAAGGTTCAATTTCATCAGGCAATATCTCACAATGATTATAAAAAGCATGGGTAGGAAAAGTCTCATGTTACAATTCAAACATTTTGTCAGTTGATAATAATGTTATATAGTAAGGCTTGTAACCGTTCACCAATTAATGCATTGTAATCGTTACCAACTCATTGCAAGTATTCAGTGTTGCAGCCGTTCACTAATTTATTAGCTAATGATTAATAATTAGGAAACGAAGGGTTTTGGAGATAAAAGGTTGTAAACCCGATCTGATGTGTGGTTCCTATCTCTATATTGCAAGAAAAGACAAAATCTAGAGGCCCCACATCATATTTTTTTGCTTATTTAGCTTTAATATATATAATAGATTTGGCATTTTATAAATTTGATGTTATATTTAAATGACATTTATATGGAATGAATTGTAATGAATTTAAATATAATAACGACTGAGAATTAGAAATGATAAAATACTTATTAATTATGCATTTGATGATTATGGAATGAAGAAATAAATAAATAAAATATTGCTAATGGTAACTGATTGTGGAAATTAAATTTATAGTAAGAGTTATATGATTTTTTTTTTAAGATTAATGTTTGACTTTAAGTTTTTTATTTTTAATATTTTTTCATTTTAGTTTTTGATATAATAAAGTTTAAATAATAATAAAAATGATATTAAATATAGTTAAAATAATATACTAATATTATATAGGAATATAGATACTGGCTTAAAAGTGAAGGTTCACCTTACTAATTGAATTGTTTTTTTTTTAAGTAATACCATGCAAAATTAATTTGCATTTATAGAATTAGTTTAGTGTTATGTATTAATTATTATTAAAATAAAAATAGAGTAACATCTAACAATAGTATTTTCTGTCGGCTACTTATTACCTATTTTAATTTGCTTTATATTTTATAGTTATATGAGAGATTTGTACAAATTTTTTAATTAGCATAAATAAGTGATTTGTAATATAATGAAAATAAAATATAAAAAACATGGAAGCGATTTACTTACAAGTTAATTTAAAATATGAATGCAACATTGCTATTTTTTCCTATTTCTCTCTTTCGTAATTACCAATGATTCTAGGCCATGATCTTGAATTTGTTTTCACCTTCTCTTCATTACAAATCTTGGTGAAAGCTATTGAGCTTAGTTTCTATGCTACGCTTCTTCCAAATCTATATTACTTCAAGTAGTCCAAGATGGCGACAAGGTGATGGTGGTGGACATAGTACTAATTAATGTCGTAAATGGTGGTTTGGATAGAGGAGGCTATGACAATGACGAAAAGGGGGAAGAAGATTAGGGAGAAAAGGCCTTTGCTGAGGCTGAGAAAAAGATGAAAGGGAGGATACCTTCTGGTTGTTCTTGACGACGACTAAGAATGTGACATCAACATACGAAACTGCGACAGCGAGGGAGAGAGCGAAGCTAGCATAGGAGAAGGCAAAGGAAAAAGAATGTGGTCTAGATGAGAGAAACGACATCCATGTAGGTGGAGACATGTGTCACTGCCTCAAGGTAGGTGGACTTGGAGAAAGAGGGTTGTGAGAAGTCAAAGAAAATAGATCTATCAATTTTGGAGTATGTGGTCTTGTGGGTATATATTATGTGTGGGTTGCTATCTCTATATTGCAAGCAAAGACAAAATCTAGAGATGTCACCTCATTATTATTGATGTGACAAAATTCGACATATATACGTGGTAATTTTAGAGGTGATGTGTCAATGTAATAGCTTACTATTCAGCTTTTATATATTATAATAGATTGAAGGTGACATTGCTCTCTAAAATTTAATTTAATTGGTAACCCAAGATATTTATGATTATCCTAATCTGCATCTTAAAAAAAACGACGTCTGGGCCAAGGAGAAATTGAGGGCTAATCGAGTGGTATTAGTTAGTTATGGGATAAAAATAGAAGATATATTATATTTGTACAGCAAATTTGTGTACAAACACCATACAACATACACGCGGCAACCGTGCATTAATTGGTGAATTGTAATTTTAAAAAAAAGGAAAAGCTCAATTAGTCACGTCCCATGAAAAAGCTGCAGCACCCATCACAATAAAGCTGTTTCTTGGTTAAAGATTAATAAATAAAACAAAGAAAGTAAAAAAATTAAAAAGTGTGAGAAATTTAAAATTCAATTTTCACCGTTTCTTTTTGCAAAAACCGTGCTTCTCTCAATGTGGCACACACATTCCAGATTCTTCATGTTCAGTTTTTAACCAAGTAAACCAAAGTTTATAACTTATGAACATTCAGTTTATAACCAAGTAAGATAAGGTTTATAATCTTTTCACATTCAGTTTATAACAACCTTAAATAAGTTCATGACTTCTTCACATTTTACTTCTTTGAAACTTGTGGAAGAATAAAAACTAGAGAATGGAGGGAGAGGCACAGTAAAAAAACGCGGGTACTCTCTTTACACTCCGTCTCTCACTCCTCTTTTTTTTAAAATATTTTAATTATCTTTTTCTATTTTTTTTTTGAGAAAAACAAATCGGCCGCAGGAAAAAATTTTGTTGCATTTCTTTTTTTCAAACTAAAACTTATTGTTTATGTGATGGGTGATGCAGGTTTTGGGACGTGACTAATTGAGCCTTCCCTTTTCTTTTTTTTTTAAATTACAATTCACCAATTGATGCATATCTACCACGTATATGTTGTATGGTGTTGTACATAAATTTGTTGTATAAATATAATATCTCAAAATAGAATATATACATTCAATATTTTAATGTATACTGTTCTGTGGGAACAAAGAGATTTCATCTCTGTTGCCGGGTTTTACTCCTACTTCATCAAACACTTGTGATAAGAGTGTGCTTATCCCTTTTCATGATTATGAAGGGGTTATGCCGTTATGGCGTGCAATAATAATGTTGAAGTCAAATCAACTCACACCGCCTTGGCCTACAAAGATTTGTCAAGTTCCTGAAAGCAGCTTGTTTGCCTCTATAAGTGCAACCACACCTACACTACATGCATGGCCACTTTCTGGGGTCATTGAGTCCACTGTTGATGTGGCATGTGCAGACCATGGACCATCAACTGACAACAGATCAGTGGCCAAGCCAATATGGAGGGCATGCAATTAATTGCCTCTAATAGGTGGAGTAGCAACAAGTGAAGAATTTTGGTGTTAACAAGTCAAGTTCCAAATATTATTGAGTAAACAGTCATTTCCATCCTTGAAAGACTGAGAGTTGATCAATTATTTGGTCCCTAAAAAAATAAATTAACAAATTAGTTCCTAAAAGATACTTTTGTCCGTTTAATAATGTCAATAGAAATGATGATTTGGCACGTTAAGTGTCACGTGCACTCTTATGTGGTACTTTCATGTGGCAATAACACGTATGACGAACTAAAATGACAGTAAATAATATCTTTGAGGGACTAAAATGACTAAAACGAAACTTCATTGATCTAATACAAAAATTGTAAATAAGATTTTTTTCCCTCATTTCTTCTCAATTCAGGTAAATATCTTAACCCTAATTATGTTATAGAGACAATTAGACAAGATTAATTAAAACATGATGGAATGGGCATTAGAGCATTATCATTTGCACCAATTGAGGAAGACATCAAATGTTTCATAGAGTGGTTCCACAAGCTTTCTGGAGGTTACATGGAAAAGAAGGGAAATTATACTAACCTAAAAAGACACAGAGAAATATTGGGAGATTTATTTTTCACACATGTACCCTCTCAAATGAGATGTTATAGAAATGGATATTTGGTTGTTTGAAACTTATGTATGTCACTATAATATGGATTCAAATTGCTATGTGTTATTTTTGCATGATGGTGATGAATTCAATTACAAGTACTTTGTTTGGGTTGATGATGGGGCCGAGTGAAATTCTTCAACCGGCAACGAGAATTGGAATGAATTATGGAGGAATGAGAAATACACATCAAATATTGAAAGTTTGCGCATTGAAGTTAGGAACCTGAAACATTTTATAATTAGAATAAGGTGTGTCATGGTGTTGTTGTTCAAGTTATTAGTTTTATTTTTATTGGTGAAGTAAGTAATATATTTTAGGATTCAAGGGATGGTGAAAAGAGGAGTACTAGGAGTAGTTACTTCAATCCATAATTGTAATTTTTTACTTTTAACATTTGTAATGTCTATGTTTATTGGAATAAATATAATTTTATAACTTTTCTATATATTTAATTTCTACAAAAAGTAAATGAATCAGTATGACGACAAAGCATAATATGAACTTAAAAGTGAATTGTAAAATTGAATAAAGGAACATACTTCATTAATTGTTTATTAAAATTTGGTGATCAGATATCATATATACAATGTTCAAAAGACATAACATTGAAGTCAATTATAAAAAACTTAACATTGACATAAACTTGGTGGTGCAAATGAGAATGTTATAATCCCCATCTATCATGCCTATAATCTTGTCTATTTATTTTCAAAATGGTATTAGGATTTTAATATTTAAATGAATTCTAGAAAAATTTGGAGAAGAAGACTTGATTACAATTTTGCATTAAGACAGGAAAGTTTCATTTTAGTCATTTTAGTCCCTCAAAGTTACCATTTAATATCATTTTAGTCCCTTATACGTGTTATAGCCACATGGGACTGCCACATAAGAGTCCACGTGGCATTTAACGTGCCAAAACATCACTTCCGTTAACGTAATCGGACGGACACTAATCGAAGGACCAAAATGAGCAACGGAAGTATCTTTCAGGGACTAATTTGTTAATTTCTTTCTTCCAAGGACCAATCTGATCGACCCACAATCTTTCAGGGGCCAAAATAGCCATTTACTCAATATTATTCTACTAATCATTCTTTTAAATTCATCTTACAGAAGACCCTAGCTACTAGGGAACTTGAATATTTCATTAGCTTTTTCATTTATTGAATGAAAAGGAATGTTGAGATCATGGTTTTAAATTGCAGTCACGGTTGCGACCGCTGCAATTGCGGGTATTGCGACTGTCGCATGTGCATTGCGACTCTTGCGATGTGAAATTATTTTATTCTTACACCAAATGTGACTTATTATGAATTATAATCCTACATCTCTTATTCCCTCTCCTAAATTGCATTTTTTATTTACAATCATTGTACTATCATCTGTAAATCCCTCTAACCCTTCAAAATTTCCTCTAAATCTATTAAATAAATAAATAAAAAGAATAAAAAATAGTTTTTATTAGAGTTGCGGCCGTTGTGGTGTTATGTTTGCGGATTTTACTGTGAATTTCAATCACACCGCAATTGCGGTCTAATGCGGTTGCAGACATTGCCGCAACCATAATATTCTAGCCACACCAGGTGATGCGGTATGCAATTTGAAACCATGGTTGAGATACTCCTCCCTCCCCACAAAGGGGATATAATTGTAATTATCATTATTTTGATATGTGATGCATGCATTAGTTAATTCATTTGTAATTTATCTCCCTGTTAGAGAGTAAAGCTCATTCTAGAGTCTCTACGGTAGGGATGTCAATGGGGTGGGGTGGGTACCCGCATCCATACCTGTTAAAAATAACGAGTACCCATGTGGGTAGCGGATATTCACGGATATCTATTAATATTTAAAAATTTAAAGTTTATAGATAGAAATAGAAAAAATGGCATATAATATATTGTAATATCATACTATACAATATAAGTTAACATTATATAATATCATTATGTGTTAATTTATTAAAAATATCATTATAAAATACTAAAAAATAAATTTTATCTCATCATAAGATAATAAAAAATCATAATATTTTAATATATTTAATAGAAAATATATTTTAATAAGTATGCGGGTACCCGCGGAACAGGTAGTATAATATTCATCTACACTCATTTAATAAATATGTGGGTATATCCATTACGGGTATATTCACAGGTATCCGCGGGTGCGGGTTTTTTGTCATCCATGTTCCACAGAAAATCTTATGGTCACGTTACTGTACCCATGTAAATTAATGGATTTGACTACCCTTAATTTTATAACCAGAGTAATATTTAATTAAACACTTAATGTTACTTGAACTTTTTTATAACTAAATTTACAATTATTTCATTCCCCTCCTCTACATTCTATTTGATATATTTTATTATTTTAAATTTATAATTTATTAATTCAAATTTTAAATAAAAAGAATGCTTAAAATTTAAGTAATAGGATTTAAACTTAAATTGAAAGTATATATTGGTTAAAGAATCCAAATTTGTCTTCTCCCTCACCGAATTGGTTAAACTTGCTATGTTGGCAGCATGGACGGGACGACAATAATGATCATTATAAGCAACGGATAGGCGAGGAGGGAAGTTACACGTGACGTAGTGACCACGATCGATGTTACTGGTAGCGGAGCAACTCAATGTTGGTGGATAGACGCTCAAGGAGGTTACAAGAGGCATACAAGGGAGACAATTGGTGTTATAGGTAGCGGATCAACAAGCGGTCGGGATGAAAATAAAACAAAATCAAAATCATAGACAAGCAAGATAAATGACATTTATAAAGTAAAATACCTCAATGGAGAAGAGCAAAGCAAGAAGGAGTTTATGAGTGTATTTGGCAAAGCAAGACATGATTCATTGGGCATGTCCAACTCGCATGGTGAACAGGACCGACATCGTCATTTAACACGGGCTGAGTTCCCGACCCACTAACACCAACATCACGGGTGAAATCAATGTCGACATTCGGTTCCCCCTGCTGGTTGTTGTTAACATTCTGCAAGGCCCTCAGTTGTCTCGAAGCAACGTTGGCCATCAATGCTATAGAACCAACAAAGGAGTGACCGAAGTCATCTCGATCCATCTCGTCTCGAACGGCAGCTCCCAAGTGAGTTATAAACCCCAAAGCCGTCCCGAACGAGTAAAGTCGTCCCGGATATAACATTGAAAAATACTTGAGCTCAAAGTCAACTTCGTCAAAGTCGACCAGAGCTGGGGGCTTCTGTTACGGTCTAAAACTAAGGCCAAATAGCCAAAATGGCCCATGCGCAATATAATTATCATATCCATAAATATATGATATATAATTATAATATCCATGCGCAATATAATTATCATATCCATAAATATATGATATATGATTATCATACCCATAATTATCACATATAATTATGGTATCCTTAAATATACGATTATAATATCCATAATTATATCACATATAATTATGGTATCCTTAAATATATGATTATAATATCCATAATTATATGACGATACCTGCTAAACTTACTCCTTTTACATCTGCGCCCACTTACCATATTTATACAGGGAAAACCCCTATAAAGAGAGAACATTTACAGATCATAAGGTACGCAATCTCACTCAGTCAATCCCTTTGACTGTTTTACCTATCTGACTTGGGCGTCGGAGTCCCTTTGCAGGTACACCCCCCCCGGGTTCAACTCGGATTCAAGCCTCCGCAACCCGGATTCGGATCCGACTTCTCTCCTGCTGACTCAGACCCAGGTTCGAATTCTACCCCAGAACATTTGGCGCTAGAAGGAGGGTCTCCCCCTCTCTAGCATGACGGTCACAGCCTGTCTCTAGACATCAAGACCCCGTCCTCAACAAACACCCAAAGGTTGGGTGGAGGATCTCGGACCCCAAGACGAGTTCGCTAAACAAGAAGGAACATCACAACCTCAGGATGAAACCGGTCCACACGAGGACGATCACCAATCCGACCCACGAGATGAGGTTATTCGTCATCTCGAGGCTCAACTTAAGGCACTTCAGGAACAGCGCCAACAGTCGTTCCACGAACCTCGTCCCCACAAAGCAGTCGAAGAGCTGGCTGCAAGTCACCTAGAAGAGCGTATCCGACAGTTGGAGCGCAGCGTAATCCCTCAACCTCGGCTCACAACCCATTCCCGGCCTCATTCAGACTGAGATCAACAAGAGGTTTAACAGCGAGGATCCATTGTCTGCCATGCCCCATTTCGGCATCCGTTCTTTGAAAGGCTGGCCCGGGTTGAGATACCTAAACAGTTCAGAAGAACAGAATCATAGACCTTTCGAGCCTCAATCAACACCCGCAGCTGATCCAACCATCAACCAACTAAAGGAGTGCATTCGACATCTTAAGCGCACATTCTTTATAGATTTGTCTATTTCACTTTATTCATCTTTCTCACTTTATTCGTTCTTATTACTCTAACTTCGATACTCATTTTATTTTACACCAAAACCGAATGTGAAGATCATCTCGGTTCAATAAAAATAAAAAGAAAAGTTATGCAGTTCATATTTATAAGGATGTGAAGAACATCTCGGATCAACAATAATCAGATGCGAAGAGCATCCCGGCTCACCAACACCTGAAGGTTGGATAGACGTCTTGGATTACCACAATGGCGGGTTCGATGACGTATGCATCTCTCAACCCCCACAAACCCAACCAGCCACCATTCACTAGTTCGACACTCGAGATGAAATCATACACCGACTTGAAGCTCGGCTGAAAGAGCTAGAAGAACAGTCTGAAACCACCATCGCATCTTAACCTCCACCATCGCCGAACCAGATTTGGATGATGCCAACCTTAGCAAACACGAGGAGATATCTGAGAAATGTGTATGGTACATTCACTGTTTCCATATTCATACTACAATTTGCTATTTCCATTATTTGGTTGTTACGTCTTTGAATCTGTACCAAATGTTCCGAGGTAAACTCGGATCCGATTCAGACATTCATTTCCGAATAGGCTAATTCGGATTGAAGAAGCTGACCGGAGCTGTTAATTGGAGAAAAACCAACGATGATACTCGAATATATTTGAAGTGGTCAGATATAAATCTCCCTTATTAAAAGTAAATGACTAATAAAAATTGGCTGTCTTGGCCGGTTTATTTCCTCATCCATATATGTTCTTTTGGGAGGTGATCAATAAAGTTCATCACTTGGATTCCTCTCATTTAGTCGTTAAGCTGAGATGCCGACATGGTCGGCTGAGACGCCAACATTTTCAACCGAATCACGTTAACATTTTGGAATTACCTGACAAAACTAGCTACCATACACCATGGATTGATCCCCATCTCGGACATAATTCCTTGACGGTCAGACCTCGACTTGGCCGACTATATGTGGAGTCATCTTGGCTACCTTGGTTTCGGATTATGTTCTTAGTCGGATCAGCACTAACCGGATGTGAAGAGCATCTCAGTTCTTCAATAAGGATGTGAAGAACATCTGAATCACCAAAACCGGATGTGAAGAGTATCTCGGCCTCATTCAATGTCGGATGTGAAGAGCATCTCGGCCTCATTCAATGCCGGATGTGAAGACCATCTTGGCCTCATTCAAACCGGATGTGAAGAGCATCTCGGCTCTGTCAGCAACCGGATGTGAAGAGTATCTCGGCCTCATTCAGTGCCGAATGCGAAGAGCATCTTGAATCTTAGTAAAAATCAAAAGAGCATCTCGGCTCTGTCAGCAACCGGATGTGAAGAGCATCTCGGCCTCATTCAGTGCCAGATGCGAAGAGCATCTTGAATCTTAGTAAAAATCAAAAGAGCATCTCGGCTCTGTCAGCAACCGGATGTGAAGAGCATCTCAGCCTCATTCAATACCGAATGCGAAGAGCATCTTGAATCTCAGTAAAAATCAAATTAACATCTCGGTCTCATTCAATGCCAGATGTGAAGAGCATCTCGGCCTCATTCAACCCGGATGTGAAGAGCATCTCGGATCTGTCAACAACCATATTTGTTACGGACCAATACTACTTGGTCCTACTCACCCCAAGTTTTCAGATAAGTGATGACAAGTACACAAGTGCACACCAAGTGCACAAGTCGGCCAGAGTGTACAAGTCAGCTCACGTGCACAAGTCAGCCCAAGTTTTCAAGTTAACACAAGTACATATGTCAACGCAACTCAGAAGCCCTATTGGGGTGAACCAAAATAGAAAAGTAAAGTTGTCATGCAATTCATATTTATAAGGATGTGAAGAACATCTCGAATCACCAATACTGAATCTCAGATTAACAACAACCGGATGTGAAAAACATCTCGGTTCTTCAATAAGTATATAAAGAACATCTCGAATCACCAAAACGCTTGTGAAAAGCAACTCAGACCCGCAAAAACTGGATGTGAAGAGCATCTAGGATCAATAATAAACGAATGTGAAGAGCATTCCTGATCAAACAACAAACCGGATGTGAAACACATCTCGGATCTTCAATAAGGATGTGAAGAACATTCCAACTCAGAAGCCCTATTAGGGCGATTGCATTTGCCAAAAACTCGTCATTGACTTCATCAACACCAGCCACCAAAATGACTTTCTTCCACTTGAGCCGCCTTTCGCAAAATTTTGCTTGACAGTGTCGGCCAAGGCCGCCTTACCTACCCTGGCTGCAAAAGACTGGTTCTCCAAAGCCTCATGCTCCTCCTTCAACTCTGTCAAAGCAGTATCTGTGGCCTTAAACTTGGGACTTATAATTATACAACCCCTGTGCTGCTGAACGATGGGAGCACATCCTGGCGAGGGTATCGGAGCACATCTCGGAAAAATTCTACCTCTCCAAATCAAGCAAATTCGCGGAAAATCGACGTGTCAGAAGACACGTTGTCTGGAAGTCGAAATTATTACAACTAAGCAAATTGACTCATGCGACATAGTTCAAAATCGAACTCCTTTGCTTCAACTTCAGCTGGGGGCATCTGTTATGGACTGGCCCAATAAGGCCCAAACCTTGAAGGTCCAATACAATAGAGCAAGTCGGACCACGTCCATGGGCAAGTCGGACCATGTCCACGAGCAAATCTGACCAAGCCCACGAGCAAGACGGACCACGTCCATGAACAAGTCAAACCACGTCCATGGGCAAGTCAGACCACGTCCACAGGCGAGTCAAACCATATCCATGGGCAAGACGGCTCTGCTTCCCCACGATGGACTTCATCTAACGAATACCATGCTAGGCTCACCGGAACCCCTCTGCACTCATCTGCATCTGGTAATTATATCTTAATGGACCTTAACAGATCAGGGCCTACGACCCAAGTCTCAAGGGTAATTCATCACATTGAAGCCAGATACGAAGAGTATACCGGTCACAGACTCAATCACTTATCGAAAACTACTTTGACACAGACAAACATCTTAACTTCGCAGTTTATTATCTTACGAATGTGAAGAGCATATCGGCTTAGCAAATCCAATATTCAGACAGCGTTACAAGCGTTTTAGAACGTTAAAAGCGCAACACAATTCGAAGCGTTACAAGCGTACGAGTACGTGAAAAGCGTCGGGGGCGTCATCCCGGACGCCGGGGGAGTCACCTGCAACTTCTCCAAATCCGCCTTCAACTGAGTGATCTCAGCTTCAAGGGCTTTGTTCTTGTCCTTGACCGCCTTATAAAAACCCTTATATTTGGCCTTGTCCTTTTTCTCGACGTCAAGTGACTCTTGAGCAGTCTTCACATCCCCCAAGGCCTTGTCCCGTTCTGTGGTGCGCGCCTCTAGAGCCGCATTAGCCCGGTCATAAACCGGCATCACATCCAATCATAAATACCATGGTTTTGAAAACCGAACCGGTCATTGAACCGGTCAAGGCACTGGTTCAAGGTTCAATGGTTGAACCATGGTCGAACCGTGGTTAATTAAATAATATTTTTTTAAAAAAATTCTATAATTTACTAAACAATATACAACAAAAATAATCATAATTCCATAACATAACAATTCTAAAAGTTTAAAATAATACACCACACAAAGTTATACATAAAGTGCACACATCACAATTTCATTTATCATTTATCAATCATACTAATATAGTAATTAATATACTATCATTAATTCTAATTACTAATTAGAAATTTCTATTAACAGAACATAGTGTATTATGATGTTAATTTTATCAATAGCATTCATTAGCCTAGATAATGAATTATTCATTATGTGCTAAGAGAATAAAACCAACATGACAGTGATGAGAATTTCACCAGACAGAGTCATCAAATAGTTAACAATAGATTTCTTCTTACAATTAACTTGTTTTGGTATGAGAATATATGTTTATATCATGCATTATATATCTCCCAAAGGAACCAGATGCATTTTCCTTAATTACAGTGTAGCTTGAAGGGAGAAAAAGAGGTCTTACAAGCTCAACATATTCCATTAGACCCTGCTGTGGGTTTCTGCCAGCTATAATTTCAAATATATTATCACCGAGTAAGTAATACTTTCCTCTATTATGCTGTTAATTTTTAACTTCAAAGATCATTGCCAAATATTACCTGGGAAGGAGGTGCAGACATGGTGGCGATTGGCGAACTCACGGCGGCTTGGGAGGCGGAACAACGACGGAACGAGCAGGGGAAGGCGGAACAGAGACGCGAACACGCAGTGGAAGGCGGAACAGCGAGCTCAGGGACGGCGGCCAGGTGAGCACAGCGGCGGCGGCCGGACGAGCGCAGTGACGACGGCACAGCGAACTTTACAGACGACGGCCAGGTAGGGTTCCTTGCTTTTGGAGTTTTGGTTCTGAACTTCTAAGTGAGAACTGAGAAGGAAACTAAAGTCTAAAAGGGAAAGGGCTCGATGGGTTTTTCTTATTTTTGGTCCCAATTTTTTTTTAAATTAAAACGACGTCGTTTTTCTGTGTTTACAATGAACCAGTCCAAACCGGTGAACCACCGTTTTTTACCGATTTGACCGGTTTTGCACCGGTTTGACCGGTTCTGTACCGGTTTTTTGCTGGGACGGTTCTCTGGGTTTATTGGACCGGACCTATGGCCGGTTCACCGGTTTTCCGGTCCGACCGGCCGGTCCGGTCCGGTTTTTAAAACCATGGTAAATACCTCAGAAAAGAGGCATGCTGAAGACTCTGGCGCTCCACATCATAGAGATACTCAGCCACTGGGACATTATCATGAATCGCCTTCAAGAAAGGGTTATACAAGACATGATCCATTTCGGGCATGTCCAACTCGCATGGTGAACAGGACCGACATCGTCATTCAACACGGGCTGAGTTCCCGACCCACCAACACCAGCATCACGGGTGAAATCAATGTCGACATCCGGTTCCTCCTGCTGGTTGTTGTTAACATTCTGCAAGGCCCTCAGTTGTCTCGAAGCAGCGTTGGCCATCGATGCTACAAAACCAACAAAGGAGTGACCGAAGTCATCTCTATCCATCTCGTCTCGAACGGCAGCTCCCAAGTGAGTTATAAACCCCAAAGCCGTCCCGAACGAATAAAGTCGTCCCGGATATAACATTGAAAAATACTTGAGCTCAAAGTCAACTTCGTCAAAGTCGACCAGAGCTGGGGGGCTTCTGTTACGATCTAAACCTAAGGCCCAATAGCCAAAATGGCCCATGCGCAATATAATTATCATATCCATAAATATATGATATATAATTATAATATCCATGCGCAATATAATTATCATATCCATAAATATATGATTATATGATTATCATACCCATAATTATATCACATATAATTATGGTATCCTTAAATATACGATTATAATATCCATAATTATATCACATATAATTATGGTATCCTTAAATATATGATTATAATATCCATAATTATATGACGATACCTGCTAAACTTACTCCTTTTACATCTGCGCCCACTTACCATATTTATACAGGGAAAACCCCTATAAATAGAGAACATTTATAGATCATAAGGTACGCAATCTCACTTAGTCAATCCATTTGACTATTTTACCTATCTGACTGGGGCGTCGGAGTCCCTTTGCAGGTACACCCCCCGGGTTCAACTCGGATTCAAGCCTCCGCAACCCGGATTCGGATCCGACTTCTCTCCTGCTGACTCAGACCCAGATTCGAGTTCTACCCCAGAACAATATCAATTTTTTTCCAATTTTGTGGGAATTGATTTTGATCATGTTAAACAATAATGCAAACAAACCTTGAAGTGATATATATATATATATATATAATATTAATTCTTATTTTAGGAATGTATGTAACACACCCTTATTTTTAATGATTAATTTATTTCTTAATAAATCAACACTACATATTCTAGAAAATAATCTAAGATGAATCAATCATAAATAGTATGTTAACTTTTAAAGAAATGGATCAATCATAAATAGTATGTTAAAGTGTGCCAAATTAGCATTCCTCTTCACTTTTCAAATGATTTTAGAAAATACTTATTAAAATACAACATTAGCATTTGCTTAATTTTAATTCATAGTTGCTAAAAGCATGTTAAAATGGAAGTATGGTAGAGTTTGAGGATTTTAGATTTTTTTTTCCTAAATGATAGGTCCCACATTTGATAATAATCTAAGAGTGTGTTTAGTAAGACTTTTCAGTTAGTTGAAAATTGAAATTAATAGCGAAAATCATTTTAGATGTGTTTGGTAAGATAACTTTTTTAGTAGTTACTAGTTTTTTAGTAGTTCTTTTTTAGAAGTTACTTGAGGCAATTTTTTTTTAAAAAAGTTTATATTTTCAGCTATTAGCCGAAAATTTATTACAATTGAATCCTTCAACAATTCTCGCTCATAATTATTATTTATAATTAATGATGTTTTTATATGTTATTTTTACCAATTTTAGCTCGTTTTAGTGAACATTGTCAATCAAATCAATTAGTTTTTCAACTTTCAGTTAGTTTTTATCTTTCAACTAATTTTTTAACTTTCATCTAGCTTTTCAGTTAATTTTAAAAACACACTCTAAAGTGAAGAAACATCAGTACTGAGATGCTTTGATGCCCTGCTTTGATATTTATTCCAATGCAGAAAATCCTATTGTTTTACACAAATTTCTTGTCCAACTATTCATTTAGCTTATCAGAAACTCTTTTGCAAAATACCGTATGCAATTTAAAATCCTCAAAATTATTTAATAGTTCAAGCTTCATTCTTTTCATTGATTAGATATGATAAGATCTGGTAGGAAATCGAAAATAGTTGAAGGGTGGGCATTTTGTAGGAGAGGGGCCGTAACAAAAATCTATGGTTAATGGACACGACAGTTTTTGCATGTTGGCATTCATTTTTCTATACCTAATATACCTATTCTATGTGATGAGAATCCAAGTTACATCCTGTCCTTCGCCCTTAAAGGAAAGCAAGCGCTAATGCCTAGATGTTGAAAATGAATGGTCCTGGTTATCCATCATATATGGCTCTTAATATTCACAAGAGTTATTCAATGGAAAGTGCATCATATAGTTGCAGCAAAAGTGAAGGAAGTACTGTTGAAAAAAGAGAAATCATATTTGTACAATCTATCTATTATCTATTATAATATATAAAAGCTTAACCGCGGACCCTTACGATAACACGTCAACTTTATTATATTCTCTCATTCTGCCAACTCAGTATTTTGGTTGAGTTGTCATTGTGGATCAATCTCTTAGTTTCTCTTAGTTTGTGAGTTGTAACCTTTGGTTGATTGAAATGAATGAATACTGTGAGTTACAACATATAAGTCACCATTATTCATATTATTTTCCATTTAATACGATTTGTTAGTTATAATAAAGGAAAGTTAAAGTATTTTTATTGATAAGTTTTATTATATATATATATTATACATAATATTTCAAATTAAAATTTAAAAAATTTGTAAAATCATTTCTTTATCCGGGTATTATATCTAGTAACTATTTATAATAGGGTTATACTACAATGAGAGATAAAGAAATAAAAGAGATAAAAGTGTGAGATGCCATAAGTGATATGATTGAGAGAGATAGGAAAAAAAAGGTGTGTTGTATGAGTTGTTATATGTGATTATTGTATGAATAACATATTTAAAAAAAAAATTTGGCTCATCTTGATTATTTATATATGTTTATATTGAGTAACTATCTTTTATGATTTGAAGAAGTTTGAACATGAGCTCTTTAATTATGAGAAGGTGTACAAGAGGCATTAGGGTTGTGTTAGGTTTTTGTATGATTCTCATACTTGTTTTTTTTATGATTAAGGTATGTCACTTGCTAAATCATGCACTTTAAGCGATACTATAAAAAAAATTAGGCAAAATCAAATACTAATGTTTCATATTGTTAAATAATTTGAAGTATTTGCTTGATATGAATTGGAGTAAGGTTAGCAAATGAGTTTTCACACAAAAATAAAATACTGAAATTAAGCCACCGATTGAATCTGAATCGCCATCCTTTCCAGGCAAATTGCTAAGTTTTAAAACAGTTTCCCTGGCTTGCATCACTATAGCTTCTCCTAGATTTTGAAGTGACTAAATTGCTCTGAGATTTGATATTTTGTTCTGGCTTTCCATGTTTTTGATGTGGGGGCTGCTTCTCATATTAGCTCAAAAGATGAAAGTATTAGATGCCATATACATGAGAGAGGGAGAAGCACCATCCCTTATTTCCTGCCACAGTTACATTATACCCAAGAGATGCCTATCACCAATCAAAAAAAGTTCAAATGCAGAAAAGGTTTAAAGAACATAACCTATATTTCTAGCCTAGATGGAGTGTAAATATAAAACCAGTGGTCTAAATTTGGCCAATAATATCAGGATCATGATTTATGAACCAGCCTAGCTAGAAGAATTTCACGATCCCATAAAATGATTCCCGAATGTGGAACAGGATTGGATATCAGTCAACAGAAAACATGTGGAAAAGGGAAGAGCATATTCCTCCAACACACGTTAAACTACCATCAAAGGTAGTAGTTGCTTAAAGTGTTTGATTTGATATGTAGAATTAAATCTTGCTTTTTCACCACTTATTCTGGAATATATATAAACCTACATTTAGCTCCCAGTTGCATTGCAACCCTTTTAGTATTATTTGAAAGAAAAGAAAGATAGATAGAGGGAGGCCTAAGTCTGCCCCTGAAGAGTGCTGAAACAGAATTGCATTGTTGAAATGAGGAATTGTGATGAATGGAAACCATTTCTAGTAATGATAGCAATTGATGTTTCTTTCACCATAGTGAATATTCTTCTCAAGAAAGTCCTTGAAGAAGGAATGGACCATTTGGTTTTTATCACATATCGTTTGTCAATTTCTACCATATTTTTAGTCCCAATCAGCTACTTTTGGGAAAGGTAGGCACTTTCAATTCCTTGATTTAGTATTAGTAGCCTTTCTATTTTCCGGAAATTTTTTCATGTTGTTTGAATCCAGATAGCCAAGTTGCAAATAATGAATGACTTTGAAGTCAACCCACTTGAATCAAAACTCTTTTCCCTTAGCCTAAAAAAATGTTAAGTTAATAATCATTGCTATCTAGGATGAATGCTCAAATGAACCCATGTATACTAGAAAGGAAACTTAGAGCTCTGACAACTGTATTTTCTTGCAGAAATCAAAGACCAAGGCTCACATTTCAAATTTTATGTTTCCTTTTCCTCAGTGCTATTGTTGGGTTAGTCATAAAAATACTATCTTTCTTTGTGATTCCAGTTCTCACATAGAGGGAAAAACATAATGTATGTACTTTCTTGTAGGGCATCCATCACACAATACTTCTTCCTTCTGGGGATCCAATACACCTCGGCTACCTTTGCTTGTGCCTTTGTCAATATGGTGCCTGTGGTCACTTTCATTATGGCATTACCATTTGGGTATGGAACTATGAATATGTAAACTTACACACAACCTGAATTATTCTTAGATATTCTTTTAGTAACTATCATTGCTCAAATAGAGGATAACTGTATCATGAGTTCCTTTTTCTCTTGATTCTATTACAGATTAGAGACTGTGAACATTAAATGCAACAGTGGGAAAGCAAAGATTCTTGGTACATTTGTGTGCATAGGAGGGGCATTGTTGTTGACACTTTACAAAGGAAAGCCATTGTTTGATTATTCTCACCATCACTCAGCAGCTTCAGCAGTAACCATGAATTCTGCAATGAAGCAAGCTTCTAGTACTAGAATAACTGAGAAGTGGACCATTGGTGTAATAGCTTTGATTATGGGAACCCTCTTTTGGTCTTCTTGGTTTATTTTACAATCGTATATAGGTAAGAGGTACCCATGCCAGTATTCCAGCACAGCCATCTTGACCTTCTTTGGAGCCATACAATCAGCTATCCTTGGCTTGTGCACTGGCAGGAACTTGTCCATGTGGGTTCTCAAGGGAAAGATACAAATAATCACCATTCTGTATTCTGTAAGTCCACATTTTTTGTTTTTTAAGATAGAAAAGAATATCAAAGTACCAAAGAGAATTGGTTCAAATACTTTATTCTCTTTAAGAAGCAAAGGCTGGGGTTCGAGTCTTGTGGTCTATAGATAGAAAAAAATCCCTGTTGGGAGAGCCAACCCCATCATAATGCGGATATTCTTGGCTCGATCAGGATTGACTCCATAGAAGATACCCGTGATTTATAAAAAAAAGAATTGGTTTTTGGTTCCAAATTATGCCTTACTAAAATACTAATGTACTAATGTAGTTTAGGAGTTTGTCAACAAAGTGACATGCTATTATATATGTTTGCAGGGGATGGTTGGATCAGGTATATGCTATGTGGGGATGTCATGGTGTGTCAAGAAGAGGGGTCCTGTTTTCACTGCAGCATTCAGCCCTCTTGTTCAGATAATGGCAGCAGTAATTGATATCCCAGTCTTGCATGAGGAGCTCCATCTTGGAAGGTGAATTCTTCTACCAATTACTGATATACTTGATTACCAGCACCAATTAGATCTGATTTTTCATCATTGTGCTTGTTGTTCAGTGTGGTGGGGTCCATGATGGTGATGATCGGATTATACATTCTTCTATGGGGTAGGAGCGAGGAGATGAAGCAGAATGGTGGGGAAAAGTTAGTCCAAGAAGTTGAAGAAATGAAGGAACAAGAGCCGAAAGTACAACATGTTGTTGTCTCCTGTGATTCACGGTGTCACTGAGAAAGACCAAGTTGCATCTATGTATGCTTATGTGTTTTCAAACCACAGCTTTGTATTCAAGAAAGTTTGTATTTCCTGAATTAATATTTGAAGAGAGATATCTTCTATAATCTAAAACATCATCTCCTCCTTAACTAATTCTACAATAGCAAATATTTTACTCGCGTTATATAAATGACAAATAATAAATAATCCTTTATTGTCTTATTCAATTAAGAAAGTTTTATTGTATCTTTAATTGTACAAATATTTTTTTGCTATATTCTTTCAACGTAGAGTATGATATTAATTGACTTGTGCTATTTTAATTAGTTATTGTATGTGCCATATTTAAAAATCCATACAAAATTAATACTCTAATCTCAAAATTTAAATTTATTTAATAATTAAACTTTTTAGATATCATTACCTTGTTTAATTATAAAAAAAGTTTATAGTCATGAAATGAGGGAACAAATTATATATATTGCACGATATTAAACTTTATCTCATTCATGAGTCATGACCTTTTTTTTTAATCTATATTAAATTAAACTAGAATTATATGACTATTGATAGAAATGAGCAATAACTTTTTTGTTTCATTGAGTATCTCTACATATATAATTATGAGACTGCCACCTGTCAAGTTAAAAACAATAATTTTAAAACGGGTAAAGTTATCATGGACCCGTAGATTTTTGGGGTCCATGATGGTCCCGATTATTTTTACAGTTAATAGGAGGTGTGTTTAATGTTTTCGTATTTACTAGTAAGGGCCTTATTTAATATTTATGGGTATTATTATGTGAATCACAAAATAATTCCCCAAGGGATTCTTTTCTTAGTTCTTGCGACCATACAAAGACAAAGTAGCAGGGCCGGCTCAATGCTTCTGTAGGTCTAAAGCAAATTATAAACTGGAAGTCTATTCATAAGAGATAAGAGGTCTCACATAATACATATTTTTTAAGTATAGAAATATATTTCTAACAAATAAAAGTTAATAATATTTTTTGTATTTGATATAAATTTTTTTATTAATTTTAGTATATAAAATATATACCTATAGAAATTTTGAGGCCTTATAATGGGGGAGGCCTAAAGCCATTGCTTTAGTAGCCTTCCCCTTGGGCCGGCCATGCAAAGTAGTGACAATGAATAAGGCACAAGTGTTATTATGGACTAAGATAGGGGCAGTTGTGGTGACTTGATGATGACATGAAGAAGCAAGGGTGTAGGTGATTTACAGGCAACAAGGGCTAAAGGAGTTTCGTTCATGGAAGCTGTAACAATCTTTTCAATCTAGTGCGACCATGATGGATTGAAACAAATGCTGTGGTGGGTAGTGGAAATTGGGGTGTTACATGGTGAGATGAGATGGAAGAGAATTGGTTTTGCCTTAAGAGATCTTGATGGTGATGAAAAGTACCTACATTGTGGCTCGATAGTTGCCACTAGCGAGGGTGGGCATTAGAGGAGGCAATTGGGATCTTTAGTGAAACGAGAATTGAGGGCATGGAGTGGGGTGCAAAGGTTGCAAATGGTTTCGGATGAGGTGGTGACTCACATAGTGGTGATGGCTGATTCTGATTTCAGGGATGAAACAGGAGTATTGGTTAGTGATTTTGGTCAAAGGTAGGTTGTGGTTGGATTCATAGGTTGGATTCACGAAGCAATGATGTTGGGTATAAAGATGAGGCGATGCTCAAGTGGCAAGGTTGTAGCATTTAAATGGTTTTGGACTAGTGATGTTTGGAAGAGCTTATTTGAGCTTATCTTATTACATAAACACTTATGTAACTGTTTGGGTAAACTCATGAAAGGAGCTTATGACAATAAACTCCTGAGAAAAGCTGATAGAATAGCTTAGGGAGAATTTAAGTACACTGCATCCTCTTCAATTTTCATCTACTTTTTCAAGAGCTTATACATTAAGTGTTTATTAAATAAGAGCTTATGTTATAAGCATATAAATAAGCTATATTTCCAAACGACCTAAGTTGTTGAAAGTCATGTTGATATGTTGGTGATGATTTCTAATGATTGGTGGTTCTCTTGAGATTGTTGTGGTTGGTATGTTGAAGGTGTGCAGGTTTTACTTCATAGATTATGACATATGATGGTGAGGGTGAGCAAGGTTTTGTTGATAAAGGTGAGTATAGGTCTAGAGGAGGTGACTTGAGTGAAAATAGTTGTTTAGTGGTGACTTGGATAGAAGGAGTGTTTATATAGTTGAAAAGAGGTAATGGAATGGAAATAATCCAAATGGATGGTGATTATGAGACACTGCATTCATTCTCAAGATGATGAATTGGGGTTGGACTCAGAATACTTAATTAAGGGCATTTCAAAATTTATTGAAGGAGTTATTTACCATTATCTTTAACTTATAAATAAACTGACTCAAACTTTGTCAATATTAGTCATTCAATGTATCACTAATAAATCCATGTATGGTCCATATACATCACGGTCCATCGTAGCCAACACCTTTTCAAAACAACAACAGTCTCGATATTTACACCACAAACCATGTGTACAACATTTGTACACTGTTTCCACATGGTTAGAGAATACTTACTTAGCAGCATACATGGCACGAAAAAATCAAAAAGAAAAACAAAAATATAAAAAACTAAAGGACAAAACATTTGGTCATTCTGTTTACTAGCAAAGAAGCTCAGGTCGCGTGGGACGAAGAAGTGGTCGATGACATGACAAAGAAGCCGCGGGAGTGAGATACTGAACCCTAATTTTTTCCCCTTTTTTTCTGTGTTTGATTCTTATTCATGTCATTTCCTATATTACTTTTGAATTGTTAAATGCTTTCTAAAGTTATTACTGGGTCTAAAAAAGACGAATCACGATAATGAGCCAATTCTTCAAAGTCATATAAAATTCTTTTAGTATTAGAGATTGCAAATGCCTTGAGAAATTTCTAGCACACACAAGGATTAAGGATTTAAAGGATTAAACGTGATGTGAAAAAAAAAATTGAATGGAAAAATAAATAGAATGTTACATCACAAATGTTACGTAAGCACTTAACAGGACTATAATGCTTATAATGATATTGGTGTTCAGGGATCTTATTTATAAAGTTTAAGGATTATAAAGACTTTTAAAAGGTTTCAAATTATAATGACTTAATTAAAAGTGGAATAAAGTTATAGAGACCCACAGATTAATTTAACCTAAATTAATAAATTTAATTTTTACATAATGAAAATAATTAAAATTCTATTTATATTATATATGATTGTGGTTTCTCAATATTATATCTTTTATTTCAGCTCAAACTCTAAATTCAAATAAATAGTATTAGATTTAGGCGTTATTTTTTATACACTATTTCTTTAACATACTCTTTATCATTGGTCTATTTTTTTTAAAAAAATATATTTTTCTAAAAAAGTGATTAATTTTTAAAGAAGAGTATATTCCTAACATTTCTCATAATATAATATTATTTTTAGGTGACAATTCACTTCATGGTGATCAAATGTGATTTTTTATGTGAATTTACTTAATAACAAGGAAGATATTTTGTGATAACCGATAAAAACAATGTTACCCATGTTGGATTATGTCTCCAATGATTTCAATTGAATCGAAAATAAACTGCATCCTTATAACATCGTCATAAAAACAATTTTTAACTTTAATAAATTTTTTCCTTGATTTTCATGAAATAATTATAATTCAATATTAAATATAACTATTTTTTTAAACAATTGTTAAATATAACAGACTAACCCAATGAGTCGGCTTGCCGAGTTGGTGGGTTGGGCGGGACAGGTTGAGTGGGTTGGTGGACTGTATGGACCTAACCCATATTGTCATTTTTGGCAGGTGGGGTGGGCTAACCCACCGGGCCCGATCCACTTTGTCATCTCTATCTCTTGATTCCTTCATTAATGCTCTTAAAACTTTTTTAGAAAAAATGGAAGGAAATAAATTTAGTGGAAAAAAAAATACCATTTTTACTAATTTGATTATGGAAAGAAAATTTAACTTTAGGGGATTGATCGAATGAAGTAAAATAGGATCTGACATCTGATAGGTCACATATTTGAACCCTATTTGACGAGGTAAATGTAAATCTTTTGTAAAAGTGTTATTTGAGCCTGCTTTTCTTGTCTTGAATTGAGGCACCATCTTACCCAAAAATTTTCATAAAAGAAAAAGATTATGGAAAGAAAATAGGGAGGAATGGAAAACATTGATGTATGTAAAGCCCATGACAAAATTTTCTCTTCAAATAAAAAGAAAATTTATATTTCAAGGTGATAATTTCACCCTTTCTAATTTTATTTATGTTTTTATCTCTTATTTAATGTGAAGTTTACTCAATTTATTATAATTTTATCAAAAGTTAATAAACATTAGTTGTACATACTTGATTCCCCTCAAGCTAACCTCGTAATGGTGTAGATGTTTTTGGCCAAACAACATTATACATGTTAAAAAGAGAGAAAGAGGACTCGAAAGCATAATAATTAAAATCGGACCGGACCAGCTGATTCAACCGGTCCGATCGAAAACCGACTGATTTCAGAACCATTGAGAATAAGTGAAACCAGTAAAAAATGGGTGTTACAAAAGTCCGTCAAACTGATCATTTTAAAATTTTTTATTTTTTCAATTTTTTAATTTAATCTAAAATATTTTATAATAAATAAAAATAAATTTTTAAAGATTATACATAAATATTTATTATTTAGTTAATAATTATAAATTTTTATCTTATAATACATAAAATAAAATCCTTTATATTAATTTATAATCTTATATATCTTAATTTCTTTATAATTTTATATTATTTTTATTACTTAAAATATTACGTAATATTAAAAAATATTTAATTATTACCGATTCAAGATTTAAAATTAATTTTTTTACCGGTTCAATTACGGGTATACGTTATTAATGACACGTGTAAAAAGTAAAGCGTGAGAAATCAAATGAGAAGCAAAAGCAAATAATAATAAACTAGTCAGAAGAAATAGAGCGTTGCATTTCCTTCCGAGTGACTGGTGTCAGCTCCGCTGTGAGCAGTTTCATCCGAGCTAGTTCGACGCCCCATCACTCCATCCAAACCCATTTGTACCTTCTTCCAGAAACCCTACGCTATATATATAGAGATACATACACTCAGCGAATTCAGGTTTCACAGATAGCAGAAGCGGCGGCATCGATGGCAGAGGAGGAGGCTGCTGACCCTATGCCTATGCCTATGGCCAAGCCTATTGCTGCGCCTCCTACGATTCAGCTTAAAGCTCGACGACTCAAAGGTCACAAAGACAGCCCCAACTTCTGCATTAACTCACCTGAACAGCCTCATCTCATCGTCACTTCCGGCTACGTAATCTTCTTTCCTTTCCTTTCTTCTTCAATTTCTAACTCCCTCATCTTCTTATTCCCTTCATTACAATTCTAACACACATTAGGGTTCACTTCACCTTTCAACATTACTTCCTTTCATTTCATCGCCTATACTATTACTATTGTTCTTCTCCTTGTTGTTGTTTCATATAATTAACTGTTTGGTTCTAATTGTATCTGTTTATCCACAAAAAAGGACGGTCTTGTTTGCTGGTTTGACTTGCGATGCAAAAATAAGCCGCGACTGCTTATGGATGTTAGCACCGAACCGGTTATGTCCTTGTGTTTCAAGCCAGGTCTGTTTTATCATTGGTTTTATTTTAATTTCACAACTAACTGTTTAATCTTTGCTTTAAACTTGTCACTGTGTTGTAAATGTAGAATATTATTATGGATCGCTAATTCACCACTCAATCTTGTCGTTTTGAATTTTTCTGGTTTTTGGAGTCACAAAGGAGGTCTGAGAGGTAGTGTGGGTTAGAGAGAGGGTAGGGTAGGGTAGTGTGGGTGGTGGCAAAGCAAAAAGTCTTGGTGGGATTTTGGACCTGGGGTCCCCAAAGAGACTTGGTGCTACTCGAGCTAAGGCTCATGGACCTCTCCTGTCAATCTTTGCAATGTATGAGTGTCTGGTTTGATTGCAGTGCCCTGTTACTGATAAATGCCTGGTGAAGAGTCATGATACAGGAACTATAGTGGCAGCATCAAAGATGAATCATTGAGTTTTGTATATATTATTTGTCTTGAGAACACAGGATGATTTTTTTGAAGATGGCTTTCCAGGGAATTTCATTGGTGGGGAGTTAATGGACTTAAGCAATTATTGAAATAGACTATTTTGCTTTCTAGGTTAGATGGTGTATTGTTATGCACATTTGAATAACTTTTTTATTGGATGGTTTTCTTACAAAATCCTCTTTAGATGAAAGTCCCTATCGTTGTAGATCATAACTCTATAAAATTCCACATTAATCCAAAAATGTTTGTTCTTCATTGTCATACACGAAGATGAATGTAAAATATTTTAAAATATGAATTGTTTGATCACATTGTTATTGGTGTATATATATATTTTTTAAAAAAAGTTGACACAAATGATCAACATGATGGATAATTACAATTTCAAATTTCAATGGTTGGATCAATAAAAAAGTTACATTTTATAGAAAGTTATTGGGTGGTACTGGTTTAGATGTGTTAAGTCTTAGCAAATTAACCCATGTCTGAGTGCAATAAAATTTTGCATGAACACTATTTTTGGTTATAACTACGTGATATTTGTAACTTAGTATATTGAGCATCATGGAATTCAGGAATATATGTATACCTCTTACAGTATGAATTTTATTTAGATATTATTCCTATTTGGGCAATTCTCTGGTAACTCTTTGTGTGATACTGCTGCCCAGTTGGCAGTATGATTGAACATTGGATGATTGCTGAATGAATCTCTGTACAGAATCCAATGGTCAATAATGCATGGGGTACCATAACAAAAGATAAATAGAAAACTCCTTATATAGAAAAGTTTTCATGATTCCTTATTCATGTAACACACAGGACCATTTTACCTGGGGTTTCCATACAGACATGTTGAGGGATTGGAAGTTTTGCTTCATCGTTTCTCTCTCTCTCTCTCTTTTTGTTTTGTGTTTTGCTCTTATGTTAAGGAGGACTCCTTATTCTCTCTTCTCTTTGTAATTTTTTTCTCTTCATCTTAATAAATTTCTTCTTTTATATATAAAACGAAGAAATATCTTATGCAATTCCATATGGTCCAGTAAGGCATGAACTGTTTTTATGCATTGGAGACATCCACTTTGCAAATTTGCATCCAGTAGATGAGTTCACTTACATCTTTTGCAAACAATTGTCACTTGAATCAGGGAAGGAAGATAATATCTATGTCTCCTCCGGAAGGGAAATCAAGTGTTTTGATGTGCGTCTGGTAAGCATTTCATGGGCTCCAATGATGTTTGATTTCAGTAATTTCTATTTCCTTTTACGAGACACCCTTCTCTCTGTTTTTTTACTGCTGTGTTTGTGTGTGTGTGACTGTGCGTGACACTGCATATTTTGCATTATTTGTTTTCATCTTAAGGATATCTCGATATACACACATTACACATATTTGTTAATCTCAATTTATTCTTGTTCCACCTTAATATTTACGTTGTTTAGAAAGATTATTAATTATTTTACTAATCCTCTGTATATTATGTACCGTTCTGAAGGCCACCACCAAATGGAAGCCATTGGAGAGTTATAATTATAACAAAGAGGAAATAAACAAGGTAGTTAGTAGACTTGTATTCAAATATAATGTTATGCATTTACTAGATCTTGTTGAATGTTCTTACTGTTTCTAAATATATAAAAATGAAAAGAAGTTCTATCATGTGTATCTGAAGTTGTCCTTTTTTTTTACTGTTTAGTGACTGTCAAATAAATGCTTAATGGATAATGTCACAAATATGGGATGTTTCTTTTTCAGTGGCTTAACCTTTCCTATTTCATCTCTTTACTCTGCATAAGTTTTCCATTAGTCACCTGTATTCTATTTAAAGATCAAACCTTAAATTGGGACTTTCATTTTCATAGAAATTTAAATGATTGAAATATTAGTAAATTATGTTGAAAGAGAGATTGTTTAAGATCAAACCTTTTCCTATTATACATTAACAGCTTTCTTAACCCACACAAGATATTGAAATTGTTGAACTAGATTACTGCACTATACCTGAATTTATAGTTGTTTGTACATTACTCTATTCTGTTGTAATATTAATTGATGCTATCGTTGTCTGGTGCTTCACTTTATTTGTTAAAAAATGCTGTTATAGTATAATTATGTGTCTGGTTTTGCAGGTTACATGCAACTCAGAGTGCTCATTTCTAGCTGCAGCAGATGATAGTGGTGAGGTGAAGGTATGCTTGTATTTATTCGTCTTGTGATTTCTAACTTTCCCTCTGTAATATCTCATTTATCAGCTTTTATGAATATATCTTTTCTGCTTATAATGTGTTAGGGTATAAAAGTCATTCATGAGCATGCACCTAGTAGCTTAAGCTTTTGAGATAATTGGTCCTTTATACGGTATTAAAGACTCCGTGACCAAGTGGTTATGAGTTCAATCCTTGCCAGTTCATTCTTATAAACAAAGTTGAATTTTAGTGCAAGGAGATAAGTCTATGACTTCAATCCTTGGTAGAGTCCATCCTTTCATGGATGGCAAGTTGATTGGAACTGGTGCTGATGAAAACTAAAGGCAGCGACAGTGGTGCGTGAACAACACACACTAGCAATTGCTGAGTGCTGGATGTGTGTGTAGCATACTAGTCAATAGCGCGCTATAGCGGCATAGCGGTGCGGAGCGGCCCCCTGCCGCTATACAAAACCTCATAGTTTCCTGCTACGCTATAGCGGTATTGTTTGGTGGTCGGCCGCTACGTGCCGCTATCCGCGATTGATAACTCTGGTGTGTAAGATTAATGTTGGTCGTGAGCTTCTGGCTTCTGGCTGAACTTTGCACTGTTAACCAAATGGTGGGGTCGCCAGTTTGAAATATGGTGGTTGATGATGGTGGGCTGCAGTAACAGCAGAAGAGGTTGTCAGAAAAAGGTGGTATCTGTGCAATGAAGGCACAGTGAGGAATCCAAGTCATAGTTGCAATGAAAGCTGCTATTCAGCAACTACAATGAAGGCAGCTAAGGGTTTTTTTCCCCAGTTGCACAAGTAGAGCCTCCCAGATCAGGAGCTCTAATACCATCCGGAAAATTAGGGTTCGAATGAATTTCATTGAACAATTAAGTAGTTTATATACAGAAAGATCCCAGCACTCATTTAGGAAGCAAAATATCTCCTTCCCTAAGCTCTAAGCCCTAATCCCTTGATTTAGGGCATTTACACTGATTACAAAACTAATTATAGATCCTTGCACTATTAGTATTTAATATATATATTCCTAAAATAATACTCAGATGCTCATAAGGGTTTTAGATAAGGAAGAGACTTTGGATTGTGATTATGGTTTGAAGCACTAACCCTTACTTATACTAATATTGGACTCCTAATCTTAATTAAATAAGGAAATAAATCATGAAATATAAAGAAATATGGAAACCATTCCTAAAAAATAATTTAAGATATTCTAATTACTTTAAGATACAACCCAAATATTATGATATACTTTTCATTTATTCTAACACTGATTTGATACCATAGTATTATCAATATCAGTAAGTTTCTGATGTGTGAAAGAGACGAAAACTAAATCAAAGCAAAAAAAATGCAGATAACCCAGGTAGTTTCTCAGTGTCTGGTCTCTCTCCAACCCTGTCATTCACTTTTTCCTGCCTTTCCCTCCTTCCTCCTTCTCCTTCTTACAGATTCTATTTCTTTCCTCCCATCACCCTGCAACATGTGCAGGTAAGCTTGGAGTCACATTTCCTTTTCTCATATCGGATGTTGATCCCATGCTTTTCCTTCCTTTGCTGTCCTGTATTGTCCATCTTGGTCCTTGATATTATGCTTGCTGAAAAGATATTTACTAGATCATTACTTTGATTTCTGGGATTGTGACTCTCTTTTGAACATTACAAGTTTCTTGCATATATTTTGTTATTTGCTTTGGTGACATTAACTAAGTTTTCTAACTGCCAAGTAATATTTATCTATTTTCATAAGAAACTATATGCACACAGCACACATTGTACTGTAAAAAGTTATCTGACTGCCCAGTAATGTGAATCTATTCTCTCATAAGAAACCATAAGCCTGCATTCTAAAAGCTTCATTACATGTCACAAAACATGGAAACATACAGTTTGTTTCATAATTTATGATTTAAAAATTGATTTGTGCCTTTTCCTGTGCAATATGATTTATCATTTATTGTTTTGTTTGCACTTTTAATTTTCCTATTGATTGTAATTTCAGATAAGCCAAGTTATCCTACATTTTCATTTTCTTTGTTATTGATTAAAAATTTCTTTGACAGATAATTGACATTCAGAATCAATGCCTGTACAAAACACTACGACCTGGTCATAAACCTGTATCCTTGTTGATTTTTAGCCATGATTCACTGCATGGCTGCTGATTATATAAATCAGGAGTTTTATGTCAACTCACTAATATTTCATTTTTTCACTTTTTGTTCCATTTTTTTTCTCCTTTAATGTTGTTCTTCTATAATTAATGAGTAATTTGATATCTTGATATTTTTGTTTAGTTCACCTTGACCTTGTGTTGTAGATGTGTACTAGTGTGGAATTCCTTCCTTGGAGATCTTGCGAAGGTATAGTCTTGCTTATTTTTCCCATATGAATCCACCTCTCCCTCCTCCCCCTCAAAGTACAATTTATGGTTTTCTATGACAATATGATGTGAATGTATGTCTGAAGTAGACTTGTGTAAAAATCTGTTTGGTTTACAGTTGAGTAGAATTGATTCTGAAAATAATGGTTGAGATGAGTGATGCACGTTTTACGAAGCACGTTGGATGAAAGTGATTTAAAATCAATTCTGCAAAATCATGGTTTTGATTTTTACATTGCCCAACCCAACGGGCTGTAAGTTGTCTTTGCAGCTTTCCGTTGTGTTAGAATACCCCCTTATCGTATTGGAAAGAGACATAAATTTTTATAAAACTCTACAAACTAACCAACCATGAAGAAAGCAATTGTTGGGAGGGGCTCTTAGTTGTGACATGTTGAATTAAAAAATAAATGTGAGGAAAAACGGTGCACCGTTGTATATTGCTTCTTTCTCTATGATATTGTTGTGTTGTTGTTCACAATGTTGTTACAAGGTATAATAATATCTAGTTTTCTAAAATTAATGAAACTAAAATTGGTTAACCCTTTTTCCGTAAATAGTTGTTCACAATGTTGTTACAAGGTATATATAGGAACTTGCATCCATATTTATAGAAAGTTGACTTCCTTTTTTTATTTGTGCAGTAATTACTGGAGGTATTGATTCAAAGCTTGCATTCTGGAACTTCACCAAAGGGCGCCCCTATGAATTAGTGGATTTTGGTATTTTTTTTTCATAAATATCTTTTTCTTTATTAATTTAAATTTTGCATGAGATGACATGAATTATCTAAATTATAACCTTTCATTTTTGTCATTTTATATTTGCAATAACATAAGTCCTTACATCTCTACTTATTATGTTGAGTGCAAGTAGCAAAAGAATACCTTTTAAGTATAATAATTGTTTTATGAGAAATGGTAGCAATACACTCTTTTTAACACACACTTCAATATACCTTTTGTGATTAGTTCATCCACAAAGAATGTATTGAAAAATGTGTCAAAGAGAGTGTGTTGTTAGCATTTCTCTTGTTTTATATTCTGGTTGAAGGCTTTTGCAACCATAATTACCGTTGACCATGATTTACAGAAGATAAAATTGAAAGCTTAGGCCCGTTAAAAATATTTAACAATGAAATAAAACATGAAAATGTCAGTTGGTGACTAGTGACTGTAGAATTCAAGTCACAAGTAGGTAGGTCTTTAGAAAGAAATGAAAAAATTCTCACTGAACTCTGGAAGTTGCGGATATATTTATACATGAGGCATACATGCATGTACTTGTATAATAACTGTACCTGCAGCTGCTATTTGATGCAATGTAAATTAATGATCCTTTTGCTAATTTTGTTTTTAAAGTCGAAATCTATATTTTATAAGTGGCTTTTTCTTTTCGTTACTCAATGAATACATATGTACACTTGAAATTGATTATAGTAATATATAGTAAAGATAAATGAGGGAACACAAAATTTAATGAAGAACTGAAAGAAAAACCTCTCGATTTGGTAATGCTGTCATTTCTCCACTGCAGGTAATGATAGTAGTGGCAATGCTGGACAGTGTCACAATCCTCCTCATATTCATTCAATCGCAGTTCCAGAAATTGATATGCTAGATAAAATAGGCAAGATATGTGCTGTTCCAGCAGGTGGAGTTGTTAATGTAATTGATATTGATTCGGAAATTGCTGCTATAAGGTCAAAAAGCTCCTCAAATTCACGAAAAGGATCACAATCAAGATCAAAAGATGGTAGTTCAACTAGTAATACAGATGCAGATCAAAATGGAAAAAAGCGGTTGCGTTTGGATTTCACTCTAGGCGGCCATACTGGACCTATTTCTAGCGTGTAAGTTGATTCCTTATCTCCAATTTAGTAACTGTATAGCTAAACTCATTTGTCTCCTAACTGATATTGGTTACACAGGGCATTTTCAATGTTTGGGGAAAGAGGGAAATTCATAATATCTGGGGGAAATGATAAGTTGGTGAAGGTGTGGAATTGGTCCAGTTATTTTCATGCTGGATTGAGTGACAACAACGATGATATCCTACATCTGAACATCGATGTATCCCAAAAAGTTAGTTCTGTAATACAATTTCATTGAAACTTTTGGATGCTTACTGCTTCTGCCAAATTCATCTACTATGTGCTAATTCATACATTTTGTTTGGCGGCAGGTCAGTTGGCTGTGTACCACCCCAGCTGATACAGACAACCTTGTTGTGTGTGACACATCTAAAACTGTAAAGGTCTATTCTATAACATAGTTTAAAGCTGGATGACAGTGGTTCTCTGAATGAGTATTCCTGGAGCGCAATCAAAACCTGTAATTACTGTTTGTCTTTATATTGCACTTGGAAGATTATGCTCTCTGACAGGAAACGACCTAAAAGCACAGGGGTTTTAGTCTAGATATACCGGCTTACATTCCTGCTGTGGAATTTTTTCACTGATACAATGACCTAGAGGAACTGTTAATGATGAGTTGATAACCTATACATGGTGTGATTCAGGCCATGCTTGTTCTCTTTCAATCGTTATGTTATTTTGTCAACGGAGGCTAGTTTTTTAAGGTGAAAACTATTTGTAAGTAAGTCTTGGTTACAAGTAAAGCTTGTCTTGTTCGGTATTTGATAGGGGAGACAAGCAGGTCTAGAATTAGAATCACAAAAACAAGCAAAATTAGCACAAACAATAAACAATAAGAGTAAATTGCGGAAATAGAACCAAATGAAAAAGAAAATGAAAAGATGGAAAAGATAGGAAAGGAGAACAAGCGCCATAGTAGAGACATCCCCTCATGGTGATAAGTTTAGAAATGCCACAAGCATCTGGAGCTATGGTTTAACCAAGCATCATAATTTTATCTTTCCTCACAAAGAGGAGGAAAATTATGCAAAGCATATGTATTAAGAATCCAGCTGAAGGAATTACAAGAGAGGAGCTACTTACTTATAGGCTACAAGATGGTGCCTAAAGTGGTAGGATGGGTCTAGCCCATGAATTTAAAATAAATCATATCTAAAAAATACTGAAAAGAAAGGAAACCATCAAACCTAAGAGTTGGAGTCTAAACCTCACTAGAGACACCTAAAGCTTCTATTAAAAGAGAAAAATTGAAATTGAAAAATACAAATCATCAAAAGAGTGCTTACATGAGCTAAGGTTTACTTAGGAAATTAGCTAAAGAAATTAAAAACTATCAAATGAAGGTTATGAGTAGAGTTGGCATTTCGGGCTATTCGGTTTGGCCTGTTGTGGGTAACAAACTTTATCGGGCTGGGTTTAAAAGCCTGAAGTTATTCGGGCTTCTAAAATAAGTGTCTGAGCCCTACATTTTGCGAGCTTTTTACGAGTAAACCGATTTTTTGCAGGTATTGGGCATTATCATGCTGGACTAAAAAACCCGTGAGTTATTCGGGCTTCTAATAGAAGTGCCCAAGCCCTACATTTTTGCGAGCTTTTGTGAGTCGGGCCGGTCGGGCCAGTCCATTTTGCCAGATCTAGTTATGAGGCCATGACAAGTCCATAGCTCTCACAAGTAAATTTAAGCTAAGTTGGAGAAGTTGTAGAATTATCAATCTTTAGGTTTAAGGCCTTATTTATTAACCATTAGTGGTTAATGAATGGTCACACAAATAACCATATGTTCACAAGATTGCGTTCCCGGAAGGGTTGGCATAAGTTTCTTGTCATCATTATTCTATTTTGATGTTAATAATCAAATATAACTATTTCATTCACCGTTTTTGGACACACAATTAACCCCGTGTTCACAGGAAGGGTTAACATAAAGTTCATGTGATCATTGTTTTAGTTTGATGCAAATAACCAAATTTTCTATTTCTTTAACCGTTAATGGACACACAATTAACCTCATGTTCATAAGATTGCATTTCATGAAGGGTTAACATAAATTTCATGTGATCATTAATGTTCTATATGCAATTACCAAATTTACTATTTCATTAACTGTTAATAGACACGCAATTAACCTCACATTCACAAGATTGCATTTGATGAAGGGTTAGCATAAGTTTCATGTAATCATTGTTCTATTATGATGTCATTAACCAAATTGACTATTTAATTAACCATTATTATACTCATAATTAACCTTAAGATCACATAATTCCTTGTAGGATTAGCATAAGTTTCATGTGATCATTGTTCTATTATGTTGTCATTAATCAAATTAACTATTTAATTAACCATTATTATTCTCATAATTAACCTTAAGATCACATAATTCCTTAAACGGTTAGAACAAGTTTCATGTAATCATTGTTCTATTCAGATGCAATTAACCAAATATCTTATTTCGTTAATCGCCAATAGACATACCATTAACCTCATTTAAAAATAAGTTTATTGTAAGAGCAAAATTGCCTCCCGTAAAGAATACATATGGGTGGGGACAAATATTATACTACCCGTCTCGCGGGTACTACATAATTATTAAAATATATTTTTTATTAAATATATTGAAATAATAAGATTTTTTAAATTATTTTATGATTAAATAAAATTTATTTTATAATATTTTATAATGATATTTTTAATATATTAACTTGTAATAATATTAGAGTATATTATATGATATTTTCTATCTTTTTTTATAAATTTTAAAATTTTAAATATTAATGGATTCTCATGAATATCCGCTACACACATGGATACCCATTAATTTTAGTAGGTATGGATACGGGTAATGCACTACTCGCTCTCATCCATCCCTGCCCCGTTAACATACCTAGTATCAAGTAACAATAATAATACTATTAATAATAATTTAATGTAAATTAATATATTCATTGTATTTCTTAATCTAAATTGTTATTTACTAAGACAGATAAATAAAAATCTAGATAATAATAAAAGTGAAAAAATAAATAAATAGTGTAAAAATGAGTTAATGTCATAAAAGAGAGAAAAAATCCATGCGATAAGTTCTTCAAACTGATGGATCAAAGTGAGATCATATATCACAAATATATTCCTTGTAATAAAATAAAGAGATAAATGGTATATTAAAAAACACAATAAAGTAAATATAAATCAACACATTTATTGTGCTTTTTAATCTATATTTTTATTAAATAAAATAAATAAATAAAATAATAAATAAATAAAAGCTATAAAAAAATCATAAAGAAAAATTTAAAAAAAGAAAAAGACCCTAAACAAACATGATACAAATAGTGTACCACTGTTTATGATACGTTTAGCATTACTGAAAATTTATATATATATATATATATATAGAGAGAGAGAGAGATGGATTATTGCAATATGATCACTTTGATATATAAAAACAAAGTTTTTATTAATATTATCCACTCGTATTAGGATGACAATTAAACTCAATCCTACTATCTATCAATAAAAATGACCTATAATGATATGGTTTTACTAGTACTACCTATCAAATGGGTTAGGGTATGAATAATTACCCATAAATTTTTGTGGGTATAGGTAGGGTGTTGTCAAAAGATCATAATACTATAAGCTTCCTCTTATTTGAATTTTAACAATTTTTTTTTTTTTTAAGAAAAACACACAATTTATAATTTTTTAAATTGAGCTCTTGTCTACAACTACAAGGATTGATAGTTAAAGATGTACCCAGCACAACTGTCAATTGAAGCCTTCCTTATACTTCCCGCAATAAATATTTTTTCATTTCACCCAAAAACATGGACGTTGCTTCTGATTTCTCTCTGTTTCTGCTGGTGCCTGTGTGTCACTGGAACTGTGACACTAACACCCCAACCTCACAAAAAGAACCCTCCACCACCACCACCACCACCATTTACACTACAACAAAAATTGCTTTCTCCAGCCTCTCAATGGGTTCATGTTATTTCATATAAATGCCATATGAGCACAGATTGAGTAGCTAATGGTCTGCGAGGTATACTGCTGAGGCCCTTGGATAGAAGAATAGAAGGTAGTGCAAAACCAAAAATGATGCATTCTGGTGTTCCCCTATGCAACACTTGTGGGGAACAAGTGGGGCTTAATGATAATGGAGAGGCATTTGTGGCTTGTCATGAGTGCAATATCCCAATTTGCAAAGCTTGTTTTGAGCTTGAAACCAATGAGGGCAATAAGGCCTGCTTGAGGTGTGGCACTCCCTATGGAGGTAGTTTATTCCTTTAATGTTTGCATTATATTCCCAAGAAAAAAAATTATAATTCAGTGTCAGTTTACTTTGTGGAGTTGTAACTTGTTTTATGCTCCACATTTCAATCTCCATGCCTTGGTTTTTTTAGACTAATGGTCTTGGGAAGGTAATTAAATTAAACTCTTGCATCATTCAACAGAGTATATTAGACTATTAGTTTGAATTTTTTAGAATGAGAGACAAAGAAAATCTATAACATTGTTTAGTTTTTTTATGTATTCATCCTCTTAAAGAACTGTTTCTTTTTTCTTTTTCCTGAATTCTTTTTTCATTCACTTCAGTAAAATTATTTCAGAAGGGGTTGCATTACTCGATGAATACATGTCTTTTTTTTAGTGAAATATCCTAAGGTATGTATCCTTTTTTATATGGCATAGAGAGAACAAAGGATGATGATGATGATGATGACGACGACATAAAGGTTCATGAAGATCAATCCGCAATGGCTTCCCAGCTCAATGAGTCTCAGTTTCAGGTAATGAGTTACTAGGAATTATCAGCTGCACAAGTACTAAATAGCCTTAATTTTTGGGAACAATAGGAATTTTAAGGGAAAACAGAAAATCTTAAGTTATTATTTGTATTATTTTGGAATATTGTTGTGTTGTTCTCATATGCACTTACAACCACACCTTGAATTTTGTAGGATGTTGGACTCCATGCTAGACATGTCAGCACAGTGTCCACAGCTGATAGTGGTAAATGAGAGAAACTTTAGACTACATTTTCTTGTAAAATTTCTTTAGAAGTAATCATTGATAATCACAATACGGTTTTCTTTGTAGAAGTACATGAAGAAACTGGGAAATCAATCTGGAAAAATAGAATAGAAAGCTGGAAGGGAAAGGATAAAAAGAACAAGAAGAAAAAGGCTGCACCTAAGGCTGAAAATGAGGCCCCAGCTCCACCAGAGCAGCAGATGGAAGAAAAACAGTGAGTTTAAAGAAAAATGAAAACAAAATGTGTCTTACAATAGCAGTTATTAAAAGTTAACAAAAATTTTCTGACCTTAATTAGGCAAAGATTAAGAGAAGCTACACAATAGATATGCCCCTTGTGCACAGTTCAAGTGGTATATGTTTGTACATCAATTATTTATATTTATTTTATAATTCACATGGTTATATGTTTTGCAGGTCCACAGAGGCTGCTAATCTGCCACTTTCAGTAGTTATTCCAATATCAAAATCCAAACTCGCACCATACAGAACTGTGATAATCATGCGGTTAATAATCTTAGGTTTTTTCTTCCATTATCGAGTTACAAATCCTGTTGACAGTGCTTATGCTCTGTGGTTGACATCTATCATCTGTGAGATTTGGTTTGCATTTTCCTGGGTGTTAGATCAGTTCCCTAAATGGTCTCCTGTCAATAGACAAACTTTTATTGACAACCTGTCTGCAAGGTAAATGCACAAAGTTGTAAAACATTTAGATACCTTGTGCCTTGTGCTTTTAAGGATAATTTGAACTCAAAAATCATGTTGTACCACTGTACCTTCTGTTTCTTTTTCTGTTGGGAATCTGGAATTGTGAAAGGTAATCAATAAAAATGAAATAATGGATAGTATACAAGTGCTGAATCTTGATCTTCTGTCAATGCAAAAAAAAAATAAAATTACACTATGATACAATCATGTTCATTTAAGGGGCTTGACTATGATAAAAGTTACCTAACAGGTCAAACACTTTTAGTGATATAGCAACATAGTATTAGAAGATATTGGGAGTTTTAATTTGAAACAAAATTAAATCTATATAGTAAAGTAATATTTAAATTAAATGTGTTGATGCTGAGCATGTACTTTGGGTGCTGACACTTACTTCTATAATTCCATGCCAGGTTTGAAAGAGAGGGTGAACCCTCTGGACTTGCAGCTGTTGATTTCTTTGTCAGTACAGTGGATCCTATGAAAGAACCACCATTGATCACAGCTAATACAGTGCTTTCTATCCTTGCTGTTGACTACCCAGTAGATAAAGTATCCTGTTATGTGTCAGATGATGGTGCTGCAATGCTTACATTTGAATCTCTTGTGGAGACAGCTGAATTTGCAAAGAAGTGGGTTCCATTTTGCAAAAAGTTTCAAATTGAACCAAGGGCACCTGAGTATTACTTCTCACAAAAGATTGACTATCTGAAGGACAAAGTGCAACCTTCTTTTGTGAAGGAACGTAGAGCAATGAAGGTAAGAATCTGAAGCTTCCTACATTTAAAAACTTCAGAAAAAGAACATCTTTGATATTTAAATATATCTGATCTGCTATATTCACCACCTTGTTTTTCCAAATTGAGTATCTTAGAGCAACATCATCATGATTAACTTTCAATTCTGTGACAGAGAGAATATGAAGAGTATAAAGTACGAGTTAATGCTTTGGTATCTAAGGCTCAGAAAACACCAGAAGAAGGGTGGACTATGCAAGATGGAACACCTTGGCCTGGAAATAACTCACGTGATCACCCTGGCATGATTCAAGTATAGCCATTATTTTTGCATGTAATCAACTCTCAATGTTGATAATGATAGGCATAAAAAGTACTGTATAAAAGTACTTTGAGTGGTTCAGTGAGGAAAAATAATCAACTGCGAAACTTTTATTTTCACAAGATTGATTAATTCTATTAATCAATTATTGGTACAATTGCATGTTATACTTTTATGTACTTCTCATATGCTGCCTCACTCTTAGCAAAATCTGAGTTTTCAAGCAAAATTTCTTTTTGCCATTTCCAGGTTTTCCTTGGACACACTGGTGCCCGTGACATAGAAGGAAATGAACTTCCCAGGCTGGTTTATGTTTCAAGAGAGAAAAGACCAGGATACCAACACCATAAAAAAGCTGGTGCTGAAAATGCACTGGTATGTATAGATACCTAAATAATATTTCACATAAGGTCATTATGATTTTATAATGCTTGATTTTGTATGGATCTATGCAGGTGAGGGTGTCTGCAGTTCTCACAAACGCTCCCTTCATTCTCAATCTTGACTGTGATCATTATGTTAACAACAGCAAGGCTGTTCGTGAAGCAATGTGTTTTCTCATGGATCCAGAAGTTGGTAGAGATGTGTGTTATGTGCAATTCCCCCAAAGATTTGATGGTATTGACCGTAGTGATCGATATGCCAACCGCAATACAGTTTTCTTTGATGTAAGTTTATGCCAAAGCAATGAGTTTTACCATCTAGAGTCAACAGAAAAGTGTCATTTCCTTATGTGGTAGAAAATTTAACTCATCAAACAAGTATTTGCAGAAATTCTCTGCCTGGTCATGAGAAGAACAAGCTTTGCCTTTCTGAGTTTTGTGATCAAGAGTCCAATTCCTTTGCATTTCATCTGAATCTATGTTCTAATTGTCTCATTGTTAACTATATTGATATACTGATTTGTGTGTTGCATGCATGCAATAACATTAACTTTTTCACAACAATGAAGCAAAAAGCATGGACAGAACTCTTTTAGTTTCCAATCCTCATCCCTATTTGATGGTCTATCAATTACATTAATTTCAGGTTAACATGAAAGGACTTGATGGCATTCAAGGACCAGTGTATGTGGGGACTGGGTGTGTTTTCAATAGACAAGCACTTTATGGCTATAGCCCACCTTCTATGCCCAACTTACCAAGATCTTCATGCTGTTGCTGCCCCTCAAAGAAGTCCTCCAAAGATGTCTCTCAGGTTTATAGAGATGCAAAGAGGGCAGAACTTGAATCTGCCATTTTTAATCTCAAGGAGATTGACAGTAAGCCTTGTTTGTTTAGTCAATCAGTTTTAGAGAAGCATATAGCAGAATCTTCAATATGTAATATTCTTCTGGTTCCTTTTCTTCTTGCAGATTACGATGAGCATGAGAGGTCAATGCTGATTTCACAAATGAGCTTTGAAAAGACTTTTGGCTTGTCTACTGTTTTAATTGAATCTACACTAATGGAGAATGGAGGGGTGCCTGAATCTGCAGATCCTTCAATGCTGATCAAGGAAGCCATTCATGTAATTAGCTGTGGATATGAAGAGAAGACTGAGTGGGGAAAAGAGGTTTGACTCAAATGTTAATGTTTTTGTACAAAATTCATCTTCAGATTCTTTGTTTCCTTTTCTCTTTTCAATGATATTTTTGTTAATGTACTTAAACAGTTAAACCAATTAAAATTTCACTCTAGCTAGACCAGATACATTATCTTTCACATTTTTTTACTTAATTAAACCATCTTCTTGTCATTTCAGATTGGTTGGATTTATGGTTCAGTCACTGAGGATATCTTATCAGGGTTCAAGATGCAATGCCGTGGATGGAGGTCAATTTATTGCATGCCCTTAAGGCCTGCATTCAAAGGGTCAGCACCTATCAACTTGTCTGATAGGTTGCACCAAGTCCTTCGATGGGCTCTTGGATCAATTGAAATTTTCCTTAGTAGACACTGTCCCCTCTGGTATGGATTTGCAGGAGGCCGTCTCAAATGGCTGCAGAGAATGGCTTATATAAACACAATTGTTTACCCTTTCACATCCCTTCCTCTTATTGCTTATTGTACCTTGCCAGCAATTTGCCTTCTCACAGGAAAATTCATCATACCAACGGTAATTTTCTCATCTTTATTTTTGTTCTAACTAACAAATAGTTCAAAAGCCTGTTCTCAATAACTCAGCTTAATCCCCATGGATTGTCCTATGAAATATAAATGATTGAGTAAACTAGGAAAATCAGTACTTAACTTTTAGGGCAGGATGCACTTTACTCCATGTCTTTTAAAAAACTCATTTTAGTCTCTGACGTTACTTTTTCATCCAGCACTTTAGTCCAAAGTTTTAACTTTGGTTAAGTTGGTGCTGTTAAGTGAAACATAGGCTAATAGGATAAAAAATGACGTCGTTTTCTCCATTTTTTAAGTGTGAGATTAGTATATGACAATTTATGCTAATGCCTTACATCATGTTGTTCACAGCTTTCCAATGTTGCAAGTATTCTCTTTCTTGGACTTTTCCTCTCCATTATAGTGACTAGTGTGCTTGAGCTGCGATGGAGTGGTGTTAGTATTGAAGATTTGTGGCGTAATGAGCAGTTTTGGGTGATTGGAGGTGTTTCAGCACATCTGTTTGCTGTCTTTCAAGGATTGCTTAAGATGTTGGCTGGTGTTGATACAAACTTCACAGTCACTGCTAAGGCTGCTGAGGACACTGAGTTTGGTGAACTTTATCTTGTAAAGTGGACAACTCTCTTGATTCCTCCAACAACTCTCATCATTATTAACATGGTTGGTGTTGTTGCTGGATTCTCTGATGCACTTAATGGAGGATATGAGTCTTGGGGGCCACTCTTTGGGAAGGTGTTCTTTGCCTTCTGGGTGATTTTTCATCTCTATCCATTCCTCAAGGGTCTCATGGGTCGCCAAAACCGCACCCCCACCATTGTTGTCCTCTGGTCAGTGTTGCTGGCCTCTGTCTTCTCTCTTGTTTGGGTGAAGATTGATCCATTTGTGAAAAAAGTTGACAATGAAGCCATCTCTGGGGCCTGCATTGCTATAGATTGTTAAGTGACTACAAGGATGCTTAATTAGTTACCAAGAGTGTGTGGAAATATGTAGAAGAGAGATGGGGTAATTATTTGATCCACAGCTTGTACAAGTGATCATAAGGATTAGTTCTTTGTTGAACTGTATAACCTTTTTGAACTAAGATTGGAAAAATATCTAAGCTTTGGACAGAGTTCCTATTTAAGGGATAAGCATTGGCCTAAGTACATCAATGTAAAAAAAAAAAAGTGATTTTTCTGTCCATTAAGAAATTGAAATACAGGTACTTGACCAATTTTTTTTATCAAAATAATAATAATAATAATAATAATAATAATAATAATAATAATAATAATAACGATTTTACGTGCAATATTACACATGATAATAAATCGAAAGTGAAAATATTTTATTAAAAAAAATAACTATCACAATATTGAATTATTAATTCAATGCATTGTTAATATTGAATATTACATTTTTTAATAAAATATTTACACTTTTAATTTATTTTCTTGTGCAATGTTACACATATTAGAAAGACAGTAATAATGATAATCAATATATATAGGTTAGATATGATGATAAAGAAACAATAATTACTTAATTCAAACAATACCTACATGATCCGTAAAGCCTCTAATATTGAACTTCATGAAAATTACCTATTAAATCAAAACAAAAAAGAGATATGATGAGAAGGGAAAAAAACTACTATAAAGTGAGGTTGTGTGTAAAGTGAGAAAGTAAGAAATTATTTACCGTTGAATTTTTATGGGTTGAGATTATGATACTTTTAAAATTAAATCAATGGTAGATATATCCTTACTTGCTCACTTTATACACAACCCCACTTTAGAGAAGTCTAATCCAATGAGAAGACGCTCTTGATAAAATTAAACTCTAATGAATACCAAAATAAATTATACATAAAAATTAAATAAATTTAATAAATTTAATTTTATACGTAAAATAAATTTATATGATAAGTCATGGAAATTAAATAAATTTAAATATACATGAAATATCATATTCATTAAATGATATCAATGTACAGTTTAATAACTATACATTTACAGCGTATAATCATTAAATTTATAATCATTAAATTCAAATTAAATACATACCAAAATGACTAAGCCAAGAAATCTAATGAACCCAACACGCGACGACGACTTTTACATGAAATCTTGAAAGAACTTGGGAATCTTTTTAAAAAAAAAAAAAAAGAAAACAGGCTAAAAGTACCATGTATATAATAGATGCTTAATCCCCAACTAAGGAATTATAAAACAGATATTCACTATTCATGGGTGATGCAGACGCTTGAAGACAAAAAGTAGGATTATCCAGTTTGAAGGATAATTATGCGGTGGACCCTTTGAGTTTGGGTTCATGGTAGACCTTTACTATAAATAGTATAAATTTAATATTAAAATATTTATTAATATATATTATAAAATTAAAATTATTTTTTATAGTAAAAAAACTTAATGGTCTATGGTGACCCAAACTCAAAGGGTTCACCCTATAATTACCCAGTTTCAAGGGTAATTATACGGTGGACCCTTTGAGTTTGGGTTCATGGTAGACCTTTACTATAAATAGTATAAATTTAATATTAAAATATTTATTAATACATATTATAAAATTAAAATTATTTTTTATAGTAAAAAAACTTAATGGTCTATGGTGGACCCAAACTCAAAGGGTCCACCCTATAATTACCCAATTTCAAGGGTAATTATACGGTAGACCCTTTGAGTTTGGGTTCATGGTAGACCTTTACTATAAATAGTATAAATTTAATATTAAAATATTTATTAATACATATTATAAAATTAAAATTATTTTTTATAGTAAAAAAACTTAATGGTCTATGGTGGACCCAAACTCAAAGGGTCCACCCTATAATTACCCAATTTCAAGGGTAATTATACGGTAGACCCTTTGAGTTTGGGTTCATGGTAGACCTTTACTATAAATAGTATAAATTTAATATTAAAATATTTATTAATACATATTATAAAATTAAAATTATTTTTTATAGTAAAAAAACTTAATGGTCTGTGGTGGACCCAAACTCAAAGGGTCCACCCTATAATTACCCAGTTTCAAGGGTAATTATACGGTGGACCCTTTGAGTTTGGGTTCATGGTAGACCTTTACTATAAATAGTATAAATTTAATATTAAAATATTTATTAATACATATTATAAAATTAAAATTATTTTTCATAGTAAAAAAATTTAATGGTCTATGGTGGACCCAAACTCAAAGGGTCCACCCTATAATTACCCTAGTTTCAAAGGATTTCTTAAAATAATATAATTATTATGCTTTTTCTTTTGATAGAAGAAATAAAGAACATAAGTAGAATAAATGAAGCGTAAGAATAAGGAAACCAAAATGCCAAATTGCCAAAATAATCTTTTTATTAATAGAGAGAAGAAGAAGAAATACACATAACGAAATGCGCCCATTGCTTCCCTTTTCCCGGTTTTGTTTTGTTATCAATCTCCAGAAAATAATAAAAGGTCCAGCTAATACTTTAAGCCAAAAGAAGTAACCATGTAATGTAAGGGTGGGATCCAAGGAATACTTGGATAAAAACGTTCACATATCGAATTTGTTCAATTTTAATAACAAATCATTTTAATCTAAGTTTATGAATTTTTTATTTATTTTCCATTAACTTAGTTTTAAATTTAAATTCATTCAAATTAAAAGTGATTTGAACGTATCAGTTTTTATTTTTTATTTGTTTATTTCTTAAGAGATAAGATGCATATAGATCCTAAAAGATCATTATAAATTAAAAATCTGAACAAGTCACAAATTAATCCATTTGTTTTTGTTCTGATTTATTTTGTGATTTTATTAAGGATATTTTTTTTGTTAAATTATTTAATACGGAATAATAATAAGAAAAAAAACACAAGTTACAGTAACAAATTTTGTATTAATTTGAAACTAACAAATGTATAAGTTATAAAAAATATTAAAGTAATAAAAAGTAACTTAGAAAATAAGATGATGAATAAAATAATAAAAAGGGTTCAATCCCCACTAAACACTCTTCGGGGGGTGAGGAGCCTTAATTGTGACTAAGCCCTGAACAGGATTGCCCCTGGTAATAGGGGATACATGTGGTTAACACTAAAATATGTTTTGGTTCCTGATTTATTTTTTCATTGGTTTTGGTTCTCCATTTTTTAAAATCACGCGTTTTTAGTCTTTTTGTGTAACTATACTCCTTTGAGCCACTTTCGCTGGTCCACTATGATTTTTTATGGGTAAAAATTCACAGAAAATTTCTTGAAATTTTTTCTCTAAAAAATTCATATGTAGTAAACTTCCAAAAAAACCACAATTTTTTTACATAAAAATGCTACTATAATTTTTTTTGTTTTGTTGTAGAAAAATTTATAGTAAATTTCCCGTAAATTTTAAAATTTGAATAAAATTTCCTTTAAATTTTGAAAACAGCAGGAAAATTCAAAGCAAATTCCATAGCAAAATCTACAAGACACAGTGTTACGTCATCACTTAACAGAATATAGCTAACAATAAGGAATAAAATCACGTGATTTTAAAAAATAAATGACCAAAACCATTGAAAAAAAAATGAGGGACCAAAATCAAATTTCGCTATAGGAACTAAAAACACATTTAACCCTAAAATAAATTATAATATGATTTTCATAAATATTTATTTAGTTAAATGTGAATCATATGATATTTATAAACAAAATTATATATGTACATTAAATTTGATTTTACTTGAATTAAATTCATTTTTTATGATCGAATCAAGAGACTAATCCAATCTTATCTAAAAAATAGTTTATTTTCTTCAATAACTTGATTTTTGAGTTTTTAATTTCATTTTTACCATTAGTATTGAGTTTTTGAATAATCCTGAAAGTGGATCCCACGCCCGCCCTTCTATTAATCCAACTAAAAATGTTCTCGACTTCAAAAAAGAAAAACCACAATTAAGAAAGACCATTAATATTTTATAACGAATATTATTGTTTTTCCTTTTTCTTCCCCAAAGTTTGAACATTAAATGGTTGACTTATTACAATTTTTAAGAAAACATGTTTGGTGAAATTAGGGAAATAGAGAGAAGAAAAGTAATGAGAAGAGAAGTGGGAAGGAAAAAAATAGGAAAAATTAGGGAAATGGAGAGAAGAGAAGAGAAATGAGGAGGAAAGAAATAGGAAAGAGAAATAGGTGTGAAATTGATCCAGAGGTTAACTCGGAACTAGCTCGACTGGTCTAGCGGCCTACCAGCTACCTTGGATTTAGACCTACCTCAACCATCTCAGCTGGCCTAGTTCAGCCATCTCGACTGACCTATCAACCATCTCAACTAGCTTATTATACAACCATCTCGGCTGGCCTACCTCAGCCATCTCAGCTGACCTACCTCAGCCATCTCGGCTGACCTATCAACCCTCTCGACTGGCTTATCATACAACCATCTCGGTTGGCCTACCTCAGCCATCTCAGCTGGCCTATTCAGCCATCTCGACTGGTCTATCCACCATCTCGGTTGGCCAACCTCAACCATCTCGGTTGGCCTACCAGCCATCTAGGCCGCATGGACACTTAACAATCGCGCAACCCGGGGACCACCAACTAGCTCCTTACCCTACTAGTTGCCTATGCCTACGCGGACTGACACCAATAAAGGGCACTTCCCATCGCATAAACTGAGCAACTTACCCACTGACACAAGAAATCAGGCGTAGGTTGGGCGACATCACAGGCTAGCCCTGGCTAGACCCCATGCTATAAATACCCCTTCCCATGGAGGGTCAGTGATGGGTTTCTGGCAAGCGAACCAAAAGTCCAGTAGTATAATAGTAAGAAGAGTTATCGTATCCATAGGGAACAGTCAATTTGTGTATAGTCGTGATCTATTTATCAAGGGAAAACAACAAATTTATAAGAGTATTGTTGCGTAAATTGTAAATAGCAAATAAATAATCAATTAAATTAGAAAGGAAGAGTTAGAGACACTTTACTTGGATTAGGATTGAACTTCATATCATCACACCCTTTGTGTATGTAAAAACTATCTATTATTTTAGGTTTACTCTATAATACTGTAGACAAACTATATTGCTAAGACCCCGAGTTACCAGCGGCCTTACACACTCAAAGATAATCCATGCGGGCTCTCCCAAGCGACAGAATTACCCTCGGCTTATTTGTTTTCTTTATTCTGTTTGTAAAAGAACTAATTGATAAACGAAACCTAATCCTGTAGACGCACCTTCATTAGAGTACTCACACTACCCATCACTCATCAGGATACATCCATGTGTCGGTCACAGAGTATCGAGTCCTCTTATTCAATCAGAGTTTGGGTTTCTTCAGAATCCGCTCCCCCATCCTCAATCCTAATCGAAACTAGCCTATAACTTCGGCGCAAGCGCGGAAGTTAGGAATTAAGCATGTAATAAGATTACCAATATTATAGACAGAGAGCACAGAAATAATAAAATAGAGTTTACATACACTTGGGGATAAAATCAATTACATTCAATCCTAATGGAGAGTTAACTACACGGGGTAACCATACAAACCACCGAAGATGCTGTCACCATCTTCAATCCTTGTGAAGCGCTTCTCCTCTCCTACTCTAAAATTAGCTTTAGTGCATTATCACTGAAATAAGACTGAATTACAATAATCGTGCACACCTTGATCTGATGCAATGAGGTCCTATTTATAGGCTAAGGAAAGACAAAGGAAATTGGGGAGAAATCTATCTAAAAATGGCAACAGGGCAAGAATCAGCGTGACTTGCGCTTCAAGCTGCGCTACAGCGCAGGTTCCAGAGAGTTGCGCTTCACCCTGCGCTACAGCGCAGGTTGAAGCGTAGAATGCGTCCTGCAGCTTCAAACTTTCTCTTTTTATCTTGATCTCTCCCCGAGACTGGTTTTGGTTGATTTGTCTTTCCTTGTTTCCCTTTTTTTGATGAAATCTTGCATTTATTGAGCATCTTGGATTTAATTGGGAAGGTTGTCTGCAGGATCCTTGTTTGATTGGCAGTGATCTCCTCCTTAATTGCCTCAAATCTTCTTCAAATCTTTATTGAATGTCTTCAATCAAACTCAAATCTTACAGATATCTCCCTCATTTAATGTTATCTTTCCTTCAAATCAAATCCTTGCAATATTCTGCAAAAATCAGCAATATTTCTATCAAAATAACATCAAATTCAAATCTCAAATTAATAAATACAATTTATCAAATATTAAATAAAAAGGGATTAATCTGGGGCAAAAATACCATTTTATCCTTGATAAGTGAACTAAAAAGTGCTCTAATTTATCATATGATTTTCACTTATCACAATACCCCCCAACTTAACTTCTTGCTTGTCCTCAAGCGAGAGACCTCTTTGCAATCAAAAATCAACTCTATCCCCTGAATAACTCAAAAACAATTCAAAAACAAATTCAAGGAACTCTTCATCATCTCCTTGTTAAGCAGCAGTCACTTTCCAAACATAAGAAAAAAAAATCAGGATTAAGAGATGTTACCAATCCTCAATAAGAATAGAACACAAACATCAGTCAAACTTCTCAAAAATAGCAATTAAAGCAATAAGTGATAAACCAATGAAATCTCTCATTCTCACGGGTAAGTGTTTCCCTCAATCTTCTTCACCACTGATGAACAACTAGAATTGATAGTCATTTCCAATATCTGAACCTGCAAGTAGTTAACATGGATCAACAGGTCTTTTCTTTGGTTGTAATGAGGCTGGACTATCAAGAAATTATGGTTTTTCTGGATATGCAAAGAACACTTTGAATAGAGAGCATTTTGTGGTTGTGCTTTGGAACTTCTCTCAATTCACCAAGTCATTCTTGAATTGTCACCCTTTTTTTCAGTTGGCCTCTTTGTTTGAAGAAGTACTCCCCCCAACTTATTCAATTCCACACTTTTGTGCAGGTTTTTTTTTTTGAACTTTGTAGAGAATTTATTCATGAGGGGGTATTCTTCCTTGTGATTTCTTGTGTTTGCTCTTTGAATCTCTTTGACCTTTCATTTCACCAACCTTTTGTCGCATTTTGTTGTGTTGCACCTTGCTCTCTATCCCAAGTGTGAAGGGACATGGTATGATCATTAATCATGGTTGGGGTGCATTAAAAGAAATATTAAGGCTCAACTGGTCAATCAAAAAATTGGAAAAATTTAATCAAGGTTGGCTATTTGGCACTGAGCAAAATATTATAATCACAAAATATGCCTTTGTCACTTCCATATCTTCTATTAGCAAGACAAAATTCAGAAACTCAAGCAATAACAGTTGACAAGCAGCGGTCAAAAACTCTCAATTTCAGTGTTTGGGCTCTCAGCTCACCGGTTATTGGCTAAAATTCCTTGATGAAGCACTTGCTAGTTTTTAATTAACTATCCTGATAGGTTCTTCTGAGAAGTATCCTAATCCTAACTGATTATGGAGTTAATCACAAAACCCTATCATCTTTCCTAATCTGGTTAGTTAAACTACTTAATTACAGAGAATTTTGAAAAAGTTACCTTGATTCCTAATTTCCTAAGGTCCTAACAAGTCCTAAAAATTTAAAAATTCAACAGAAAATAACAAAATAAGTATTGCATAATGTATCAGTGGTAATAATATACATTACATATAAGAAAATAAAATGAAAAAGAAAAAGAAAAAGAAGGAAAAACACCAAATAGGAAAGAAAAATAATCAGTCCTCATCCTGGTCCTGATCCATGTAAGCTGCTCCATCCCCCTGGGAAAATAGGCCTGTCCCCAGGCCACTGTAAGTAATCCTGAAACTGTGCAGGGGTCATGGGGTCCACACGAGCCTGATAATGTCTACTCTGAAAATGAATAGCTGCTCGGTGAATAGTGGACATCTGAGCCATTAGATGAGTGTTATGTGCCTCAAGTCGTTGGGCCCAGACTGGAGCGTCCATGTCTGCTAGTGGTGGTGGTGGTGGTGCCTGCTGCTGCTCCTCATCCTGTAACTCATCAGCTGGGATACAGTTGGCTTCAATATATGCTCTGGTCATGGGAAGTGCGATGCGAACCCTAGGGTTCACCTCTACGCCCCTAGATCTGCAGAGTGCGGTGATAAGAGAAGGGAAGCCAAGCCTGATCTTGGATTTAGGGGTTCGGCGCCCCACAGAAGCAAAGTTTGATATCCTACTGGTGATAACCCGTGAGATATCGATAGTAGCGCCGGTGAAAATACAATAAATGAGGTGGGCTACAAGCATAATGATATCAGAAACATGCCCTGTAGAATGTATGTTGGCCAGCGTCAGTACTGTCCACATCCGTGTGATACTCGTTATGTCATGCCTGTGAATCCTGGTAACCTCCTGATATGCATTCCTTTCAAAGGAACGCCCTGGTTAGCATAGTAGCTGAGCAGTCTCAATGTCAAGGGGATCATTTCCGTGAAGCCCCACAGCCTGCATCCGCTCGTGGTATTGGCACACCACGAGGTCTCTGTTCTCCTCTATGGGATGTCCTAAAAGTGCATTGATTGCATCACAATCAAATCTGATAACCTGTCCTCGAACATAGGACTCCCTCATGCAGTTCACGTCGTGGTCTCCAATAGCGTTAGCATAGAATTCCCTGACAATGTCTGGATCGAAGTAGTTGTCAGGGCGGCTGAGGCAGTTCCAACGCCTCCTGTGAATCTCAGCAGAAAACTCCCCATATTCCCCCTCCTGGAGGATGATTGGTCGCTCCAAGATGAACTTGCAGTCAGTTATATCAGTGTATGCTTCAAAGGACTTGAGGTCCTTGAAGCGATGACGGTCAAACTCAGGTTCCCTCTGGGGGCCCTTCCTCTTGGCACCCCTTGTGCTCCTCCCAGAGGAACTAGCACCACTGACATTCTTTGTGCGAACCATCTGCAAAGCAAAAGTAACTCAAAATTATTTATGCATCATAATATTTAATTGCTCATAATTATGAAATAAATGGCCAATAAATTTCAATTCTTAGAGCAATCAACTAACCAAACAAATGTACATAAAAATTTTGATTTTAAATATTACCCAATAAATGTCAATTAATTAATTAAGACGTACTAAAGTGGCCAGTTAAAGCAAGTCCTAAACAATTATAAACATGCAAAGTGAGAATAAAACTCATGCTAAAAAATCATGTCATCAGTAACATGCAATATTACACAATTATTTATGTATGGGCATGCAGAAATATTAGAGCAATAAATTGAACATACATGCACCCACAAAATAATTTGCAGAAATTATTGAGCACTCAAAAACTACCACCTAAGCAAACATGAATATCTCACAAAGAATCCTAACCACATGCAAACTAATTTAAAGCACTATGAACAATTATTTCTTTCCTAAAGGTTCCTAAAGTCCTAAGATTCCTATCCTAAGGTTATGCTCAAATAAAATAAAAAATCAAAATTTCAATCGGTTAAAAAGAAAGAAAACTATAAAAAAAAATACCTCGTATAAGTTCAGAAACTGAAAATGAAGGCTATATGAGTGAGAAAAGGCAAAGCAAAGGTTAGGAATATCAAAGAAAAAGCAAGGAAGAGAAAGGAAGGAAGTTCAAAATGAACTCCTTCGTTCAAATTTCGGGATTTAAAATCCCGCTTCCTGCGCTACACTCTGCGTGGAGCGCGTACTGCTTCAGAATTTGAAGCGTCCTTCTGCGCTTCACCCTGCGCTACAGCGCAGAGTGAAGCGCAAAAGTCAGAGAGTCAAGTTTTAATTTTAATTCTGCGCTTCACCTGCGCTACAACGCAGGTTGAAGCGCAGATCTACAGTATTCTCTCTGCTTATGCTACTCCTAATTGATTCCATGCCATTCTTTTGAATTTAGATCTCCATTTTACCAATTTCCTAATTACATAGGTAAATCCTAAAACTAAAAATTACTAAAATGAAAATTAAAAACTTACAAGGACTGGGTTGCCTCCCAGGAAGCGCTTGTTTAACGTCTTTTAGCTCGACGCCTAGTTACTCAACCCTTTTATGGTGGTCTCAAGTGGAGGATGATGTTTGACTCCATACCAGTTCTTCCTTTGAGCTCCCATCCTCCATGCCAATTTTTGATTCTTCCATCACTATCACTGTCTTCCTCAGTATCAGATGTTGATCTCCTTTTCTTCTTAAATTTGAATTCCCATATTGACTCTGAATGCTTTACCCTCATTCTAGGCTTCCTCAGAAATTCGGGGCTTGGCAGCTTTGTTGCATTTTTTAAAATAGCATCAGTTTGTTGTAACTTAGGCGTACCTCTATGAAACATAATGCTTTTATCTTTTGAGCTCAATTCATATTTTCCTCGATCAACATCAATGATCATCTTAGCAGCTTTCATGAAGGGTCTTCCTAAAATTAGGGGGACTTCAGTATCCTCCTCTGTTGTCTCTGCAATGTACAAATCTACAACATATGCAAATTTATCCACTTTGATTTGAATGTCCTCTAATATCCCATGAAGGTGTTGAGCGGATTTATTTGCAAGAAGTAACCTCACATTTGCAGGCTTGACCTTCACATTACTCAACTTGTTAAAATACGATAGCGGCATCAAATTGATGCTCGCTCCAAGATCCAATAAAGCTTGAGTATGAGGTAGATTACTAATAGAGATAGGTATAGTAAACTTACCTGGGTCAAGTGACTTACCTGTGACTAAGACATTCTCTTCATGATGTTCCTTTTGTGCTGCTTCTTCATCTTGTTGAACAACTTCCTTTTGAAGCAATTCTTCTTCAAAGATGATTTCTTCTTCCTCATCAAGTCCCTCCTCCTCTGACTTGTTGTCATCAGTAGCAATCAAGCTGCATTGTTCCTTTGGATTGGTGTGGGTCACAGTTGAGAAGTGTCGTCGCCTGTGTTCTGTCATTTCAGTTGCTAACTGACCCACTTGAATCTCTAGAGTCTTGATTGATGCCTCAGTAGTTGTCTTGAATCCACTAAATTTTTGCACAGGGTCATCAATCTTACCTTCCAAAGTGTTCAGTTTATCATATGTTGAGGGTTGCTGTTGGTAAGGTGGTTGCCTTGGTCCTCCATTCTGACTCCAACCAGAGTTGGTTTGGTTATTTCTCCAACCTTGTGAATATTGATTGTTGTTATTGTTGGAGTAATTCCCTTGTCTTCCCTGATTACCCATTAAGTTGACTTGTTCTGGTTGTGTTCCTTGGCTATCACATTGACCATTTAGATGGTCTCCTCCACAGAAATCACAAATCAATGGTTGGGCTTGGATGGGTTGTGAGTGGACAGCTTTGAGTTGTTGGGGGAGTGTTTCCAATGTCTCAGTGAGTGCTTCTAGTTGACGTTTAATGAGCTTGTTCTCAGCTAACAGAGCATCACTTTGATTGAGTTCCATCACCCCTTTCTTTGGTAATTGCGCGGGCTGTCTTCCACTTTTAGCTTGTTGATCGTTCTGTGCAAAATGGTTGATAATTTCTAGCGCTCGATCAACTTCTGCGGATAACATAGTTCCACCTGCTGCCGCATCTATGAATGACCTTGAATCTGAACGAAGTCCTGTACAGAATATGTTGAGTTGGGCTATATCCTCATAACCATGATTGGGACATTTGCGCAGCATAGACTTGAATCTTTCCCAAGCTTCACATAGTGTCTCATCAATCCCTTGTCTGAATGTATAAATATCTGCTTTGGCTTCTATCTGCTTCCTAGCTGGGAAGAATCTTGTCAAGAATTTCTCCTCAACCACACCCCAATTGTTTAGGCTTTGGTTTGGGTGTGATTGCAGCCATTCCTTATCTTTACTTATCAAAGAGAAAGGAAATAAGCGTAAGTAAACAAATTCTAAATTACTTTCCTCGAAACCCATAGTACTAATCAATTCATAGAAATTAGAGAGACGAGCATGTGGATTTTCATGATCCAATCCAGCGAATTGATGTGCACTGATGAGGTTGAGGTGTGCAGTCTTCAACTCCAAAGCTCTTGCGTTTGGTGGTAACACAATGCTTGAGAAGTGACATGGTCCTTGATGGGAGATATAATCTCCTAGGGTCCTTCTTGGACGATCCTCTGCCATATTTTTGGGTTACTCAATAATTGTCCTTCTTCTCCTTCTCCCGTTCCTACCTCTGTTCTTTCGCGATGTCCTTTCTATTTCCGGGTCGAACTGTAATTGATTGGGAGACGCCTGACCTCTCAGAAGCATAAACAAGAAACTTTGAAAAAGGTAAGTGTTGAAGAGAATTAGAAAAAAACAAGAATTTTCCTAAGATAATAATAGATCCTAAAAATGATAAGAAAAATAAACAAAATCCTAAAATAAAAACTTGACAACTAGACCTCCAAGGTCTACACGAATTGGAAACCGTTCCCCGACAACGGCGCCAAAAATACTTGATGGGTTTCTGGAAAGCAAACCAAAAATCCAGTAGTATAATAGTAAGAAGAGCTATCGTATCCATAGGGAACAGTCAATTCGCATATAGTCGTGATCTATTTATCAAGGGAAAACAATGGATTTATAAGAGTATTGTTGCGTAAATTATAAATAGCAAATAAATAATCAATTAAATTAGAAAGGAGAAGTTAGAGACACTTTACTTGGATTAGGATTGAACTTCATATCATCACACCCTTTGTGTATGTAAAAACTATCTATTATTTTAGGTTTACTCTATAATACTATAGACAAACTATATTACTAAGACCCTGAGTTACCAGCGGCCTCACACACTCAAAGATAATCCATGCGGGCTCTCCCAAGCGACAGACTTACCCTCGGCTTATTTTGTTTTCTTTATTCTGTTTGTAAAAGAACTAATTGATAAACGAGGCCTAATCCTGTAGACGCACCTTCATTAGAGTATTCACACTACCCATCACTCATCAGGATACATCCATGTGTCGGTCACAGAGTATCGAGTCCTCTTATTCAATCAGAGTTTGGGTTTCTTCAGAATCCGCTCCCCCATCCTCAATCCTAGTCGAAACTAGCCTATAACTTCGGCGCAAGCGCGGAAGTTAGGAATTAAGCACATAATAAGATTATCAATATTATAGACAGAGAGCTCAGAAATAATAAAATAGAGTTTACATACACTTGGGGATAGAATCAATTACATTCAATCCTAATGGAAAGTTAACTACACAGGGTAGCCATACAAACCACCGAAGATGTTGTCACCATCTTCAATCCTTGTGAAGCGCTCCTCCTCTCTTACTCTAAAATTAGCTTTGGTGCATTATCACTGAAATAAGACTGAATTACAATAATCGTGCACACCTTGATTTGGTGCAATAAGGTCTTATTTATAGGCTAAGGAAAGACAAAGGAAATTGGGGAGAAATCTATCAAAAAATGGCAACAGGGCAAGAATCAGCGTGACTTGCGCTTCAAGCTGCGCTACAACGCAGGCTGCAACGCAGGTTCCAGAGGCAGAATGCGTCCTGCAGCTTGAAACTTCTCTTTTTAGCTTGATCTCTCCCCGAGACTGGTTTTGGTTGATTTGTCTTTCCTTGTTTCCCTTTTCTTGATGAAATCTTACATTTATTGAGCATCTTGGATTTAATTGGGAAGGTTGTCTGTAGGATCCTTATTTGATTGACAGTGATCTCCTCCTTAATTGCCTCAAATCTTCTTCAAATCTTTATTGAATGTTTTCAATCAAACTTAAATCTTGCAGATATTTCCCTCATTTAATGCTATCTTTCTTTCAAATCAAATCCTTGCAATATTCTGCAAAAATCAGCAATATTTCTATCAAAATAGCATCAAATTCAAATCTCAGATTAATAAATACAATTTATCAAATATTAAATAAAAAGGGATTAAACTGGGGCAAAAATACCATTTTATCCTTGATAAGTGAACTAAAAAGTGCTCTAATTTATCATATGATTTTCATTTATCAGTCAGGTACGCTCATTTCTCCCCTGCTCACACTCTGTGTCAAACCCATTCTAACTTGGGCGTTGGAGTGTCTTCGCAGGTCACCCCCTCCTCCTCCACCGGAGCCACTATTCAGAGCAACCACCACCGCATATCATCCTCCAACATCTCGGATCACTATCTCGGACAGCCAAGGAACATCTCAGACTACATCCAGAACCACCTTGGGACACTCAGGGATGATCACCTCTGGCACGATCATTTGTCAGGCTCGATCATTTGGTGTCGTCTGTGGGAAGAGGTAAATAGTAAACCCCGCCAATAACTCTTCTGGTTGAAACCTCTTCTCCTTTTTCTTTTTCCCAATCTCAGAAGAAACCATCACCCTGAGCGTATACAAATACTCAGATCTAGGCTTGCCCAGTTTCCTGCATTTTTGGATCAACTTCTTACGAATCTGCCCTATAAAGTGGAGGAGGGGGAAACGAGCGTCTCTTGGTTTTTTGTATTGATAATCCATTTCTTGATTTATGGTTATTTTCCGCACTGTATGGAAGGAGATACCTGCAAAAGTTATACTCCTAAAAATCCGAGGTGTGAAAACCCGGATGGAGAAGTTATGAAGATGCTCCTAAAATCCGAGGTGTGAAAACCCGGATAACATACATGCAAGGACGATACGCTGCTAAATCCAAGGTGTGAAAATCTGGTGCGAGGATACTCCTAAAAATCTGAGGTGTGAAAACCCGGATGGAGAATTTATGAAGATGCTCCTAAAATCCGAGGTGTGAAAACCCGGATAGCATACATGCGAGGACGATACGCTGCTAAATCCGAGGTGTGAAAACCCGGTGCGAGGATACTCCTAAAAATCCGCGGTGTGAAAACCCGGATGGAGAAGTTATGAAGATGGTCCTAAATCCGAGGTGTGAAAACCCGAATGACATACATGCGAGGACGATACGCTGCTAAATGCGAGGTGTGAAAACCCAATGCGAGGATACTCCTAAAAATCCGAGGTGTGAAAACCCGGATGGAGAAGTTATGAAGATGCTCCTAAAATCCGAGGTGTGAAAACTCGGATAGCATACATGCGAGGACAATACGCTGTTAAATCCGAGGTGTGAAAACCCGGTGCGAGGACACTCCTAAAATTCCGAGGTGTGAAAACCCGGATGGAGAAGTTATGAAGATGCTCCTAAAATCCGAGGTGTGAAAACCCGGATAGCATACATGCGAGGATGATACGCTGCTAAATTCGAGGTGTGAAAACCCAGTGCGAGGATACTCTTAAAAATTCACGGTGTGAAAACCCGGATGGAGAAGTTATGAAGATGCTCCTAAATCCGAGGTGTGAAAACCCGGATGACATACATGCGAGGACGATACGCCGCTAAATCCGAGGTGTGAAAACCCTGATAGCTTACTTGAGAGGAAGAGATGCCTCTAAATCCGAGGTGTGGAAACCCGGATAACACACTTCTAAATCCGAGGTAAGAAAACATAGATGACGTACATGTCAGGATGACATGATTCTAAATCCGAGGTGTGAAAACCCGGATAGCTTACTTGCGAGGATGACATGATTCTAAATCCGAGGTGTAAAAACCCGGATGATATACCAGGATGGCATACTTATAAATTTGAGGTGTGAAGACCCGAATAGCATACCTATAAATCCAAGGTACGAAAACCCAGATAGCTTACTCGCGAGGAAGAGATGCCTATAAATCCGAGGTGTAAAAACCCGGATAACACACTTCTAAATCTGAGGTATGAAAACATAGATGACGTACATGTCAGGATGACATGATTCTAAATCCGAGGTGTGAAAACCCGGATAGCTTACTTGCGAGGATGACATGATTCTAAATCCGAGGTGTGAAAACCCGGATAGCTTACTTGTGAGGATGACATGATTCTAAATCCGGGGTGTAAAAACCCGGATGATATACCAGGATGGCATACTTATAAATTTGAGGTGTGAAGACCCGAATAGCATACCTATAAATCCAAGGTACGAAAACCCAGATAGCTTACTCGCGAGGAAGAGATGCCTATAAATCCGAGGTGTAAAAACCCGGATAACACACTTCTAAATCTGAGGTATGAAAACATAGATGACGTACATGTCAGGATGACATGATTCTAAATCTGAGGTGTGAAAACCCGGATAACTTACTTGCGAGGACGAGATACTCCTAAATCCGAGGTGTGAAAACCCGGGTGGACATTGGCGAAGACGAGATACTCCTAAATCCGAGGTGTGAAAATTCTGGTGGACATTTGCGAGGATGAGATACTTCTAAGTCCGAGGTGTGAAAACCCGGATGACCTACTTCTAAATCCGAGGTGTACAAACCCAGGTGACTTACTTCTAAATCCAAGGTGTGAAAACCCGGATGACCTACTTATAAATCCGAGGTGAAAACCCAGATGACATACCTATAAATCCGAGGTCTGAAAACCCAGAGGACCTACTTATAAATCCGAGGTGTGAAAACCCGGATGACATACTTATAAATCCGAGGTATGAAAACACGGATGGTGTACTCGCCAGGACGGAGAAGTTATGAAAATGCAACATAAAAACCGAAGAACTAAAATACAAATTGTCTATGGGGAAAGCTTTACGTGAAGAACATAATTGTCTTCTTCCCACAACTCCAGTCGCCAACCGACCAGCTTTCATACCCCAGCCGAGGTCTGGAAATACAGAACATTAAAACGAGATGCTAGAGTAAACGCACACGCGAAACCAAGTCTAAAACTTGGCAAAATCGGAATTTATGAACTCGTAGAAATAAATTTTTCATATGCAGAGCGTGGAATACCCATAAATCCGAGTTCATAAACTCGGATAAATAAAATATACAGAGCGTGGAATACCCATAAATCCGAGTTCATAAACTCGGATAAATAAATTCTTCATATGCAGAGCGTGAAGTACTTCTAAACCCGAGTTCATAAACGTGGACAAATAAATTCTTCATATGCCGAGCGTGGAGTACTTCTAAATCCGAGTTCATAAACTCGGATAAATAAAATTTTGGGTAAAGAGTATCAAAAAGACGAGATCTCATTAACTCAACTCACCGACTATGATGATATCCCAGCCGACCAATCTTCTCGTCCTATATGTCCCACACTCTGTTTTACCTGCTTGGATTTTCACCCCACAAAAGGTCAAACCAGCCGTTAAAATCGCATTCGACATCTCGACCCCATATACTTAGACATGGCATCGAGCTGGGGGGCATCTGATCCAGAGGTTAACTCTGAACTAGCTCGACTGGTTTAGCAGCCTACCAGCTACCTCGGATTTAGACCTACCTCAACCATCTCGGCTGGCCTACCTCAGCCATCTTGGCTGACCTATCAGCCATCTCAACTGGCTTATCATACAACCATCTCGGCTGGCCTACCTCAGCTATCTCGGCTGGCCTACCTCAGCCATCTCAGCTGACCTATCAGCCATCTCGACTGGCTTATCATACAACCATCTCGACTGATCTATCCACCATCTCGGCTGGCCTACCAGCCATCTAGGCCGCATGGACACTTAACAACTGCGCAACCCGGGGACCACCAACTAGCTCCTCACCCTACCAGTTGCCTGTGCCTACGCGGACTGACACCAATAAAGGGCACTTCCCATCGCATAGACTGAGCAACTTACCCACTGACACAAGCAATCAGGCGTAGGTTGGGCTACATCACATGCTAGCCCTGGCTAGACCCCATGCTATAAATATCCCCTCCCATGGAGGGTCAGGTACGCTCATTTCTCCCCTGCTCACACTCTGTCTCAAACCCATTCTAACTTGGGCGTTGGAGTGTCTTCGCAGGTCACCCCCTCCTCCTCCACCGGAGCCACTGTTCAGAGCAACCACCACCGCATGTCAACCTCTAACATCTCAGATCACTATCTCGGACAGCCAAGGAACATCTCGAACTACATCCAGAACCATCTTGGGACACTCAGAAATGATCACCTCTGGCACGATCATTTGTCAGGCTCGATCAGAAATAAATAGAAAATTCTTTTCATTGTACCATCGAAACAAAAGAAGGGCCTAAGCGACCTTAACCCAAAAAAAAAAAAAAATCTATTTTGTGGATTAAAACTTATCATATTTTTGTTATTCCGGTGTGCGGGGCCAACCATGATCATAATGAGACACACTTGCACGATCTTGGATCAACCTCTACGGCTCTACCTCATCCTTATTTTAGTTAAATTTGTTTTTTTCTTGAGCTTTAGCCCCGTTTAATAATTTTCTAAAAAAGTGTTAATTTAGTCATTGTTGAAAGTGTTGGTATTGATTGCAACTAAACTCGCATCTGGTAACTTTATGCGGAAAAAATTTACAACTACTTACAATTATGCATATGTATTAATTAGTTAATATCGCTTCCTTAAACTAGGGCGTTATCTTATTCTCCTCAAAACATTATCCACCAAAATATATACAAGCTAAATCTCTATTGAAAATGTGGGTAAATTAGAGAATTAAAAAAAATAAAGGTTTGATTCTTAATGCACAATAACTTGCTACTATAATTACTCACGATTTGACCAATGTAATTTATCGTTATATATATTAAAGTTAAATTGTGGGTTATGTAATTGTCACATTAGCTCTATAATCACCACCTACTTCTAATTTTATGACATCAATAATAATAATAATAATAATGTGAAATGACACCTTTACATTTTGTTTTTCCTCGTAATATAGAGATTGACTTTACAACCTTTAGTCTCCCAAACATTCCGTCTCTTGATTATTAATGATCTAATAAATTAGTGAATGCAACACTAAATGCTTGCAATGCGTTGGTCAACGGTTGCAATGTATTAACTGGTGAACGGTTACAATGCTAAATTTTTTTTATTATACAATTTTATTATCACTTGATAAAATGTTTGAATTATATTCTCATTACAACATGAGACTTTTCTACCAATAATTTTTATAATCATCGTGAGACATCACCCGATGAAATTGAAAGAAAAAATAAATGTAAGTAAATCTAATCATACATTGGAGGATTGAAAATTATCTCATATACTTAAGATGAAGTACAAGAATGTGGTTAATCATTATTGCATCCAAGAAGAAAATAATTAATAAAAAATACTTCCTCCATTCTATTTTGACAGTCGTTTAAGGTTTCTACACACAAATTAAGAACAATAATAAATGACTTAAAAGACATAGTAATCTTACTAAATTACCCTTATTAATTTACTACACACTTTTTTTTATTTTACCTAAATATATTAATGAGTAGTGTGGTGCACAGTTTTTTAAGTTTCTTTTCCCATAAAAGTGGGAGGGTAAAAATGAAAAACTAACATTAATACTCACATAGAAACTAGAGAATGACTCATATTATGAAAAAAAAATATTTTCCTAAAACGACTATCAATATGAAATGGAGGGAGTAATAGTTTTGATTTTATTTCTTTGTAAATGTATTTTAAAAGGTGCTAAAGATAAAAAAAATCTTTTATTATTAACCACACATATGAAGAATTGAAGAAAACACACACATATATAAATTATTATATTTATATAAATAATTTATTTTAGGTACAAGCCAGAGCTTTTTTTTTGGTGTAATCAATCAAGCTAGACCTTAATTTGTAATAATACCGTCACAAACATAAATTTATATTAAAAAATACTCATATAATTCTATTATTAATTAATCATAAGAATTTTTTAATGTTAACTGTTATTCATTAAAAGTGATGGAATGAACAATACTTAATGCATATAGATCATTAAATTAAGCACTCATTTTATCCTTATATAAATAAAAAAAATTACAATGAGATAATAAGTATTATACAGATATAGCGGTACCGGATTTGAATAGTTTAACATGAATTTTTAAATTAAAACCTCATTACTTTCATTGAATACTAACAACTTATTTTTCATATTTTATGTCATTTTTTTTCAAAAGAATTTGGACTCTTCTTCATTTAAAAGTGTCATTGTTAGCCTCCTAAGTTCTAACAACAATAATGTAAAAATAACATGATTAGGTAGCAATTACTCCCTCTGCTATAAGTAAAAATAATCATATTTATACTTATTAAAAAGTTAATTAAATTTATTTAATTTTTTTGATTTCATCTAAAAAGTAGTTGTATTGTCTAAATTACCATACTTGCAATTTTATTAAAATTTATTTTAAATAGACATATTATTTTTCTATTAACACATGAATCATTAAATAGAGTGGTTGAAAAATAAAATATAAATTAAATAAATGGTATATTTTAATTTATTATAAATGAGTGGTATTTCTGACAAAATGAAATATCTCCCAACAAAGGAACAAACAAAACAAAGTACTCCCAACTGTCACAGACTGTACAAAGGCTCCTCTCCCTCTCTCATCCGATTCTCCTCTAATCTCCCTCTCACTATTTTACACTTCCCATTCCAATCTTGTACTCATTCCAACATCTCACACTCTTCCAACCCTTGCTTCCATACTTGTCTCTCTCTCTCTTTTTCTACCCTTCTGTTCTGTTCTGTTTCTCTCTGTTCTGCTTCTGCACGTGTTTCTGACCAACCATTGAGCAATGAAACCATCACCACTACCTCCATTACTTCTCATTCTGTTCTCCCTCTTCCCCACCATCATCATCTCAGCTTCTCCACCTCTGCCTGCACCCACATCTTCACCATTACCACCACCACCACCATCATCATCACCTTCTTCACATTCCCCTCTTGACCCAGACCAGCTCAAGGCCCTGCAATCCCTCCACATCCCCACCTCCAAAGACCCATGTTCCCAACCATCTTTCCACAATGCCACACTCTGTGACTCCTCCACACCCTTTCGCCACCTCATCTCCCTCCGCCTCTCCAATTGCTCAAGCTACGTTTCTCTCTCCTTCAATGCCCTCAAGTCCCTCTCTACTCTTCAATCCCTTCAGTTCCTCAACTGCCCCATTGCCCCTATTCACCTTCCTTCTGAACTCACAATCTCTCTCCGCTCCTTCACCTGCATCAACAGCCTCCGCAAGATCTCTGGAGTATGGCTTTCTCGCCTTGGAAACCTCACTGATCTCACCGTCACCAATGTGCCAGTTAAAGCTTCTGGTCCTTATGTTGTGCTTGGTCACATGAGCAAGCTCAAAACTTTGACCATTTCCCATGCCAATCTCTCAGGTTCTCTTCCAAAATACATCCATTCCAACCTTACCCACATCGATTTTTCTGGTAACAATCTCAAAGGAAGCATACCCCCTTCCATTACCATGCTGGATGGTCTTGAAATTTTGAATCTTTCTTCTAATGGGCTCAAAGGTGAGATACCCTCTTCCATTGGGGACTTGATTTCCCTGAAAAATCTCTCCTTGGCTTCAAATTCGTTTTCTGGGTCTATCCCAGATTCAATA